>JAODUD010000107.1:5740209-5752257 GCA_026784285.1 Stomatorhinus walkeri
CCCCCCCCCCCCCCCCCCCCCCCCCCCCCCCCCCCCCCCCCCCCCCCCCCCCCCCCCCCCCCCCCCCCCCCAGCATCTGGGCCCGTGCCGGGTTAGTTTGGGAGCATCATTTAGAACGCAATGATGACCAATCACAAAATAACTACTGACAAATAATTTAATGGAAACCGATAAAACTTTAATGAATGAATGAATTCATTAAACCCTGAATTACATCCATGTTTTTTAAACAAAAGGTTAAATCTGAGTTTTTCAAAAGCAGACAAGAGTTTTCAGTTATGCTCCACCCCTTTTTACCCCCCCAGCCCCACCTTGCTTCCTCCACGCTGACACCCCCCCCTCCCTTTTTCCAGATACGTTCCGTGGTTCATGTGGATGCTGATATTTTATGTAAAGGTTATTATAGAAAGCTAAGTCCAAGCTTAATGGAATGTATCTCTACATGCGAGGAAAGCATCTTTTAAAAAATTAATTTTAAATTGACTTCAATCAATCAATAGACATATTTTTAGTATTATACTTTTTATAAGCTGGTCCAACTGTCAGAGGCAGGGGACTGAAATTGGGTCAAGTAAGCTTCATCTAACCAACACATGGGTCCATTCTCGGGACACCTTTACAAGAGTCAAGACTGTTTGGGTCCCGCTGATGATCTATTAGCTTAGGGCCAGATGGCCCCCAGTAGGAGGCAGACGGCAAGGCGTGAAAAAAAATGGGGGACTGAGTACAGTGTTGATAAATAGTTTGGTCACACAGATTTATCGTTAACCAGGTGCTATACGGAATTGCCTCTGACAGTGTAATAAAAACATGGAGAGAAATTATGAAGGAAACCAGAGACAACCAAATAAAGTCAGATGACAACCCATTGGTGTGGTCTGAACAATGTGCTGAATGGGATGCGAGCCAAACATCATGTCCACTGGTCTGTTATCTGTTAAGAAAGTCAGATTTTGGCTCTTCGTGATTTTCTAAATCGTCGAAGCCTGCTTGCCTCACCTTACATTTTTTTTTTGCCTTGCAATGCATGTTGAGATTAAAATGCTCTTGATGGCAGAACATGAAAAATAAAATCTAAAAATACAGTTTATTGGTAGATTTCAAATTGCAGCACTCACTGAGTAACCAATATTGTATCACCTAAAAATCATATTCTTGTAAAAATAAAAATGCATATATTTCATCAGATTACATTAAATAACCTGATAAACCGATCAGGCACATAAATAAACCCCCCCTCCCACCGCCCCAGTTCCCCCACGGTTCCCCCCGCTTATCCCCGGTTCTCACAGCTTCCATGTGGCTCACAGTGCTGTGGTCAGAATCCCCAGCACCTTTGAAGTTGCTTTTCATTCTAGCCTTAAAAAATATGGGGATTAATTTATAAGACAGGAGCTCAGAGTGTCGAAGCCCAAGATCTTTCCATTCACGTACATTTCAATACAATGACATCATCAACACATTCTGAGCAAACTAGTCAGGCAGGAGAGAAAAGGAAGAGAAGATCTGCTGGACACAAGGGTACGGGTTTTGTTTAGGATATTAAAGATGCGATGGAGCATTCATCGCTGGCTCAGGGAGTATCAGTACTCTCTCACACTTCCAGGGAGTATCAATACTCTCTCACACTTCCAGGGATAGCAATTTGACTCTCACCTCTTTTCTGACTTTGGGGAGTTTAGCAGATTCTACCTGTGTCGTGTGGGATTCCTCTGGATGCACCTCTTCTTCCTGTAGGTATACAGTTGTAATTGGTGTCACTAAGTTACTCATAGTGCGAATGTTTGTGCCCTGTGATAGACTGGCATCCGCCCAGGTTGTACCCCAGCTTTGTGCATTGGTACTGCCTGGGATACGATGCTGGCCATCCTGATTGTAAGATGGATGGAAGTACTGTAGCAATTCATATTCTGCTCTGAACGGGCTATTCACACCCATTATCTCTAGTAAGAACTCTCTATGTTTTCTTACAGGCACTCTAGGACACATCTGTGCAGACAGACTGCAGCTCAGCAATAATCTAGTTCTAAGGTAATGAATGCATGGACCATCTTTTCTACATTATTCATAGATGGCAATTTTATGACTAGCAATATTCCACAGATGAAAGGAAGACATTTAGATGTCTGATTTAAGAGTCAAATGCTAGTTTTTGTCAATTTTAGAAGCAAAGCCTTTTACAGAGGTGCCGTCGTCAATCTAGAAGGCCATCTGGATTCAACTTGAGGTCTGCTTTACAACTACATCTGTCAGTTCTGAGTCATTGCAGCTCAGGAAGACTTGTGTCACACAGCTGCATATCAATGGTAGTTAACACCACGTGTGCAAATAAAATCCCCCGGTGTAACAGAGAGATTCATGTCCCAAGTTAGCAGGTTTTTTTTTAATTGCACTCCACTATAATGGGCAAGAATGCAGGCAAATGGTGACAAATAATCCTGATACCAAATCCGAATCACAAGCCTCAAATAGGGTCAAAAAGACAGATGAAGTTTGAGAATTAAGTGGAAATGGAGCTGAAGGCACTAAGCTTAGCTTAAAACCTTGCACAATTTGGGGAGGTCATCTTAGCCCCGTTTGTCTAATCAGGAGATCCTTTAGGATCCAGGTAAGGCAGAACATGTTCTTTTTAGATCCTGGGTGTGATGCCCATGATCTGCAAGTCAGGCCCTAAATAGAGCCCTGTGGAAAGTGACCGATGAGTGTTTCATCAATTCAGGCTTACTCACACAAACTGGCAGTGGTCTGATGGATAGGAACCAAATCATAAGCCACATCACCATCTGCTAATCTGTCCAATTGAGTAACGTGATGTACGACGTGAAACATATCTAAAATTTCAGATAAAAATCGAAGGCGCGAGCGAGATCTTTAATTAGATGGGACCTTTCGATCCAGGCTTGGCTCCTTGATTACACATGTCATAGGGAGACTTGGGAACACGTCCAGAAGATAATGATGCATTTCTAATACCTAACACAGGCTTTCCAATTACAGACAGAATCTCTTCCATAAGCTTTGCAGGTATTTGTTAAGCAAAGGATGATTTGGAAGTTCTAAGAAGGGTAGTCAATACTATTAGTGCATTTCCCCACAGTCCAAAAGTGCTGAGCTGAACTGGACTCACCAGATTGTCCATAGGTGTGAATGCTGTGTGTGCTCAACAAGGAGCTTGTGCCCGTCCCGGGTAATTCCTTGTTTTGCTCCTGCTGTTTTCGGGGTAGGCTCTCGACCCCTATGATCCTGCATAGGACAAGCGGGCTAACAAAATGAATGAATGTTTAATTATGTAGTTGGGTTGGGAATACAAATTGTCTGAACATTGATACTATAGGTTTTCTAGCATTATGTATAGCATAGGATCTATGGCATTATAATACGTTGGACAATTACATCAAACATCTATTAAACTGAGTCAGTTATGTCTGCAGTTGTCAATCTAAATGTATCTTCATTATAAATATTAATAATTCTTTATCAGTGGTCACTATCAAGGAAAGAAGATGGATAGAAAACCTGTGAAAGATAAGCAGGAAGCAGAACCTGGATCAGCCCAGTCTGGCCAGTGGGGTAAACAAGCTCCTCAGAAGAATGAAACTTCTGTATAGTTCTTGGAGCTGAGCCAAAACCAGTCTTGCAAATTACAGTAACACCATCCTTGTAATTAGTAATGAAAGGGTATTTGAGTATTTAGGGCCAAATGAAAGGATTCAGACCTAAAATAACCAGATTATTGCCAATAATTACTGTATTCACAAGCTGGTTTAGTTTCAAGTTATCTTGGATTTAATAATTGTATTTTCACTCTAGATTGCTGCTTACAGCAAGTGCTGATCTGTAGGATTGGATTTTTATTAAGCAGTTGCTTAATAAAAATCCCACAATAGAGCGGTTTGACTTTATTCGTTTCTTGTTGTCGGGCAAAAACACAGTGCATAGTATATAATCGTAGTCAATAGCTGAGTGAAACTGGCACATGTCTGTGGGAACTGTCCGTCTGTGCTGGGCCATGTCTGTGGGAACTGTCCGTCTGTGCTGGGCCATATCTGTGAGTTATGGGTTAGAATCATTTAGACTGCTGTGCAGCAACACCTTTTTTAAAATGTCAGCTGTTCCCCACAAGGTGTTCCAGTTACCTATAAAGCACTTGTTACCTGACCTGTACCATCTCAGCCTCCTGGCACCCCGGTGCAGTGAGTCCCCTGTCACTTCTCATCATCCATCATGCCCTCTAATGGTCATGGGAGCCATGTGCGGTTTTTTCCCCACCCTTGTGACACACCAGCATGACGTTACCGTCAGGTAATCTCTGATTGCCTCATTTGAATGGGGCTTGGAGTCTCCTGTTTATCACACACAGAAAGGTTTTCCCAGCAGGTGTGAAGCTTGGGGGGGAGTCAGTTTGAAATGTGAGCCGGTATGATGCTGGAACTGTGCTTTTCTCACATTTATGACAAATTCACCAGGAGTGTATAAGGTATCAGATAACAACAGTTATAAACCCCTCCCACACTCCTCCTATTCAACATTACCCCTGCTACTCAACATTGTCCCTCTCATTCCACATTGCCCCTCCTACATAACATTGGACCTCCCACTCAACATTGCCCCTCTCATTCCACATTGCCCCTTCTACTTGACATTGTTCCTCCTATTCGACATTGCCCCTCCTACTCGACATTGGCCCTCCTATTTGACATTGCCTCTCCTACTCGACATTGCCCCTCCTACTCGACATTGTGCCTCCTATTTGACATTGCCCCTCCTACTCGACATTGGCCCTGCTATTTGACATTGCCCCTCCTACTAGACATTGGCCCTCCTATTTGACATTGCCCCTCCTATTCGACATTGGCCCTCCTATTTGACATTGCCTCTCCTACTAGACATTGGCCCTCCTATTTGACATTGCCCCTCCTACTCGACATTGGCCCTCCTATTTGACATTGCCCCTCCTACTCGACATTGTGCCTCCTATTTGACATTGCCCCTCCTACTCAACATTGCCCCTCCTACTAGACATTGTGCCTCCTATTTGACATTGCCCCTCCTAATCGACATTGGCCCTCCTATTTGACATTGCCCCTCCTACTCGACATTGTCTCTCCTACTTGACATTGCCCCTCCTACTCGACATTGTCTCTCCTATTTGACATTGCTTCTCCTATTGGACATTGGCCCTCCTACTCGACATTGCCCCTCCCACTTGACATTTAGCTCCTGGCTGCACTGATGTGCCTGTCACAGACTCTCCAAACAAATCCTGACTTTGGTAGCCCTCCAGAGTTGCTGTAGTGTTGTTTAGATTCCATGACCTTCCATGTGAATATAGCATTTTAATCTTGCATTAAGTTATACTTAACAAAAACAGTACTTTTTCTTATTGACAAATTAGCAAAGTCAGGGATGAAAGAGAGTTGAAAAATGGAAGCCATTGTAATAACTGCATTGAAGCTTTGGCGTTTTCCCAATTATTGCACTGGAAATCAAATTTAGAAAAAAAATCTTTGGCAGACTCTCTGCCCATGGTCTCAGCAAGTCTTCGGCGAAAGTGCTGAGCTGATGCTTGATATTCTGAAGAGCAAACGTCAATATGTCAATAATAAACTGGGAGGCCAGGGAGAAAGATGCGTTTTGTTGAGTCAGCATTTAATACTGTCATCTCTTCCTGCAGCCCCAATTCACCTTGTTTGGGGTGAACAAAATAAAACAAGGACGCACACAGACACATCTGGGCATTCAGGATGGGGGCTGTAGGGCTTCTTGATCATTGTGATAAATGGGGGGAGGAGGTGTCTTTTATCGGAATCGTCACTGGAGGCTCTGCATGAATTGTTGAGGGTGTTCCTCCACTGTCAAGCCTTCCCATCCCCTCAGCATTGCTGAATGAACACCTGAGGTTGATGAGCCTCTGACACGTGCAGTCACTGAGAGTATCCACCACCCTGCGGCCATCCATGATGGCTTGCTCCTCTCCGGTTGGAATGTCATGGCAGACTGCAGCTAAGCTTTGAGGTAAAAGTCCGTCTTGAGCTCCTGCAGTATTTCATTTCCACTCGATGAAGAACGGACAAAAAATAAACCCTGGTGACAAAAACATGCTTTGGTGCGCAATATGAAGATCAGCGACCCTAAGTACTGTCAGCATGTACTGGGCGCGAAGTGACAGTTCCTTTCATTGAACTTATTGCTGAGTTTGTCAACAAATGACCATTTTAAAAACTGCTTAGTGTACTCTGGCTCAGTATGCAGTGCTTAATTTATAACGTGCTGTTTTTTTCATTTTAGGCTACAGTAAACCTTAGACAGTTCCTGGCTAAAGTCACAGATGAGATCTTGCGCTGACGCCATTAACTTAAACCGGCACTTAAAATAACCAGCTCTACAAATATGAAAAAAGTTTTTTTGGATAAGTGTTGGCTGGGCAACACATTTTTTTTATTTTATTTTTTTAAATAGGCAACTGAGATATTGGTTTGGTTGATTTCCAGCAAGCATTCCCTGCTGCTGTATTGAAGGTGCTAACAGACCCAGTGTGACATGTACTGGGAGCTGCAGAGAAGTCAGTGTAATCCCAGCCTCCATTATCCTGCTTTATTGTTCTTTGCCCGCATGACTTCTGTTAGCCGAAATATAAACTGCCTTTATTAAGGGGCAAATTTCATCAGCATGAGAGAGCCATTATTCCTCCCACTGAATAAAAATGAACCTCGTTTTCCTTCCTAATTATACAGAATAAAATAAAGTTTCCTATTACATACAGAGATACACTGGCAAGAATTTTTATAACGGCTATTTTTTTTCTCACTGATGTATAATGCAGAGGTGTGGGGGGGGGTGGGAGGAGGGGGGATCATTACTTCTTTATGTCTCCACTTGTTCTTGACCAGAATAAGATTTAAATGGTGGTGGTGCTGGGACGTTTTGCATTTGATTGCTTTGTTTTTTGCAGACATTTCTGGCTGTTATTTGAGTCGTGGGGTGGGGGGGGTAGGAGGCTTACACTGACGTTACTGCTGGGAAAAAAAAAAAACTGACAGCACAAATGACAGCCAGAGTCTGCACCGGAAGAGTTGGCTTCCCTCTTATAGAGAAAATCAAGCGTGTTCATCCAGGTCTGAGGTTCGATTTTATTGTCCACTTTAACGATCACGGTAGCGGTGAAGAGGCCTTTGGGGGGGGGGGCATCTACTGAGCATGGAATCCCCGACACTTTGAGGGATCAGGGGCCAATTTAACAACTGCCGAGTCAATATGAAGACCTCAGAATAATCGCCCGCAACAAACGATCGTATGTGGAATGACGGTGTACGGGAAGGAAAATGCATCCGTAACATTTTCATTCCGTGAAAAACATGACGGCCTGCAGCCCAGCCCACGGTCAGAGCCTGGTCCTCATCATTCTCCAAACAGGCTGACGGCTTGCCACTGCACCAGAATTAGTCTAGCATTGTTTCATGTGCCGTATATACAGTACTATACAGAATTGTACTCGACCACGGAACGCATCTGAACAAGGAGAGCCGTAGGGGTTTGTTTGTTTTTCAGATATAACCTGTTTGTAATTGTTGAAGCCTGGTCACCTTTTGAGACACTTTTTGCCCCGTGATGCATGTTGAGATTCAGCTAATGTTGGTGATGACGTAACATTAAACATACAGGCCCAAAATACAGCTGGTTGGTAGATATCAAAATTGCATCATCAGTGAGTAATCAATTTTGTTCCCCATGCAAAAAAATAAGAGATATATTTTAGGCTATCATTGATAAAGTTTTATCGGTTTTGCATTAAATTATTTGGACCCCATTGTTATTCTGATTGTTCATCATTACATTCTTAATGGTTCCCCGAAAGTTACCTGGGAATGGACTTGAGTGATTAAATTATATTGGTATTACGATGGGCATGAGAGGAGAGAGAGCAGAGAGGATGTCACTGTACACCGTCAGCCAGTCTGCTGGAGTTGATACTCATGGCACACAGCTGCCCTTTCATCCTTGGAACACATCACGCGTCACACACAAGGGGCTACCCCATGCCGATAGCCATTCATCTATGGCAGCTTATAACAGTCACTTGCTGTGTGATAACAATATTAGTGCAATTTTCCATCGACTAACTATACCTGCTGGGAATATGTTTGTTGGGGGTGGGATTTGACTGGAGAACAGAGCCATCACTCCTTTCACATATTACTGTCACCTAATAGGAGGGCAATATCATTATTTGCAATGAATAATGTTGAGCAATATATCTGTGTAAATACTCTGTGCAGCAATATTGGTTTCGTGGGGTAATTTTAACTCTGATATGAAATATTAGATAAATTAGATAAAGTTTTAAAGGGCGTCCTTCCACTCCGTTCCCACAGTGAATCACTTTGCCAACTTCCATACAACCTCACATTGATATCAAGAATTCATTAATTCAGTGGTTCAGTGCTCCAAGAACCATTGTTTTGAAAGATAAATTTTCACAGATAAATTATATACATTTATTCTAATATCTGCTGTAATATTTTAAAAGTCACCTTTTATTTTAGACATTTTAATTCTTGTTATGGCTGACAAATTTTCACCTGTATGGCGACTCAATAAAAAGTCTAATGCTTATTTTTCCAGTAAACATAGGGGTGGTGCGACAATGTCAACACTTGACTTCACGGGCAGAACTGCGGCCCCTTGTGGTCACCTCATTGCATTGCATTAGGTACATACTGCACGTCTATGCCAGACACAGCTAATGCAGTAATTCCGCTTGGTCGGCACGAGGAGAGAGATCTGCACTAAAGCCACAAGAGGGGCTGACAGCTTTAGCAAGCATTGCTTTAACTTAGGTGTTTATCGTAGGGCAGCCTCCCCAGACTTCCATAATAATTACTGATCCTCCATGCGATGTGCTATAAAATCAGTTTTTTGGTATGAAGGACAAAGCTCACATTTTTCCACATTGTTCCCAATTCCCCCCTGCCTCCTAACACTTCACATTCATTTGCTGGCCTCCTCCCACTAACATTACACCATCAATTTAAATGGACTTTCCACTGAAAGGGACATTAACTGTCCTCATCAGCACTACGGCCACTGTTGCTCAAAATCCTCGACTCCGGGTTCCCGACACAGTCCATTTCTTACTCAAATACCCAAGAACTCTCCTGGACAATCTGTCGAACATTCTGGATTGTGTCTCCGGAGCTCCTGAACAAGCAGGAGACGGCCCATCCAGGTCCAAATCGGCTGTACTGACTGCATACAGGCTGAGGTCTAGGTGGAGCATCCATTTATTTATCAGATGCTTTTACTCAAAGCGACATACATTTCGTGGGAGACAGAGAATAGGGTCACACGGTCCATGGGGCAACCGGGGGTTTAGGACCCGACAGTGAAATTGATCTGCTGAATCTGGGATTTGAACTGGTGACCTTCTGATCACAGGCACAGCACCCTAAGCCACTGAATGACGCACCTCTCCCATGTGTATCCCAGAAGACTACAGGTGGATTGCCAAGGAGTGGATCTTCAGCTGGAAGCCAGGATAGAGTGCCTGAGGGCTGACGTCTGCACCACCCTTATCGATCAAGAATCTCAGCGGGGGCCTTCGCTGTCTCTGAGCCACACCACGGTAATTCAGCTTTAATTAATTCATCTCAGGGGAGGTTTGGGCGCCGTGGCGTCCTTTTTAGTTTTAGTGCCAGAGCCTTTAGTCTGAGCTGCGGATCCTCTCAGATAATGGATACTTAAGAGGCCTTGCTCTTTGGTTCACCTACAGTATATTTGATAACAGTTTACTTAAGACCATGTTTTTAGTAATTTTAAAACACATTCATAATGCATTATAAAGCATTCATGAAGAATAATAAACATGTATAAATATTTATAAAAAGCATAATACATTATATCCATGTTTATTATGCATTATTACTGCCTTATGCCTCATCTATAATGCACTACAGATACATTATTATGCATTCTAATGGCTGGTATAAGCATTAAGGTTGCTTTGTACTCCATTATAAAGGTATATATAGTGCATTATAGATGACAGCTTCACATTATGAATGCATAATAATGCATTATGAATGTGTTTATAAAGTACTAAAAACATGGTATTAGGTAAAGTGTCACCATATATTTTTAACGTGTCATTGCCTAGCCTGAAATCAACATCCAGTGATGTCCTTGAATACGGTGAGACTCCTTTCTGGCCGGGAGAGTAGGAGAGGTAAGTGTCCCCAGGGGAGAGAGCTGGCTGAACTGCAGCACTTAAGCTGAGCATATGCTCTGACGGGCTAATTTTAATGAAGATCATGCCACTACTCTCTCTCTCTCTCTGTCTCTCTCCCTCTCTCTCTCTCCCTCTCTCTCTCTCTCCCTCTCTGTCTCTGCAGTGGACTGCTGGGGGCCGTCAGAGGCAGTTAGCCTCATCGACTGCTCTGACAGGGCGATTCGGTCCCTGCCACTGCAGGCACGGCGCCGGCCCCTCTAATCTCTGATCGTCATTAAGTCGAGCCGATTTGCGCCGCCTGACCCCCCCCTCGCTCCCCACCGCATGCTCCCAATAACGCTTTCCGACAGCCGCCGCGCCGTGCCCTCGTTCGCAGACATGGCGAGGCGCGACCGTCCCGGCGATGTTCTAATGGATCTCCGTCCAGCCCTGCCTTTCGCGTTTCCTGCACCTTGTGCTCATTAATCCGGCCGCTCAAAAGGATTCCTGTCATCTTTCAGTCAAATCATTTTTCACAGAAATATCAATTACCTCCTGCAATAGCAAACCGTGTGCACCTCCCAGAGGGGACTGAGCCTTCTCCATGCACTCATGACAAATCCACCCCCCCTTCCCCCCATCCGCAAACCCCAACCATCCCCACACGTTCTTTCCTACTTTCCGAAATCCATACTTTCTAATTAGTGCAGATGAGGAAGGGGACTTTATTACCGGTTGGTGATGAATCATTATCCAGTGTAATTGGCCCTCCGGTCCCCCAGGAGGTGCCCTGCTCCTGCCAGCCCAGCTGGAGGAACCCAAAATGGCACAGTGGGGAGCCTCTGTACAGCTGATGCCAAACTTTCTCCATAATGCTGCCATTAATATTCTTTCTGCCGGCACATAGTTATTGGAACTTATTAATCAGTACCATTTTGTATAGATTAATATACGTCTGTAATTGAGAGCTGTCTAAAGGAGATTAGCATTGTTTTAGTAGCATACCCAGTGTTCCGTGGTACAGCGTGTTAGCTTGAGGGCAAACAACGAGGAATCTTTAGCTGTTATCTTGGCCTTGATTTGAACAGCTAATGGGCTCGTTTCTAGCTGAACTCCAACTCTGTCCTCCCGGGAACTTCACAGACGAGCCAGGTTTTGAAATAAACTCTCAGCACACTGCAGGCGCGCGCATCTTTGTAGAAAAATGCATAAAGCCAAATGCCACAGCGCGGGAGGTAGAGCGCCCTCGTCGATAATGGCAATGCAGAGCCCTTTCTCATTTGGAATTCCATCACCTTCTAATTGTCAATAATCCTGCATGATGAAGTGAATTAGCATGAGTTGATGAGAGGGCCTGCGCTTTGATGAAGGAATCCTGCATCCAGACATTAAATATAAATGGGTTAAATTCATGCTTTTTTAAAAAAAAAAAAACAATAAGAGAGGCTTTAAAGTTGAGGTTTTCATTATCTGAGGTATATTTATGCTATGACAGTTCAATGCCCGGGGTAATTACTCAAAAGCTAATGTCACTGTTAAAGAGATTAAAAAGGAGATGAAAAGTGCTGATGTTTTTTTCGAGGCCTGTTTGTCTTGCTACTCTCTGCCACTTTGATTATTCTGCCAGGGCTGCAGTGTGCTTTCTGCAAATTATTTCCTAATGTTGATTGCTAATTGAAAAATTAGACAGTCGGTTAGGAGCTGGGAATCTAATTAAACAGAAATTGAATGAAAATCTCACTCCAAACTCAATTTCTTCCCTTTAATTTATAATCTCCTTGAGGCACTGTATGAGTCCAGCTGGAAAATTCTTGCAATTGCACCCCCCCCCCCCAGTCCTCCTC
>JAODUD010000107.1:5813615-5832361 GCA_026784285.1 Stomatorhinus walkeri
AACCCCATCACCGGCACCCAATCCCTGATCTGACTGCCTCAGAAAGTATTCCCGATACCTCTCCTTATCTCCCTGATGCTTTTAATCTCCGCTGGAGCCACAGGAGTGGAGGCAGAGGCCTGTCATTGTCTGGGCAGCTGAACCCGTGACCTTTTCAATTCCGGCTGACGTTCCAAAGCCCTTCCGCTCCGGCGGCCTCACGTCGGCGCACAAAGGTGCCATTTGCTTTTCATCCCCCCCACCCCCCACACCCGATAAGGAAGAAGAGAAAACATTGTATATTGTAATGCTTGCTCACCTCTCTGACACTCGCAAAATTGAAGCCCAGGAGAAGGATCGATACAAATTAAAAGCAAATAAAAACGGAGGCCTGCATCGGCGGCCTGGAGATCCACGGGCTTCTGTGACTTAGTGCGAGCGCCGTGCCCTACCTGCTCTCCAGGACCGAGCAGGAATTAAAAAGTCAAAGTCAAAGAGTCAAAGGAAAGTCGCTTCAGTGGCAGCTCCCCGCTCGGAGTGAGCCTACGTTTAGTGCGGGATGGCCGGTTCTACCTGGTCACTGTCAGCAGTGGGAGAGTAAAGAGGCTAAAGCGAACCATCAATGCTTTTCTGACAACACAGCCGCCTTTACTAGTACTAGTTAACCAGTAGATTGACCCCCTCCTTCGCCTTCCAGATCGGAGACAGGAGTTCCATCTGGAGATGCCCAGCAATGAAAAAGCTGTTCATTACACCTGACCGCGATGTGATGCGCTGCACTTCTGAGACCGCTTCCGGAATGATCTCATTTCACAACAGCTGCCACCCGCCTCGGCCACCCCACAACCCCTGCCCCTCCCTCCTGCTCTCCAGTCTGACTTCTCTCACGCCTATCCTGCCCTTCCTTATCCCGGCCTGGGTGCCAGAAGCGAGGGAACACAGTGTTATATTTGTCTCTCTTTATGCACTGTGAAGCCTTCCTGTTGCCCGTTCCAGGTTCTAAATTATATGTGGGTATTTGTGTTCCCTGCACGCCCCCCACCCCCCCAACCTCAGCCTGATCTCCACCAGCAGGACCCTCCCCCCGGCCCCACCGTGTTCTTCATCTGCGCTCCTGCCCATATTTTATCATCATCGCTCCAACATCTACACAACATTACCCAAATTACATCTGGCCAGCTACACGTTCCGCACGCTGCACGCGCTCCAAAGGAGGCCGGCGGCAGCAGCAGGAGGCCACGCATCAATCAAACCCCACCCCGTGAACAGGAGAGGGGGAACGAAGCCAATGGCTGCGGCTTTTTTCCCCCTCCCATTCCACTGCAGTTACGTGGGGGAAATTGGTCCCAGGAAATAAGCAGTTTGCTGCTAGTGAGACCTGCGAGGAAACTGCGACGCAAACAAAAGGGAAATGCACCCCGCCGACACGCCTGCGGAGGCCCCCCTCCGCCCCCGGGTTGTTTTGCACTTCTGTGCCGGTAATAGCACTGGGCCCACGCCATACTCGGCTCTGGATCCGAAAGGCTGACTGGCACAGAATTGGCAACGCAGCGCCCCTGCCAGCTTCCCTCCCTGAAATGCCTGCCGGTGTTTGGCGAGGCATCGGAACGTGCCACAGATGGCAAATGGCTGGACCTCCCGTTCAGCCCCGAGCTCTCGTTCTGGGGTCCACCTGGCACCCGCGTTCGAAATTTGTTATTCAAACCGTCACGGATGGACAGATAAATGGATGGGCCTGGTACCACGTTGAAATGAGGAAAATAGTGGATTCACAGTCTGCTCTTTTGTCTTAAAAATCTCCCAGAAAAACCCGAAAAAAGCTAAACGACAAACACGACAAACGCTCCTGTCTCTTGCTAACGCCAACTATTCACATGCTACGTCAAAATGGTTACCTGCCTCTTGCCAGACTACCTTGACTTGACCTTTTTCTTTCTCCCTGGTCCATGTTTACTGTTCCAGAATGGAAGACATGACCCCAAGACAGATCGCCAGTCGCCGAAGGCCAGTGTCTTCTGCTAGCGGTTTCAGTTCGACGTGGCGGAGGAGAAAAGACGAGACCAGGGAGGGCAAAAGTCACTGGGTTTTTGGGCGTTACTCGAGTCAGCTCGTGGAGGGCACGGGATTACCATCGATACAAATTAAAAACAAATAAAGGCAGAACAAGAACTTTAGATACTGGTGCGGGATCTATTATAGCCTGATTTATAGTGCGCTGACCTACTGTGGGTTGGGTCACGGAAGGCGCTCGAGAGCTGACTCCAGGAGCCCATCGTCAACACGACGCCCAGTCAATAACCTATTTAATTTAATGTCACAGCCAATACCGGTGAAGCATATTGACAAGGTCCCGAATACACCTCTGGAAAGCCCCCACCTGCAAGGACTAGATAAACTGTAAGTGAAAAATTCAATCTTCCTGTCCATGAATACCTTGGACTCCTTATAAATTATTAAACTCACCCACTTCCAACGGAGTATGTCGAGAACCTCAGCTCAAAGAAATAATGTCAGTGATTTGGAGCGGAGAACGATTATGGAGGAATGGAGCCGGGAATCTCACCTGCGTTGCATCTTTTCGGACCTGAAGCTTGTCAAGCCTTATGCCGAACAGCAGCTCTTTCAAACTTACCTTTTACCGCGACTTGAGTGAGAGAAAAACACCCAAGTGCTGCTGGGCGGGCAACTAATGTTCAGTAGGAAGAAGCAAACGAGAGCTGAATGGGGCTATGCTTAGGATTAGTGCTGTGATGTAAGAGCAGACACATCTTGATCTTGAGCGGTTGACGAAGATTCACTGAGCGTGTGAACGAAACTGGGTGAACCTGAAACGGGGTGCGAGCGGCTCGGTGTCGTTGGTCGCCGCTTGGCTGACACGCTGCGCCTATTTCTGGACCAGTCTTGCCAGGGGATCACCATCCCTTCTCCTGGATGTGTCATCCAGTGAAATGATGGCTGAGCCAAATGCACCTGCGATCCTCGTTCCACCCCTGCCGCAACGGACGCTCCTCCATGTCCCAAAAGCAGTCAATAACCTATTTAATCGCAGGGTACACACCAGTCAATAACAGCTAGGCCGTGTCCGGGGCACCAGCTAGTAGGAGAGCTGCCCGGCTCTGATAAAGGACTCATTACCAGCCTTTTATCTTCAGCTGGGTTTGGGGCTAAAACCCTTGGAACATTTCAATAAGTCCTTCTGGCTTTAATGAGTTGTCATCATCTTCCAGCACAAGCCACTAGTTCATCATAATCCTCATGAAAAAGGCTTGATTAGCATGTCGCTCTGCTGCATGTTTATGTTCATGGGGGGCAGTTTTTAATTTTGGCAATGTTACCCCTGGACACCTTCACCTCATCAGCTGCAGCCTAATTGCCCCTTTGTGATGTGGCAGATTTTGCATATGTGTGGATGAAACTGTGTAGTGAAGCGAGGGTATCAGGGGATGGTGGCTTTATTCTGCAAAAGGGAAATACTTGCTCCAGGCAGGACAACAGACACATGTGACTCAGACATGGAAGTACTTGGGTTGAACAAATGAGTTTAACTAAACAAACAGTTGTCAGGAAAGGCCCAAGGAAAACAAAATGGGAATTGGGTCATTAGAAGGACAGTGGCAGGGTTACGGTTAGGACAGTATTTCTCAGCTCAGTCCTTGGGGACTCCCAACTAGTTAATAATTTTGCTCCCTCAAGCCAATCAAGAGCACTGAATACCTGGTGCAGCAGGGAGCAAAAATGTGGACTCCCTCGGCGTCCCCAAGGACTAGGCTGAGAAATACTAGGGAATTTGAGGCTGAGAGAAAAAGTTGAAAAAGATGACTGATTATACGACATAGCCGAAGTGAAAGTAGGAGCGTTTCACCTGACAGTTACCCCATTCCCTTTTGCAGCCAGATGCTACTATTTTGGGATTTTGAGAAACCATGCATGAAGATCACTGAGTGTTGCTTGCATGTGACTACGGGTGCAAATTAAGACACAAATTGTCATACCATGACTGCTATATTATGTACAATCCAGTTTTATAGTGTTCCTTTACTACTAAAGCCATTAAGTACCTTTGACTGCTCCGGTTCACATACCCATAGGCTTGTGGAATTTTCGGCTGCACACATGCTAGAACCCTTAGCCAAAAAAACTTCCATCTGAACAAACAAGGCATGAATCCCGTCTCACTGACCTTGATTAAAATGCATCACAAGCTAACACACACATCAATACTATTTCCAAACCAGTCTTGCTATGACAGAGTTCTCTCATTGGCTGGAATCGGTCGGGTGCTGATGGTACACAACGATAAGGGGATCATTAAGCACATTGGAAACCTGCTGTTCCATCTGGAGCAGGGAGGCAGGAAGAAGAAAGTGACAGAAAATGAAGTTTACAGACCAGTACAGTGTTTTCCTTCCTCTGCCTGGGCTGTTTGTTTTGCATAAAACTGCAGATGGAATTTCATGGTGGCTGTGATGGACTGGCATGCTAGTCAGGGTGTCCCCCAGCCTTGTGCACAATGCTGCCTACAATAGCCCCCCCATTCCAGCAACTTTGTACTAAATAAGATACTGGAAGATGGATAAATAGAGGAAAATTAAACTTTGTTTGCCATTAGCACATCAGAATGCTTCTTTTAACATATCCCATCATGCTCTACTTTCTCACTCTCTCTCACACACACACACTGGTGACAGCAATGCTTAAGTTAGGAGCAGAGTGTCTGGAGCATTCTGGGTAGTTGAGGCCCTTGCCCAAGGGCCTGAAGCAGATGTGAATATTCTGCTGAGGGAAAATTCATACCTTCTGCTCAGAGGTCTAACCCACGCAACCACACACTGCCCCTGAACAGCACTCCCTGAGTCTATTTTGGCTAAAATATTTTTAGAGAAAAAGAAACAGGTTGTTTCCTCTCAGACCGTGAAATTATTCTGACTAATACTCAAAAAGGTATGGTATTACTAAACTACCACCCCAGCAGGTGCCAGACCAACAATGCTTTGCTATTAAGTGTGTGTGACGCTTTACCAGTGGCCGTGCTGTAGAGTGTCATAAGAAGCGATACTTTGGCTAGAGGTGAAGTTTGCATGAATCACCCTGGGCTTCTTACAGTTTCAGTTTGGTTTCTATAGATGCCAATTATTCTTGGTTACCAGTGTGGAAGCTTTTTCATGACTGCTTCACTGCAGCCATGATCAAAATGGCATAAATGTGATCTTGTGAACCTCTTGATCGACGTTACCTGCAATTTTCTCTTTGATGTAGAATAAAAATGAGTAATGGCGCATATTACCTTGCGGTAGCAGGACACACCAGGCAAAACAGACATTCTTACAATGACACTATATGCAGAGGCATACAGAACCATCTGGGGATACATATGCATATACCATTCAATTTAGCTTTAGGGTCAGTCTTTAAGGTGGAATGCCTTTAGGAAGGCTAAATGAATTCTGGAATAGGCTGCCTTTGTTGCATGCTCAGATACACTACCTTAAGTGAATCTAAGTGGATTATGTAGGGTCCTCGCTATGTAAGCAGTATGTGGTGAATATCCATTAAAATGTCATTCTTTAAATAGCTCTGCTCATCTAACGAAGGCTTCAGTAGACCAGCCACACCTACATGTCAAAATTAACAGAACAATTACCCCTGTAATTTTGTATATGGAAATTAGTAGTAACTTTAATACAGAATGATGGGAAATTTAAATCATCGTCCCCCACAACCCCGGTGATTGATTAGCTGTACAAGGTGTGATTGGCTGTACAGGGAGGCTGAGGAAATACGCTTTTATAAATTCAGTGAATGTGCTGTTTTATAAGCTACAAGAAATGAAGTTGGCTCCTTGACACTAGTCATTGAAATAACTACTCAAGTACCACCCGTAGGATATCCCTATAACACTGTAAAGCCAGTTTTATCTGTTGTATCTAAACATGTTTTCACACTCAAACAGCCACCCGTGTTTTTCATTTCCACTATAAAAACTTCAACAATGTCGAGACATTTCGTCCTGCTGCTTGTTCATTTTTTATGTACGAATCATGAAACATTTTTAAAAGCGTTAATTGTTAGATAATTAGGATATGCTTATTTCAGAGCAATTAGCATCAACAACATCGCTTACAAACTGTCAAAAACATTTTGATATTAGAATGGCTATTGGAAATTGTTTTTGCACTGATGTCAGGATGGCAGTGGGAAAGGCAACATGTGTTTTTGTGCTTGCTCTGGGTGCGTGCTCCGTGCGGGCTTCCCAGCAACCGCGGGGGGGTTGTACGCGTTCTGTGTGTTTTAACTGAGTTTGACTCAAACTGATGTGTGTGAAACGTTGACGAATGAGGTGCCTTAAAGAGGAGTGACACCTGAAGGCTATGGCACGACCCCTTTCACGTTTCTGTGTCTGTCCCATGGAGCGTTTGGGGGCGGGGGGGCTGCATTTTGGCTTTGGATGAATTATCTGGTAAGTAAGGATCAGTCAGTCAGAAACGATTAGCTCCGTCTCAGTGAACATCTCAGCTCCCCCCCCCCCCCGTCGGGCAGTGACTGGTCAGACGGTCCGTTTGAAGGAGGGGGGTGGGGGGGGGGCATGCAGCTCATCTCTTCGTCACTGTCCCTCCATCGCATCTCTGCCTGCGCACCTGCCGGGCTAACCTGACCTCGCTGTGCCTGTCCACCCAGAAAGCTTCACGTTGAATCACCGTTGCATTTATGCCATTGCAGACTGTGGGGTCGGCAGCCGGGGGGGTTGGGGGGTAGAGGGACAGACGCTGAACTCTTCCACCTGGCAGGGAGTCAACACCCCCTCTCCTCAGGAAACAAGCATAACGCAGCTAACAAAATCTAACGTGCATTAAGGCGTCCATCTTCCAGGGGTGTGTACTGGAGTGTGCGCAGTGCCTCCTGTCCTGGTTACTGAGTGTACAATGTTCCAGGTCCCTGTAGGGTGTCCACACTCCAGACTCCATAGTGCTATAACGGGAATCTCCTCCTGGCTTTCTTTGGACCTTACCCTGTGAGACAATCCACGGGATATTCCACTAAGAATATCAGGGGCCCCGAGAGAATATGTCAGCCCAACCGGGAGTCAAATTAAAGGTGCAAAGTTGATCAGCAGGTGCTGCCGCTGACTCACAGAGGGGGGGGGGGGTGTATTTTTCGCTCTCCTGCAAGGACAGGGGATAAAAGAGATACAAGCCGAACTGCACAGGCCTTACTGGGGCAGGCGAGTCTAGGGGAGAGAGAGTAGACAGTGTCTGGGTCCTGTCACGCTCCAATAACAGCTGCAATGTAATTTCCACACTGCCACTACGGCCGAGCTAGTCCACACTACACAACGAAGGGCAGAAAACAGCTATTACCTCACAAGCGGCCTAAACGCCTGTACGCCAGCGCGGATTAATGGCCAGACTGGCCAACTCCATCGAAATTCTCCTGGGTATTCTCTTGGTTTGTGTTTGGAATTTAGGGCATTTTTGTAATAAATAAAGAGGAAAACTTTTATTTTTTAAATCAAAAGTGCTATTTTTAATCAGAACGCAATCGACGGCGACTTAAATCATTCAGAGCTGCTGAGCCTCTATGTTTACGTCTATTTTGCCATTTCTAAAAACAAAGACCAAAGTCTATTAGCAAAGCGAGTGCAGATATAAACTTTCATGGACATCAGCTGCACTTCTGAGACCCACGACCAGTCTGGATCAATACTGGTCTAATTGCAGATACCATTAGTGTCCATTGATTCACTAATTGTTATTGTTGGCGCTGTCGTTTTAGATCATAAGGTTGCAAATCACACCTGTCTTCATGACAAATCATATTATAAAAACCTCATGTGATGGCAGCTTGAAAACATCCACTGGTAAATCAGAGCAAAACACTCAATATACAGTGGAGAAACAAGGTCCTATTTTATGGTTAATTGCGTGGTGAATGGTTCCATTCATTCATCTACTAACCACATATTATGGTCAGGGTCAGAGGGTGGAGTCTATCTCAGGCTGCATCGGGTACTAGTGAGGGGTGCAAGGAGATGCTTACAATATCCTTTTTCATGTGACTTAAGTGTTTATTTGTGTTCAAGCTGGGATTTAACTGACTTTTAATCAGCCAATATGGAGCAGGAACCTGTGGGCGAGTCCAAGGACAGAGGTGGAAATTTCAGGTCCAGAAAGTACAAATCCAGACCAAGATTTTGTTTCAACCAACCAGTTGAGTACTCTTTGACTGTGACACTTTATGCTCAACTGGTTGGTTGAAAGTAAATCTTGGTCTGGATTTTTTACCTTCTGGACCTGAAACTGCCACCTCTGTTTAGGGAGTACCCCACACACAATGGTGCCGGCACAGCGTACCTGCCATTGTTGGTCGCTGAGCCGCAGGACAGTGCCCCCTACGTCTGATTGGCTACGGAGTACAGACAAGGCCAGTTCATACATCAGGCAGTGGCGGGGGGGAGGTAAGATTAGGTGCAAGGACCTCTATGCTAATTCACCCCCAGTCCCATGGGACCAGGATTTGTGTAGCCTGGTTTTTGAGGGGGGTGGGGGGGGAATGGAATGGGAATTAACCTTCACATGTTGACACCTTCGCACAGCTGCCGTATTAAATGCTACTATCACTGGGAAACTTCCGGTACAAGCATACATTTGCATCTCATTGGGGGGCTGGGGGGCCGGCCGGTGTAAAATTTATTCATTATGCATGGGGAGGGATACTTAACACTGAGAAGAGTAACCAAAAATCTAAATGCTATTCCGTGGGCGTTTTGATTTATGGGCCGTTTTCCCCAGCTTTCGCTGTAAAAACGTGCGGGAGGACCTCGATTCATTCGCCTTCCCGCTCCCGCGCTGCCTTGTCCCATTGGCCAAAGAGGCTTGTCTCAAACAACAGTAATCAATGTGCATTTCACAAGGCATTTTCCTAAATTCTCCCAGGCCGGAAAGCACCTGACCCAACGGGATACAGGGATGCCCATCCTCCCTTTCCCTAGCATCCTGTCCTCATGTGACACCTGGCACGGAAGAAGCATGCACACAGCTCCCTGAATGCCCATCAGTTTCCTGGAGGATGTTTATGGGAAAATTCCTTTGTAAACAATATTGGTTTTGTGACACAGAATAACGGCTTGAGTATAAAAAAACACAGAAAACACTAAATCAGGCCCATTGTGCATAATTCCCAGGCCTGGGACAAAATTACTTCCACCAGACCCCTGTTCTGCACAACTCCTTCCATATGGGCTTTCTCCTGGGCCACACCCCAGCCTGGGACCACTTCCCCAGGTGTTACCCCAGCGACAGCGAGCCTGCAGAGAGTAATGGGACAAAATCACAGCCCATGACAAAAGCACCTCATGCTAACCAGTGCTAACATATATCAATTACACTAAAACGTGGTCAGCTGATCATGCTAATGAGCGCTTTGGCTGATGCTCCAGCTAAGATGTCAGAAAGACAGAGATTTTGGTCACCAATAACTACTGAACCCTTTGCAAAGAGAAGAGCACAGAACACTCCCGGTTTACTCTCTGAAAACTTTGGGCTTCAGTTGAGCTGTATGAAGCCAGAGACATTGTTTAAAACAAAATGAGACTATTGCTAGACTAGATGTGGCGAGGCAATCCCAGTGTGTTACATGTCTTGAACGTATTGCAGTTTGGTAGCTACGTTGGGATCGTTATTCAGCCACTCCGACTCCATGACAGCGAGCAACAGACAGAATCACAGGGGCTGCATTTTGGGTAAATAACGGGTGGAAAAACCCAGCTCTGCACCAGCTCCAAGGAGTGGGACCTCAGAAGATTTCATCAAATTCATCCAGACAGACGGCTCTCAGCTGAGTGCTGCACTTCCCAAGGGCGGAGGGACATTTACGGGACCACAGAAGACCATGCTTTCTGGAAGAGACGCTCAGCAGCCTGCCTCCCTCTCGCCGTCCCTGTCCTTAAGTGCTGTTTTAGCTGCCTCCTTTCATTTTGTTCCAGGTTCAGAAACTCGTCTAATTGCACATGGCAAAGGGAGCAAAAGCACTCAGCAGAAAAGGTGCACAGCCCGTATATCATGGTGGCAGACTGGGGCAAACCACTCTGGAAACAAACATGAATATCACACAAAATAACTAAACATGAAGCAGTGTCCAGGCCTGCTATGACGGTACTTCTCAACCCAGTCCTCAACACTTTGCAGACAGTCCACATTTTTGCTCCCTCCCAGCTCCCAGTGCACCTGAACCAGGTGTTCTTGATTGGTTGATTGTTTGGCTTAGGTATGCTAGGAGCTGGGTGGGAGCAAAAATGTGGACTAAATAGGGCCTTCAAAACTGAGTTGAGAAGCACTGAAGTAAGAACAAGCCAATGTCAATCAAACATCTACAAAACCTGACCTTTTAGACTTGGGCCAACCTCCAATCATGTCACTGGGAACCTCAGATTTGCAAGAAAAGGCCCCTGATTTTGCCAGCTGACTCCACTTATCTCTAACAGCATAATGAACGCAATCAAGGCCAGCTGAACTTCATTAAGTGCGGCGTCTGCGGGCACAGTGCTGACCATCAGTTGCCGTGGTTTATTGATATTATGAAAGGAGTAGTCAGAAAGCAAACAGGAAGTTTGCTTTGTGGTTTAAGGCTATGCCAGAAACAAGCTTTTGCTTTCAGGGATTCATATGCATTGTCTAATTCTTCCAGTTCTGTTTTTTTTTCCAGCTACGAAGCGACCCCATACAGCCTACTTGTCCCCTTGATTAATGAGCAAGTCAGGCTCGTAGTCTCTCTGCGGCTCTCCCTTTGACCCACTGTGGCTCCTCCTTTTTCACGGACTGATGTGCTGGGGAATAAGGACCCGAAGGGAGCCCTCCGTCCTCGGCGTCTCCTGCTCGGAAGAGAACGGGAGAGGTGCATCTGCCGAAAGCAGAGCTTTAAATACACAGAGGCTTCACAGGGAACCGTCGCCCTTTGTGTTTTGGCGAGATGCCCTATTGGTTTATAACTTTCTTTTTATTTCTTTCTTTTTTTAAACTTCCTCCAGATGATATCTGTGGTATTTAAAGTTTTCATTTTAATTGGGCCCTTTAATGTGGAAAGTGTTTGTTTTTTATTATGACAAATCATTCTAGTTAGCTTATGAAGCGTGAAAATGTTCTTTTGCAGGAATTAATTAAATAAGTGCTGTTTATTAAACTCATTGTTGATTCATTGGTTAAAATCTGGGTGATATGGGTCTTCTGAATGGGCCTCTTTACCGTGGCAAAAAGGTGGTATTTTGTGTGCTTGTGAGCCTTGTGATGTGTGACAGAGACTTGCATTGTAATATATGTTTCTGGGCATTTGATTGACACCGCAGGCCTTTAAGGCTGTGTGGAGGTATTTAGGTGAGCGTTTGTAACATGTGCTCCAGCAAACTTGATCACATGTGGGGTGGTGCGTTTGAATTCCTCTGTATGTGTCAGCATGTGAGTCTGTCAGCGCCAATCCCCATGAGGTGGGAGTGGCCTGATGGATGACACATGTCAGTCGCCCATCTGGAGACGGCGCAGTTCTGGCGTCCCGTTGGCTATCGTGCGGTGTGCCTCAATGGGTGACAGTCTGTGGGATGCGACTGACTGGTGCCACCATGCAGGATGACGGTACCAGGCAGTACAGCTGCATCCTTACCCGTCGCAGTGGAGACCACCAAAGTATTGTTGGGTACCGGCAGGTGAATATTGGCCCAGGTTAATTTAATAATCCAAAATGTTTCATTGTTTTAATACAAAATAAATACACGAAATCTTTAAAGGTTAAGATATGGCTATAGAGGTCCCCCCCTGACCTGTTGAGTGGAGACCTTACTTTTATTTCCATGCTGGCTTTCTGCCACTGATTGTGGGAATTAGCTACCAATCTCCTGAAAAACGTTGTGTTACAAGCTTTGTTTTGCCACAAAGAATAGTCAGTTTTTTTTTCTAGGAGAAAAAATGAAATACTTTTAGTAGAACCATTGAAATCTGTGTTTCCTTTAATTTTTTTATATGTATAGGTTGGATAAAAGAGTAAGAAATATAAAATAATTTTCGTGAAAAAATACTTAAATGTGACATTGCTAGATGGCAAAATGAGTTGAATCTGAAGCATTTTGGGCCAGTTTTTACTCTTTTTCAAGTGAATGAGCTTACCCTCCAATACCTTCAAGCAGTATAGGCGAGTCATGGCCTAGCGCAGTGTCATTCACAAAGCAGTGAGACTCACCGTTTTGTTACGACATCGCAGCCTATTTCAGACATCGCAGACCCAAACAGAGGAGGAGGTCCCTTTTCATATTAACACCGAAAGTTCAAACTCTTGCTTCCTGTTGCAATATGTATCCATCTTGCACTCCGGCCTGGGGCCGCCGACAGCAAGGACGAGGGGGACAGACTCGCGCGATCTAACCGCCAATTAGGTCATGCAATGGATTAATTCCGCTTAGAGAGTTAATAAATGCAATTTCTCAGGTGTAAATGAGACTGTTCCGGTACGTTCCGTACGCTCTGGCTGGCTGATGTCTTTAGAGAACAAAAAGCAGAGCCCTAAGGATCCCCACCAAAAAAAAAAAAGCCCCCTCTCTTTTAATGGTGACCCATATGACCCATGAGGCTAAAGGCAAGAGCAAGAGCTGGTGGGGAGTGGGGGGGTGTGATTTCCCAGGTACAAAACAAGTCCTGTCGATCTATCCATTTGTTCAAGGATACAGAGACACGTCGAAGGTCTTAAGGTTTCAGTTCCTACACTGAGTGTTGGCTGGCGGTGCTGAATCAAACCAGAAACTTGTAGGTGGAGAGGAAAGATGGAGAAGTTTAGGGTGGTGGACCACATAGCAGATCGTGCCCCCGCCACGAAAGCTCTTGCCCCCCTCCCGACCCCATGGCTGCACCATGCCGCCAGCTGCGCCGGTCACAGTCTGGCAACCTCACCGTGTGCACAGCGTGGAGGACAAAAAACGGTAATTAAAAGAGCGTGGACCACACGAGCGCACGCAGCGTGCTGGCGGAGCCAAACAAACAGCCTCGGTGGTGGCGATGCATGGTGGGGGGGGTGGGTTGCGGAGTCAGGAACAGCTGGGAGTGAAACTGCGGGGCTGGCAAGCTATAAGGGGATCTACCCATGGCGGGGGCTTTTCTCGTCTTCTAGACTTGCTATTCGCTAATTTGAACAGAAGAAGCAGCACCGATCATGGGGAACGAACACGGACACAAGCTTCCCCCAAGACTTGGTGGCCACGTGGAGTTCCTCCTCCAAGGCTGTGGGGTCGCACTGTGTCATTCTGAGGGGTTTGCATCTCAGAGCGGCAGCTTGACCCTCTTGGCACCAGGCATCAGGTGGAACCACATCGATGACAGTCATACCCTGAGGTATGAGTAGAAATTCTGAGCCACTTGGGAAAATGTAACCTTGGACCCCCTTACCTATTAAAATTCATAATTTTATGCATTCACGGGCCCCTGTAAAATGTTGGGCCCCCTGAATCTGCCTGGGTATTCAAGCTTCTACTACACCCCTAGTCACAGCTAGATGCCAACCCTGCCAATGTCCAATCACACATCCTCCTCACGTGGGTCATAGAGCTTGTCCTGCTGGGATGTTGGCGTTTAAGACTGGCGGCTCTCTTCTTGAAAGGTGCATTATACTGTTCTGGTACGCCTGTCCCAATCTTCTCCAGGTCACTTCTACTAATGTGTTCTCCTCAGGACAGAAGGCTCCTGCTCTGTACAGAGCTCCTGCTTTCATATCTCTGGTTCACTGATGATTTCTTCTGCTGCCACCTCTAGTTGCTGCAGGCCAGGTCAGATATGAATGCTCCCTTAACCGGCTCTTACATTTGCCCTTTCCCTCCCTCACTCCCCCCAACTTGTGCCGTTTTGAGCAAAGCCATTAAACTAACACGCACTCTTTGTGTTGCTCTTACGGCCCTGTGACCCCGTCCTTGTTTTCTGATGCTCTTTTCACTGTCGCTGGGGCTCCTGGGCCGAAAGGCACTTCTGCACGGAGCAGAGGGAGGCCAGCTGCTCGTGTTAGACAGGCGTGGATCTTTTGTATGCCGCAGCTGCCGCTCTCGGCTACGCCTGTGTTTCAGGACACCGGGATTCGTGTAGCAATTCCAGAAGGAATGTACTAAAGCCTGATCTGATCATCCATAGCTGCTTATCCAGGACAGGGTTGCAGTTACACTGATGCCAGTTCAAAGAAATACTGGACATAGTCTACAACATACCAGCACTGTTCATTATTATTAATTTAGGTGCAGTTAAATCAGTGGTAATACAAATAAATAAAATGCATATACATAAGGCAAACCATGGACCATTTGGGGGCCTTGAAACCTCTCCGTGTTACTGCTAGGATTCAAACAATAGAAAGTTAGCTTCCCAACAAGGGTGGGATTTGAACCCACATGTGCAGCACAACAGATTAACAGTTCATCACTTTAACCACCCGGTAACCTCATCAAACCTGTCACGACTTGACCAATTTTCATGCTCGTGATGATTAAATCCATTCATCTTGCTTGTCAATTTCCTCTTTACCATGAAATTTTTAAATCTTTATTTACAACGCACCATGTCGCTCATGACATACATATAATATTTCCAAAATAACATAACTCGGCATGATGCTTCTTTTGATCACTAATCCTCTTGTTTTTTCTTGCATTCCATGATAATTTTTTTGTCTTCACTAGCACTGAAGTTCAAAGGCATTGATTCCTGTCTAGTTTCATTGTCCAGCTTTCACATTCATGCAGTCACAGAAAATAGTATATTCCGAACAATTCTGATCTTTGCTCTTAGATCTGCGTCTGTACTTTGAAGATTTTTCTCTAGGTCCATTGCAGTTCTGTCAAGCGCTGATCTGTGACATATTTCCTAACAGCTGGAACCTTTGTTGTTGATTGTTCCGAGAAAGCCAAAGCTGTCTGTAACCACAGCACCATCCAGACTAAAGTGGCTGCCAGTCGTGTGGCCTTAACCTTTATTTTCTGCACATTAACCATAGTCCCATATTTTTCACTTTCCTTATAAGTGTCTTCAGATTTCCGTGCTACAAGTGAAATGTCCGGTTTTTGATGTTTTAGTTGACATCTTCCAGTCCAGCTTTTCTCATTATGTGTTCTGCATATAATTAAAGCAAGTTAGACGGATATGGTGAAAGTATGCGGTCTGATCTGATACCAATCTGAAACCATTTAATTCCTCTATATTGTGTCTTGGCTGTGGGTTCTCATCCATTTGATTCTCTGGCACATTTCCCTAAGAATATACTATAGTTTAATATGGTCAACATGATTGAAGGTTTTTTTGGAGCCAGTGAATCACATCCTGAAGTCCGTCGTTCTTTTGATTATTCAGTTGTTCGTTGGCAACAACGTTTCTCGTTCTTATCTTGGATCCATTTCATACATCTGGCATTTCTCAGTGTGTGTAGGGCTCTGATCTGTGTTGAATGATATTTAGCGTAGTCTTCCTGGAATGTGATATGAGGGAAATTAAACAACAGTTTGCACATTCTAGTATATCTCCTTTCTTTGGAATCAGAACATAATGTAATCTGATATATACCAGTCAGTAGGTCATTGACTTGTTTTCCTTGTTGGGATAATTTGGTCAACAATTTAATTCTTCTTCAGTTGCCTCTGATATTGCTGTTGGGATGCCGTCTACTCCCAATGCTTTCCTTTTCGACAGTGATCTCCGAGCTAATTTAATCTCTTCCATTATTGAAGGTCCTTCCACGTATGTGACCTCATTAAGTGTATGTTAGTTGTTGATGCTGCACAAGTCTTTTGTGTATTCTGCTCACCTCACCTTGCTCTTTGTTCCATCTGTTATTATTTGCTCATTGATGTCTTTCACTAAATCCACTTGAGTTTTTTTTTTCCATCACACAGATCTTCTGGAAAACAGAATGTCGTTATTTGGTCTGTGGCTTTTTTGACTGCTTCATGTGACCTGCAAATCACGACTTTCACCAGATCTTTTACCGTTTCTGGTTTTGCGGCTTCTTCTTCTTCTTCTTGTGGTTGACTTTGAATTCCGTGGCTGTTGATTTTGCTAAGATTTCACCCGGATGACTTCTTGAAATTCTGTCCACAGTTCCTCAGATCCTCCTCTGATCAAACAGGTCCACTATCTCGGTTTCTGATCTCAGAAGCCACATCTTTGAAAGGCAAATAGACAGGCACCCATCCAAACTGAGGCACCAGCCGTCTCTGGCCTAATGTCTTGTCATTAGCGGCTGCTCTGTTTAGCATCTAAGCGTCAAAATACAGGTTTGCATCTTTTCTTCCGGTATTGAATTGTTGCTTTTCGTCCTCAGCCAGAGCCAACTAAGGATGCAAGGTTAAATGTGTAGCAAGTAAACTCATTAAAATTAGTACATATTTACATGCAAATTGTGTCCTTCTCATGTTTGCCTTTCAGGGGTCATTATGCCCATTCTGCAGAACTGATGCATAGGCTCCAGTGCATCGCCTCTTTTTCACCACATGCCAAGCTTAACGCTCTTAAAGTGACAGCTGCTTAGAAATTACTGGCCTGCACGGATGTGCGAGATGGCGGCCCCGTTCCTAAGCTCACGCATACGTCGGGCTGCAAACAAACAAGTCAGCAGCAATCTCTGCAGCTTTAGCAGAGATAATTTTAAACTTGGGTGGCTGCACATTTTCTAGAGACGACAACAAAACAATTAGCGCTGATGGAAATCATTTTGTGTGCGTGCCATTTTGCATAGATATTATGCATAGATTTGCATATTATTTCAGATCTATATACTGCAGATGCAGCAGATCTGTGTGGTGCTCATGACCAAACCGTCACATTCAACTCTTCGCTATATATCCACGGTGTGTTTTTGTATGTGTGCGTGCTTGTGTGCAGACGTGCATCCAGCTTGTCCGTCCCTGTGTTAGGGGACACTGCTGTCCACTCTGAGGACGGTGCCTGTGTTGACATTGCGCACTCATAGACAGTCTGCTACCGGGGCCCGTTTTCTCGGCCTCTGGGGGCCAACCCCCCCCTCCCCGCGTCACTGCCTGGTCCACGCAGCCGCCTGATACATGACAGCGCTCTCATTTAAAATTTTAATGAAGCACCGCCTGCCTGTCTGAAACTGCCACCTCGGCCGTGTCCCCCACTCATCTTCATCTCCCTCGGTCGCATTAGTTAAAATGTGCAGGTAACATGGGGGCGATTCGCTGCAGTCTCCTTTGTTTTTCTCCCCCCCCCCCCCCCCAATTTTTTTTTTTTATATAATTATCTGTTAACTGGCACAAAGGTTTCAATGCGGTGAAGGCAGAGGGGAAGCAGGAGAGGAGCAATTCACCAAATAGTGACAGACTAATGGCAGGGGGGGGTAGGGGGGGCTCTTAAACCCGGACACTGAAGGAAGACAAAAAAAAACTGTTTCATTATGTTTCCATGCAAAGGCGACAGTCTGATGCAAGATAGCCGGCTGAGAAGTCACTCTGTCTTCCTGACTGTCTTGCATATCCCTGTCTGCCCTTCCACGACCCGTTCAGTTTTATTCCGGAACCGCATCTCTCTGCATCTCGTCGACAGTGTCCCTGCCTGCCTTCCGTCCCCCGCCAGGCACTGCCGGCGATGTCACTCGTGGCGATGCCGCCCTGTCCTTGACTTCCACCTGGCTGCCCGCGGCCCATCGATCGCTGATAAGCTGCCTCCGCCTCTTGCGGTGGCAGGCGGCCCAGGCGAAATGACTATCGTCCTGGCGGACTCGGCGGTCCTCGCTTGACAAGGCGCAATATGGGCCATCTCCGCTCTGCTACATGTCTCTGGAGACCGCGCGGACTTTCAGAGCTGAAAGCAGCAGCTGGGGCAGAAGGGCAAGGGTGCGTAAGTGGGGGGGTTGGGTTACCAGGATAAAGACTGTTCATCTTTTCTACACATGCAGGTCAAAGATCACACCATAACACTGGAATGTAAATTATAGTTACTGACAAAGAGACTGTCCCCTGTTATTAATAATGACTTGGCGGGGGGGTTACAATCAGCGTTTCCTGGGAATACTATGTTTCCTGTAATTCCAAGTTGGGGAAAATAATTTTGAAGGAGGTTTTTGGAAAACTGAATTAAAAAGGCAGCCCAGCCTCCTGTCCGTGATGTTTTCTCCTTGAAGGAGCATATAAGTGTATTTGATGGCTCATTCGTTATAGATCAGTATCGACCATCACAGAAAAGTAGCTTGCTCTTCTGCAGATAGCAATCAGAGCGCGGCATCTCTGGGCCCCCATTTCCCGTGTTTGTCAGACGGGATTGATTTTACGTGTCTTCAGGTCTCCTCTCCTCCCCCTTGCCGCCCCTCCCACACTGGGCCTTGAAGCATCCCGCGACCCTCTTTCGTCACCGGAGCAGCCGCGAATTCCCACCCGACCAGCCAGAGGAGGAGATGCTCTTTCTGGAGTCTAGCGCTGACGATTCTGGCAGATTTGCAGGAGTGCCTGTCATCAGAAGGTTGCTGGTTCCAATCCTGTTGGGCTCTTTATCAAGTCCCAAAATCCCCAAAAACTTTTTTAATCTCCTTGAAAAATAAAAATTTATATACTGGGAAATTTTACCATGGGAACTGCCCCCCACCCAGTCAGCACACTTTATCATGGGGGTGGTGTCAAATCCTAGCATTGATCCCAGGAATTGCTCTGAACTGTATATGTGTTCGTGTTTATCTTAAAGGAGAACAAGATGAAATATGTGGGAAAAAAGTCTGATGTGTAAATGGTAAATAAAGCAAATGAGGGGGGGCGG
>JAODUD010000107.1:5860190-5871409 GCA_026784285.1 Stomatorhinus walkeri
CACCCCCACCGGCTGGCCACCCCCCTTAAGTCGAGCAGAGCCGTTGGCTTTGTGTCGCTGTCCGAACACGAGCACCGGCGCTCCCACCTCCCTGCGCGCAAAAAACGAGATACTCTGGAGATACCCTGTGAGCTTCTGATTAGCAAAATCCCCAGAAATCTGCGGGGTTTTATTTTCCATTCCTCTGTGAAGCGTCATTTCACCCATTTTCTCATATTTTGTTGCCCCTTACCGGATATGTCGACGAATAAGCCACTATCCCAGTGGGAAAGAGAATGTGGCAAGTTCAGGCCTTGTCAACACCAAGGCCCAAGTGTGGAATTTAACCATCCTGTTTGTTCGGTTCAGGCTGGTGGTGTGTAGCTGAACTGAGCCAAAAATATTACCATGAGCTTCTATTCAGTTAGTTAGAGGGGGAGAAGGTGACAGCTTCTAAACCTCCCAGATAAGTAGCAGGTCATGTGACACATGGTCACCTAATGGACATGCGGCAGTCGCCGAGGCAGCCACTGGCCCAAACCACAATCTACGGGCCTATATCCCCCCCCCCCACGCCCCCATGTGTCATCTGCTCAAATAACCAACTGGCCTCTCACATCAGCTCCCTGCTCCATCAGGAATGCTGCCACCACAAAAGACAACACAAAGGCAGTGCGTTCCGAAAGTCAGCCCTCAGCGGGGAAAGCAACAGGTAGCGTGTTGGAATAAGGATGAAGAAAGACCCTGGAGACAGGAAACTGATAGGGTGTGACCGCGCAGCCGGCTGCTCCTGTTTACTAACCTGCCACTGTCCGCAAAAAAAAAAAACAAAAAAAACACCATGCTTTAAGCAGGACTGTCTGAGGCTCCAACCCAACGGCACAATGGAATCCTCCTGACAGCGGATCTCTGTGACTTACGGAGCAACCAATTAGAAGCAGCCACAGGAGGTGACAGGGCCAAATGGGACAGCAGGAGAGATACAGGGAGCTGATGGCAGGCAGGGTGTGAGATGCCCCCCACCCCCAAATGATTCTCCTAATCTCCAGGCATCAAAGTCAGAGGGGGCTGCCCGTATCTCCCCGAATCATCTGTGGCAGTGAATGGCTTCGAGTTCATGTAGCCGCCACACCGTAAACACAAATTCAATTCCGGCTGCAGATTATTCACCTTGGTGGCTCCCCTACTTTGCGAGTTATTGCTATCACCAGCCGCCAGAGATACCGTCTACCCATGTTTTCAGAGCCTCCCAATAATAACACAGGTGATCTCTTTTTGATGCCGTCAGATGAGATTCATTTGAAATGCATGCTCCTTTCACGGCAACTTAATCCTCTATCCATTTGTTGTCCAGTTTGCCTGTTTCCCCCCCCCCCCCCTTGCTTCTAACCGTTTTTTCACCAAAGCTGTTACCCTAGCGTTCTATAACAATCACCGTGTTCAAAATGCAAAAGAATAATACGAGACTTGAAAAGGTCAACGGCGAAACACACTGGAGAAAATGAAGAATCTGCTCCACGTCTGCAATATCAGATTTATTTATATCCGCAGCGGGAATTGCCCAGACCTAAAAATCAAAATCTACCTATACAGTCAAAGACTTTAGATTTATTTATTTTCAGACTGGAGTGATTTTCATTTTAGCTACACTGCTGGTAGCTAGCCTAAGGAAAACTGCTGTTTTGAAGTGAGGTCATTGTGTAACCCCCTTGACAAATGCCATTATTTCTCATAGGTTCCAATTATTAATTGATCAATTGAAATAGCTACATGCTAAATAAGCAAACTCTCCCACATTAGTAACAGGCACGTGCTGAAATTCAGCAGGGGTGATCTATGGCGCGGTACCACCCGCGATTAGCCAGCTGCGCCTCGGAGACTCGCCTATTTGTCACAATGAACAACAGCATCGCAAAGTGAAACTGCACTTCAGTTTGTAATCACACTAAGAGGATCGATTTCAGCCACGTGCCAGACATGCAGGCCAGCGGGTCCGGCGGAGTGGCATAAATTCCTGTGACCATCCGGAGGGTGCCGGGGTCCGTCCCTAAGGCGATGAGCACATCCCATCCGACACCTTCATGTTACGGGACCCAGCTCCTGGTAGGGAGCAGAATTGTGGCAGGGAGCTGAGAGGGAGCAGAAACTTGGACCTTCTATGGGTCCCTGAGGACCGTGTTGGGAAACGTTGCTCTATTCCATAGCGACTGACTCCTGGCTCCCTGGGACTCAATCTCCTATTAAGCGCCCTGATAATTTAACAGATGGCCCGTGGCCAAATTTCTGCCCCGTCCGTACTGGTGGGGAGCACGTGCATTGAGCCAGGACCGAATCAATCCAACCACCTCCTTCCATTTCATAACCGAGTTATACTCTAATCGAAAAAATTGCACCTCTGTGACTTAGGAGTGAATCACTTCGCCAGGCTTGCATTTGATGAACCCTCCCCCATTTTTAATTTGCATTTTGCAAGCTGTGCAGCACTGACTGAGTGGTGGACCCTGACTGTTGACAGTGCCTTTGAACATAACCGTTGCTTTCACACTGCTTACAAACTGCACGGATCTGTGCCGTCACCCTCCTGGCTGGACTTTTGGACGACATCAGCCGCAGCTCTTAAACCGGTTTACTTAATAGGTGCTTTTTATCAAGAGCAGCGCACAATTGAGGAAGCAGCGTCAGCCACTCCCAGGAGGAACTGAGGGTGAAGGGTCTTGCTTGGGATGAGATCATTCCGCTGACCAAAGGATTTGAACCAGCGGCCTTCCGAGCACAGACACAGCATCCTAACCCAGAGAGCCTTATGCCACCCCGCAAGCAGACATGCAGAGAAAATACACAGTTAGCACCTCATGCATTAATAACACTCACCCAAGTCAGAGTAATAATAATAATAATGATGTCTGGCTGCTGGGGAATTACAAGAAAATTAGCTTTAGTGCATCTACTAAATGAAAGTAGAATGGAATTAAGATCATGATTGAATTAATGTTAGTTAATTCATTCAAATGATACCTATCCATCCACATTCCATAGCCAAGTATCCCATAAAAGGTCAGAGCGTGGGGGCTATCCCAAGAGGCACCGCACACGATCCCTTAGCGGGACGCCGGTCCAGCACAGGGCACCTGGGTCAGCTTTCTGAGACACCCATTCATCTCCCTGCATGCTTTCTATTTTCTTTTTCCTGGGGGTGGAAGCTGAGGTACTGTAGCCACAGGGAGAAGATGCAAAGTCTGCAAAAACAGATGTTATTGGACGAGCCTGTTGCTGTGAAATAGCATGGCATTCCTGGGCAAGAAGAAAAAAAGAGCTCATTTTTAATATTCATGAGAATATCGCATCATAAATGGTTTCGAATCGTGAGTTGAGCAAATCACACCCCACACCTCACTATGCTGTTCAAGTGTGGCGTTGTTTTCCTAGTTTTTGGTTCACGTCAGCTGCTGTTCTAAGCGTAAGCGGAATAAAAACACTTGTTCCCTACCGACTTGCTTTACTGGACCTGTTTGTTGGTGAGTGGATCGAGCCGCAGGCGGGCCCGCATCTCCTAAAACCGCGGTACGGAGGCGCAGTGGGTCGGTATGCAACACAGAGCTGGGGCCCGGAGTCTACTAACCCAGAGCCAAGAGGTGTGAGACCTCAGCGATACCCACTGAGACACTACATCCATCCATCTTCCCAATACTAGTACCGACTCGGGGAAGAGGCACTATCTGTAAACATAAAACCTAAATGACTGTTCCAGGCGGGGCTGGCTACTTACTTGTGGTCCCTCAAAGCTCATGCATAAGAGTCGGATTTCACTCAGCATCAGATACTAATTGCATTAATAAAGATTCTCTTTGTGCTTTTAATTCACTTGGTGTCTCAGTGGTAATTCGGATGCAAAGTACAAGATACAAATAATGAATGCACAATGAATATAAGGTTAGCTAGACACCCTATTTTAAGATTCAGAGACGGGCTCCCTAGCCATGGCGCATTGCGCCTCTTGAAGACGGGGAAAATATTAGATTACAGTTTTATTAAAAAGTCCTTCTTATTTTAGAAGTAAAGCAAACTGTCGTCTGAAGCTGTAAGGCCCAACGTAAGGTCAAAATGCTGCAGCGAACTTCACACACAAGCTGCATCTATTCCTGATTTTTCTAAGAAATTCGCATAAATACAGTATTGAAATGTGCCCTCTATTTTATATGAGTTTTATATGACTCCGGGGTGGCACAGGACACGCTGCATCGAGGGATTATATCTCTCAGCCGGCCTGAGAACGCCCCGGCCTCCCCCCTCAAAAGCTGGTAGAGGTGGCTGGGGAGAGAATGGTCTGGGTATCTCTCCTGAAGCTGCTACCCCTGCGACCCGGATCCCAGACAAGCAGGTGGTGATGGATGGATGGACTCAATGACACAGCTTACTTTATCTCTTAAAAAGGTTCACTCCTGCATGCTGTAATCAAATTACGTTAAATAAACAAGGTTGCCAACTTTGGTCTTGACTGGCATGAGACTTTAAAGACAAGTCTGCGCACACATGCACATGAATGTACATGTATGTGACCGTTTTATTACCTTATAAATAGTCTATAGGATCTGCAAACTACCCTAATGCTTTTAGTGTCGCTAATTTCAGGTTTATAATGGAATAATAGAAATGTACCGCAAGATTTCTTGCGTGATCGTGAGATCTGAAAGCGTGAGAGCTGGCAACCCTGAATAAAGCACTACAAAACTTCCCTGCCTTCAAACTCACAATCAGGAAGATTAGGACTGTGAAACAGTTAAATGCTACACGAGATCCTGTGACGAATTAGAGGGTATACAGACTACAAGGAACCGTTTATCACCGGGGAAACAAATACAATTAACCCCGAATGATTTTATTAAACCAAACCAACAAATACAACGACCCCTGTTTGTCTTTAAATTTAAAAACAACCTTGCTAGTGCATTAGATATTGAGCAGCACACCTATCTACATGCACTTTCCCGTGCTCCAGCTTTAGTGTCGCCGCTGCACGCGCGCCATTGCTGTTTCAGCTTCCTCAGTAATTTAAAGTGTCCAACAGCTTGGTTATTGTCCACATTTTAAACAATTAAAGTACACGCAGTAACTATACATCCAAACCACCTATGTTATATAACCTACTCCATAAGCACACGTAACACGGACACCGTTCATATAACCCTGGGGGACCCAAATGTCATCACAGCGCTTTACTGCAGGCACGCTAGTAACTGAAAGTGTATATCACGCAGTGTACTTCTCTTTCGATGCGTGTTTAATGACATATTAAAATACTTGGTATCTCATGTTTAGTTAATTACAAGCTGCTTTTGCGTTGATCCATGTGCTTACCTCCGTGGTATGCTAAACAGTAAAACCATGAAACTAGCTTGGTTATATTCAGTAATTACACGTATTTCATTGGAGACCATTTATATTCATAATGCTAATAACTAATATTGCCATACATTAAATTTATAATAATGTACACGTGAATGTATAACAAACTCGCACAATGGCAAACAAGAATGAAACATTGCTGCAGTGGTAAACAGCGTAAAAAGTAAGAGTGACTGCTGGTACTGATTTGTACCCATAGGTGTCACTGTTGATTAGTTGAAGAGGATCTAATAGCATCTTAAAGTTTCAGCATTTTATACCCCCACTACAGAGAATATATATAAAATATTCTACGCATACTATACATTAGGCTGTCATGAATGACTTCAGATGTAACTATCTTTAACTTATTTACTTTCGATGCACGTGAGGTCACCTTACAAAAGAAATCAGTCGGGGTTCGCATCCAACGGTTCGTGTCATTTATTCTCTGCACTTTAATGTTTTCGGAAGTACTATGCCTATTTAAGCTGCTAAACTGCTTATGGAACTATCCGAGTCGGAAAATCAAATTGGCGTCAGATCAAGATAATTAAGACACCCGAAAAACCGAAAAATTCTGCAAGTGCAAGATGAGAAACTGGCGTCAAACTGACGTTAAATTGCTTAACCATTTACTCACTGCAGTAAAGCGCGCAATGTTTATATTTTATGACAGTGCCTTTGCATTTTCCATGGAACTTTCTTGTTTTTAGAATCACCTTCTCTATCTTTGTTCAAGTGGGCTACAATGGGAAGGATGTGTTTAGTGCGTGTTCCTTCTTGGGCAATTGATATTATTATTATTATTATTATTATTATAGGTGATAGTGATTTAAAATATTTCTTACACAAACTCATTTTCTGAGTTACTTCGTTGAAATTCCCCCAGCCACTCGGTGTATGCTATTTGAATTTTATTTTTATGCAAAATAAAGCGAATACTTTTTATGGCCGTGAGAATCAGTCAGTCAAAGGGCAGGAGAGCAGAAAGTGAAAAAAGTATACGAGTGGGAATAGTGGCGGCTATTTCGCGAAATGTTTTAATGCATTGTCAAAGATATCCTAGGGGAGATCATTTTACTCGGTTTCAATTTTACAGGGTTGCCCGGCAGAGATGGCAAAAGCAGGTGGGAAAAAAGTATTAGTGGAAACTCTCTTAATTGCACGACTTAATATGTTCCCTTTATTTAATGGTAAACTATTGTAGGAAAAGGCAGTGCTCCTGTATTGCTCGTACCGAAACAGTTAACATGCCATATGCAGATGAGGCCGAGTGCCCGGAGAATACAGGGGGCTGGCTTTAAAATGATGTGCTCCCTGAGTTGTACAGTACGCTGACGGGCTTAGGCGGTCGCAGTGCCAGTCTGGCAGTACATCTCTCAGAGACCGGGAGTAAACGTGCGTAAATTTCTGCGGCGAGGTTGCAATCGGAGCGCGGAAGAATGGACGCTGGCAAGCCGGTGTACGGGCTCTGTATCGGGGAACAGTACCGCCTGAACTAAAGGAATGCTCCCTGTGGTCGGCGTACTTCTGTAAAGGACTATTCGACACAAGTCATTTGCTTGTCAGATGATCGCGGGGACCGGGCTGCAGTAGGAGCGTGTGGCCGTAGGAGCCGATCACGCGGAAAGACACCTTGCATTGACTCGCTGGGCTCATCAGAGCCCTATGAATGAAACGGCTTATTGCATCCTTATTCTCCACACGTTTCCGGAGGAATACCCTGCAGCCGAAACACCAAATCGCCTGTCTGTTGGACTATCTAGCTGTGGCACCGGAACATTTTGGTGTAGATAAATACACGTATATGTGCGTGCATTTATGTTCCAAAAAAAGGATCTGATAGGGAGAAACCAAAGTTGCCTCATCGGAGCAAGAGAGAAAACGCAGCCCCCCTTATCGATACCATAAGGTGAGTGAGGAAAATGTGCCTTTTCGCTTTCGTTGCAGGATACATTGCCGGTCATACTGATTAATAAATAAGAGTAAATGGGAGCGTTAGTGGCTTACACATTGTTAACTGCATGAGCGACTGGCGCGGGTATATGCAGCGCTGCTTCGGTGGGTTAACTATTACTGACAGCGGGGTTGGCATGTCTCTCCCGACCCCTCCAATGCCAACAGAATCCTTTGATTTCCACGGTTATATTAAACCCAAGGCTACTGCATACAGAGATAGTGAAATAAATGTCCACGCGTTTTAGTGAATGGCGATGCACGCGTATTGCATTAAAATCCATTTCCCCCCGTTTCAATTTATAGCAGCGCTTTTTCTACTTATTTTTTTTGGCGATTTTAAGCAGGTTTTCCGTGTACGTGATTCCCTTTCGGATGCGCTTTGGTATTTCATTTGTTTGCGTCTAAATATTAGATCTGATCCTTGTTGAGAAGTGTGGTAATTATGATTAATTGCGTTGTGCTGTTATTTGATATTGATATATATGTTCTCCTTGTATACAAACGTCTCTTGGCATTATCAGTTTGAGGGATGCAGTAACCTGCTGCATGGTGCAGCAATGCTATTTTGGATTTCATTGTCCCTCCTTGTTGAGTGGCTGTCTTTATGAATTAGGAACCCTTTGCGTGCTGAGGATAAATTTGCCTGTTATTCACTGACTGCCTCCTATACGGATGACATCCATGGACGTTAATGCATTTCGCTGTAGATGCATGCCATTGACGTACGGTGACAGATGGCAGCTTTACCACAGTAAGACATTAATTATAAACTTACTTTCATCAGCTTTTACCACCTGAGAATTGTGAAGTCTTCAGCTGGTTTCCTAATTTTGTTGTCACCCTCCATGATGAACTTGATATTAACGTGTGATCGATATTAGAAAATACACGAATTTTAGAAAATACAACAATTTTGATATTTATTTAAATATGTAGGCAAGAGGAAACTTGCGTTATTCGAGCACCATGGCGGTGTCTTGTGCTGGTCACTGTGTCTTATGTCCAAACATCGAACACCGCAGCAGAAAGCGAAGGCTGGGCTCCCAAATACCAATAACAGCCCCGCTGATTTCACTTTGCTGTGCCGGAGACGACCTGCAGGTCCTTAAAGGAAAATGAAAGACAGCTTGTTGCCAAGTAGACACAAATACAGTATTCAGAACATACACATCCTCCGTCAGAAGAGCCAGAGAGCACGTGGTCTCGCAAATCTTCTTTTTCCTAGGCACTGTGCTCCAGTCAAAGTCATTCTTGCGTTGACGTTGACTGTCGGAAATAGCTGCTGTTTGAAGAGGCAGATTCCCTGACATTCACATTAAAATATCTGACATCAACTCTCAGCAGAGTGTTATACAGTGTAATCAAGTGACCTTGCAATTGAACTCTGTTTTTATTTTGTTATGTACAGCATACACAGTTTATAACTCATAACTCACAACATCCTTAGATAATTTAAATAGCTTCCCACAAAAGGTTTTTTTAAAACCTGTTTTATCCTTTAAAAGATTACTGGGTAGCAAAGAACAAAAACACGTTTGGTTCTTGTATAACTATCTACCAGCAACAGATAGTGAGGTTAATTAAGGATCCATAAACAAGTGTAAATGCTCAAACCACCCTCATTCTGGCATATAAAATCAAACATTTAATTTTAGGTCTCAGGCTATTTGGGTGTTACTTGTTAAGTCGTGGTCCCTTAAACATTCTTTAAATAATCAAAAACTTGCACGGAAGGCTGACATTCTGTAACCAGCTAAAAACGGCACAGTTATCCTTTTCATCTGCTGTTTTGTATTTTGAGAGTTTTTCAAGGATTGTTCAGATGAACCGTTGTGACCCATGTTCATATGCAACATTAAACTGGAAGATTATATAGATATACATCCAGAACAAGAGTACAATAGGATTATATATTACATATTATATATACCAGGAATGAGAGAAAAAAAAATATATAGTTACATATCATATATATAAGTGGGTTTGCTGATAGCAAATGATAGCTTCTGAAATACTCTCGAGTGAGGATCTGAAATGTAAAAAGCCCCCTTTTTAATTAGCAGAAAACAAGCTGTTTAGTGCATAACCCCCCCCCCCCCCAGAACAATGCAGCAGCCCATCCGTCAACGCTCCCCACCGCCAGTCTCACCGTGTCTTCCTGTCCTCTTCCGTCCGTCGTATCGCTTTAAATGCCCGTCACAGGGGAGAGGACGGGGCACTAATGTCCGGCCTGCAGACACCGTGGCGAGAGCCCGCAGAGCCTTTTGGGGAGTGTCCTCACTTAAAGACCCTGTGGGAAGTATTGATGTGGCATCTTTTAGGATCTGTCAGTTTGTCACCTTCCCCCACCCGCAACATACCCCATCCTGCCCCCAGCAATAGTGGTCGGAGTGGTGGTCGCAGTGGTAGTCGCAGTGGTGGTCGCAGTGGTAGTCGCAGTGGTGGTCGGAGTGGTGGTCGCAGTGGTAGTCGCAGTGGTGGTCGCAGTGGTAGTCGCAGTGGTGGTCGCAGTGGTAGTTGCAGTGGTGGTCTTTCCTAACAGTCTTCAGGATTTCCGTTGTACTTTGGCTCCAGTGTTGCACCTTGCTATTTCCTGATTGGTCTGATTTCATCAGCCATTTGTTACATGTCCACTTTGAATGTGTTGCACTATTATCGACGATTTGTCAGTTCCGGCGTCAGGCTGAGTGTGCTGGGTAGGACGTCTATGGGATGTCATCCTGAGACATTGGACCATGTCATAGCAGCTCGAGTGCACCCCCTACAGGTGTGGAAGTGCACAGTTGTCTATCTTCCGTTGTTGAGGACAGCCTGTTTCTGGAGGAGCCTTGTAGCCTGGAGACTAGGGGGGCATTTGCTCGGTCTGAGTGAACAGCTCAGGTGTGATCATCATGCGTGACCCTGTGGCCGCAGTTTGCAGCTATTCTTCTGTCCAGTCTGTAATGCAGCGCCCCCTACTGCTCCGGATATTCGGTCAATTTTTTCCCCTGATCCAGGGCCCCATTCTTGTGCTGGGTGTTTGAGCAGCTGTGCCCTGATCTCTGGCAGAGACAGCTGCAAGGACAGTGCGCCCCCTACTGAAATCCCCTTTGACCTTGGCAATTTAGGTCGTGACATGCCACAGTAGGATCATCGCTTCGGAAACATAATGCTGCAGCCTTTTCTGAAGTTTGGCAGTGGACACAGTGCGGGGGGTGGGGGGTGCGGTTTGGGGGGGCACCGGCACGTTCTCGCCTCCGCACCCTGGTGGCCCCTGGGTCCCGACGGCAGGCCGGCTTGGCCCCGCTTAACTTGAGAGGTTCTGACAAGCAGCAGTGTGCGTGTGCTGGCTGGGGGGGTGGGGGTGGGGGGGCAGAATCCTTGACCTATTTTCCAGCAAGCGAACTGTACCAATGCATTTTGAGGGCCGCATGCTCGGTGGCGAGCGACAATGCCCCCCCAGGCCCTGGCACATTCGGTGACGTGTCCCTCCCAGATATAGGTCTCCCCCCTCTCTCGCTGTCTGCTCCAGTGTGCACCCCCGGCATGTTTGTTTTAACGCAGTTGCCCGCCCTGACACCCCCGCCCTCCCCCCCTCCCCTCGCCAGGCTGTTTGTCTGAACCCCTGAACTGTCCAGCTGTCACAACAGAGATGTACATCTCCCACGACCCAGACGCGCGCCAGCCCCCCAGAGCGTGCTGTGTGTGTGTGTGTGTGTGTGTGTGTGTGTGCACGCTCCCGTGGCCTGTGGGGCAGCCAGAAGGTGTATGAACAAGAGGTTCCTGTCAGCCGGAGCAGAATCAGTGCTGCGAGAGAGAGACGGAGAGCAGATTCCCGCTCCCCTCATCCCTGTCTGTGGAGATACTGCCTCTGCCCCCGCCCCCCCCCCCCATCCCTCACCCCACACACACACACG
>JAODUD010000107.1:5993942-6016608 GCA_026784285.1 Stomatorhinus walkeri
CCCACCACCACGTCTCTTACAGCCTTCCACTACGCTTCTGGGTCAATGTGATCAAGAACCCGCAGTTTGTCTTCGACATCCACAAGAGCAGCATCACGGACGCCTGCCTCTCTGTGGTGGCCCAGACTTTCATGGACTCCTGCTCCACCTCCGAGCATCGACTGGGCAAGGACTCCCCCTCCAACAAGCTGCTCTATGCCAAGGACATCCCCAACTACAAGAGCTGGGTAGAGAGGTGAGGCTTTTCGGCACAGTGGCTCCCAATACCACCCAACCCCTATCCTGATACCACCCTGAGACACTTTTCTGATACCATCCTAAGACCCTATCCCAATTCCACCCCAGTGGTTCTTTGTCTCCACAGCCTTGCGTTCAAGAGCTTATAATGCACGGCTTGGTATGCACTAACACTTACATATTTACTGTAAATAACCCACTTGATTGACTGGCTGTAATGACCAGCGCACTGGAAGCTCCTGGATAAGCTTAACTGAGCAGCCTTTCTGACTGGATCCTGTAGAATGCTTAAAGGCACAGCGACCCTGTCTGATGTGAATCTGACCTGTGTCCCTCCCACCCCCTCCCCATTCTCCCCCAGGTACTATGCCGACATCAACCGGCTGCCTGCCATCAGCGACCAGGACATGAATGCCTACCTGGCAGAGCAGGCCCGCTTGCACTGCTCCGAGTTCAACATGCTGAGTGCCCTGAACGAGATCTACTCCTACGTCAGCAAATACAGCCAGGAGGTAAGGCATGGGCCGGTCATGTGACCGGTAGGCAACAGGCCAGACGGGCAAAAGATATATGTGAGGTTCAGCCAGGTCCGGAAAGCTGAAAAGCTTGGTAAAACAGCCCAGCCCACCCAGAACAGCGTTGCGGTGAAGCTCCGAGTTGCGACCCACTTCCATACCAGTGAAGGTGAGCTCAGGTTGTGGCTCAGACGCAGAGGAAGCCGCTGGTCGCACGCTCCGTGACAGTCCCATAATGTAGTCGTTACCTCAACTGCTTAATGTCAGGGCTTCTCGTGGGAGCCATTGGTTTGACCTTTGCATCAGGCTGGGTGTAAAATGCAGGTCTTCCAATACTCAGAGTGCTTCTACCTTCCATAAGCCGCCCACTCCATTCCATACCTCTCACAGCTTGAACTTCTATTGGTTGGGCTCGTTTGCTTCCCCACCGACCTCCAGAGGGCGCCAACAGATGGGGAAGCTGGAGGGACACGCTGCACCTGCACATGGCAGAACAGATTAATCACCCGACGCTGTCGGCAAGCGAGAGCACTTTAGCAGATGAAAGGGAACGGGGGGGCGGCGGGGGTGTTATACTACAGCTGATGCCGTTGCCCTGAGTGAGGGGCATCCTTTGCTATGCCCGGTTTGAATCACACACCCCTGCCACCCCTCTTTCATCACGCCGAAGCCAAAGAGTGACGTCGCAGCACACAGGATTTACACAGGATGAAAGGGGTGTGCTGTCAAGCTAATGACAGCTCTGCCTTACTGGGCTGATGTCAGGATGAAGTCATTGCCATCGACGTCTCCACATTGTCCTTATCGATCTGTTTCCTGCCGTTCTTTTGCTTGATACTCATGGGAAAACATCGAAATGGATGGATGTCATACAGTCAACAATCTCATACTTCAGACGCCATATTAGAGGGAATAAAAGGAGATTGGGCCCAGCTTTGAATGCAGCTTGACAAATGCCGCCGTTGTGAGGGAACAGAAGGGCACAGATCGAATAGTGCAGGAGTATTACCACAGGAGTGATGTCATGACGCCCCGGCTTCTCCTTTGACATTGATTACATTTCCTTTCTCACGCGCATATCTGCAGAAAGACAATCCTGCTCGCACTAGGATGAAGTTGTGCAGGTATCACTGTTATCTGCGTCTAGCAGCAGGCTCAACAGAAGACAGGACCGGCTTTACATTAGTGTTTCCTTTGTGCCTCTTACCTTATCATTATGTTCTTAGGTTAGCGCAGTGGGCTTAGTTTAACATCATCCCCTTAGTCTAGCACCATGGGATGCTAGACACGGCATCCCTAACTTAGCTGCGCGAACTTAGCCTTGTGTTGCATTCTTAGTTTAGCCTTATGGGCTTAGCTTAGCATCTGGGTCTTGGCTTAGCCTAGCTTCTCTTGTGTGCCACAGATCACAGCAGCACTGGAGCAGGACGAGCACGCCCGGAAGCAGCGGCTGGCCTACAAGGTGGAGCAGCTCATCGGCGCCATGTCCATGGAGAGCTGAGGGAGGGAGGGCAGCAGCAGACCCCCGATAAAAGGACTGGACCGCACCATCAGTCGCAACCTGCTCGAGACCCAGCTCCCATTACGGCCAGGGAGCATCACTGACAATGGGCCTTAATTTCCGTAAAAATTACGATAAGTCTCCATTTAAAGGCTATCTCAGCCAGGCTGTGGGGAGCTTGCTGTTTGGGGCATTTAGGCTATAAACAGTATCAAGATGAAGGGATGGATTTAAAAAAAAACTGAACGGGCACATCAGGAAGCAACTTTGGGGAGGAGAAGCGAGCTGCAGGTGAAGCCAACATGGCTGCCAGCAGAGCTGCACGTCGGCAGGTGAGAGGAGAGACTCTAGAGAAGAGACTCTATCCTCACACCGCCCGCCTCACTTCCAAGCTGCAGATATCCCGGGTACTCCCGGATTTTATTTTTATATGTGTACATTTTGTTTCTTCGAACTGACTTCCCCGTCTCTGTGACATGGACAGATGCTGCTCTGTGACTTTGTGCACATGGTCCAGTCTAAGGGCGTCACTGGGAGAGAAAATGGGCGCTCCCTTTCGCATGGCACCTTTTCCCACACGTCAGATGAGTAGGCGTGATTTCCCAACAGGAGGACCACTGATGACTGCATCAAGGAGCAAGTAAACAAGAGAGGGAGAGAAGGAGTCCCACTGAAAGCTGATTGGCTCCTGTCGAGCACCGTGTCATGGCTCCAGCCAATGGCTGCCGTACGAACGAGAACAACAACCACCGACTTCTTGCTTATCACAAAGCGTCTCCAAAAAGATTCCCCTCAACTGAAAGGAAGCCATCCCGTCAGTGGGTGTACGTTCCAACTTCACCTTATATGTGAATGTACAAATATGGACACTTTCCTGTTTCCTCGCGTGTAATCAAACAGCTGTTGCTCTTTCTGTCACAGTAGGAGCAAGATGACATCTAGTCAGTGGCATGAAGTCACACACTTTATCAGCAAGCTGCTTCCATGCATACCTGGACCGTGTATGATATTTTATTTTTGCCAAGACACACTAGTTTTGAGCAGAGTTCTTTTATTTCATAATAATAAAATTTGACCACCTATTTGAACATTTTAACATTCCCTGAAGACTGCGGTGGTGGCATCAGACAGTCCCATGCGGGTGAGAGGTGGGATTACCCGGCCACAGACTGTAATCCTACTAAGATTTTCCTGTTTATTTTTTTCCACGCTAATGCTGTTGTTGGTTTCTCCACCTACTTCCCATTTCAGTAGTGCCAAAGGCATCCCAATTCCCCGCCGGTGGCCCTGTCCACCACAGGATAGGCTCACGTCTCAGTGAAGATCTCAGCCTCTCCAACGGTCCAACAAAGTGCCAAATGATGGTGTCTCTGTGTCTGTTAATGCTGAGTTCTTCGGTGCTAGGTGGGTGTGCACGGCCGGCCAGAGAGGGGCCGCAAGCCCTCTGTCTCGTTTACCATGCCACAGCGCCAGGAAGAACTCATTAGATTGTCTGTAAAATATTTTTTTTGTAGTCTTGGGTTTTTCAATTTGATGGAAAATATCCTGACTGCAAGCATGGCTCATAGAGGTGATTGATGTCAAGGGTAATGCATGGTAACCAGAGTGAGTTTTTTTAATAATAGTAATGATAATAATATTCCTACCCAGAGAAAAATGGCCTTCAAGGGGCCAAGGGAAGTTCATTTGATAATTAGGACAGTGGTCTGCTCTGTGGTGTCATCTTAATTGGAACCAGTTGAGAGATTCTTCTGAATTCACCTGTTAGCACAGACCGGTACACGTTTGCAGGTATCTTTTACATGAAAAAATACTTGAAATTAGTAGGATTAAATAAGAGTGCTGAACTTATGTGGATGACATTTGAGGGGGTTTTCGGTGCTTATGCTACCCTCAGCCTTAAGCCCAATATCTGAACGCTTAATGAGTTTGGTACAAAAACCCATCAGTTCTGCTAGGGTAGGTTTGCACTGTGAAGTCCGACACTCTCCTTTTTCAAGTAATTTCCTCAAAAATACGCTTTTAATGATGAAATGTATGATTAGAGAGAGAACAGGACCGACGGAACCACAAACTCTAGTTAACTGTAGAATCGAAATATTATATCTGTAGGAAAAGGAGAGAAAGCTGCATGTTGCGCAGAAGATGTGTGAGAGAGGGCGGCGTCGCTCTTAAAGGGCCACAGACACACACTGACCACCTTAGCATTGCTAGGTGACCGGGGTAAATGGTGTCTCCAGTCCTGTACTGCTTCCACTTAGCCCATGCACTCCAGCAGAAGAACATACTATTTGTTTGTGTCTGTTTGGGTTCTGGTCGATCCCTCCTGTTTTTTGTCTTTCGTTCCCTGCTCTGCTCTAGCCTGGCACTTAACTGCTCTTGATTTCTCAGTGTCTGTGCTGAGATCAGCAGAATTCCACATAGATTTTTTTTTTTTTAAAACATTTTATGTTACAGTGTTTCTTAAATATAAAGCAGGCCTTTCCTGTTAAATGATCATCTAGTGAAGGAGCTGATTTAAGTACTGTATGGAGATCTTTGTTCAACATGAAAGCGTTGCATGGATTGAGAAAAACTGTTACTGTTATGCCGTTGTGTGGTCCTAAACTTGAAAAACATAAATGCTTCCGTTCCAATGTGGTTAAAAGGCTACACAATGAGAAAGGAGAATATTTCCCCTTTTCGCTGCGTCTTCATGTCTGGTATCGTCACTGTTGGAATACTTTCTTCCAAACGAGAATTCAGTTCACATTTTTCACTTTGGACACATAGACCGTGGGGCGATTTCCATCTCGACAAAGTGAAAATGGGGAATATTAACGTGAAATGTTTGAGATTTTCAAAAACCGTGCAGTTCCTGTCTTTCCGCCCAGGACGGCAGGCGTCAATCGTGACGGATGGCAATTCACAGACTTTTTAGTTTTCGGATTATGTTTTTCGCTGTCGCTGCTCAAAAGGCACGCAAACAAAGAAGGGATAAACACCAGATGAATGAAAGAGATGTTTCATTTCGCACTTTTTAAATTCCGTATTGTCATCTGCGAAAAAAAAAATCCCAAGAAAGAAATTCCTATCACACAGAGCAGAATCCTTCTGTTTTCTCACTCATTGTAGACACTGGAGTTCTCTATTATAGTAAATGAAAATAATAATGACAACAACGATAATAATAATAATGGCTGTCTGTTCTTGTTGTTTTATAAAAGTGTTGTGAAAATTGTAAGAGAGTTAAAGTATTTAAAAAAGTTGTTCTTGTTTTTTATTTTTTTGGTTTTGTTATAATATTATTGTGTACCTATTGTAAATATGAAGCACACCTATTTTGCAAGCCAAGGATTCACTTTGTACTGTTGTTATATATAAATAAACTTTACTGGTTAAAAAAACAATGCATGGAGTTCTGGAATTGGTAGGTAAATGATTTCATGCTTCACTTAGAGATGCCTTCTTTACTTGGTATACAGTAAATGTTAACAGTAACACTAATTACTTGTTCATTACTGTGACGGAATAGCAGGAAATGCCTTTCCTAGTTCTGTAAATATTACAAAATGAACTAAACCAATAGATGGAAAAGTCTGCTGGTTTGGTAACATCTGCTGATCAGTTACCAGTCTATAACTGTAGCCACCAAGTTGCATTGATATCAGAATAATGACTGTAATTTGGGTGCTTGTTCACATTTAAGGGTTTCCGAGAGGCTAAAGTCAGGGTCCGTGGACAGGCAGACATGACACACTATGAAGTGTCGGTGAATAGTACAGACCGGGCCCCAAGCAACTGTCGAACTCTCAAAGGATGACTATTTCCAGGAAAGTAGCTCAAGCAAATGGGCTATCAGTGGAAATAGCTGAGCTAGCCTGACCGTATCCCTACCCTTGCCCAGGGTGGAGTGGCCTTGCTTAGTTACCATCGGCAGGAGGCGGCTGTTTATCATGGCTAATCCTAGTCGATCTCAGGAGACGCTTTTTAAAGCCCCGTCATCGACACGCACCCGTATTTGGGGCCCGGCGGTAATAAGATAACCGATGTCGCTAATATCCGAAAGTGCTGCCATCCATCTTGGCGCGGGAACGTCCGCCGTGCTCTCCCATGCTAATCTTGTCGACCGCATTAGCATATCGGCTGGCTAATGGGCACGCCGGCACGGAGAACCGGGCCCCTGGAGCTGTGCTTACAGGTCAAGGGCAACCACCGCTTTTTTTTTGGCTGACTTCTTGTTACCAATTAGGATAATTGAAATCTATTTCAGTATTTAGATGATTTAGCTGTCCTATAAACCTAAAAATGTGCATGCTCGCCTGCCACCTTTATCGTGTCGTAAAACTCAGTTTCAGCCATTTAGCACGAAAAGTACAAATATTACACTTTCCGGAAAAAAAACTGATCTGTAAATGATAGCATGACATGAAAGTGCTGCATTCTGATTGGATAAAGTATGTTGGAAAATGATCAATCAATCGGCAGGCTGGATATTATGATGATTACAAAACTGGCAGACTGGATAGAACTATCTCGTGGGCTGGTACTTTGAGACCCCTGCCTTGGACTTTAAAACTTCCCATTATTGATATATAAATAGGGCCTCTAATGACTGTGTGCTCCATCCTGAAAGCCTCCTGGATCACCACCTTCTGTCTGCCAGTGCGACCTCTCCCTGGGTCTCTGCCATTGGCCGAAAAGGGGCTGGTGATTTATTATGCAGTAATCCGTCTATGCTCTTGCTGAACATTATGGTCCAGCTAGTGTCATATATCACACCAGGTCTCCGGCGAAAAAAAAAAGCTCAGAGGGACATTTGCATCCCGTATTAATTGTAACCCATTACCTTGGCCTAATTAGCTCAATTTGTAGTCAATCATGTAGTGTAGGTTGGTGCAGAACTTTGAGAGTAAGAAGATCTGAAAATCGTTTCATCAGGTATGAAGCGAAGAGCTTCTATTTGAAGATAAACGCTCTCTTTTTTTCTGTAAGATTAATGCTTGTTGCATATGTTTAAATATTTACAATTTTAATGGAAAAAAACAGTAGCTTCAGCTCTGACTGAGCAGGCATCCTTCCTCAAAAATGAACGTATAACGGAAACAGGGTCAGAACAATGAGTTCTGTTTACACATAAACAAGATCACATGGCAGACATCCCTCCACCATAAGCAAGCAAATGCAGGGTTCCTGTGTGCCTGGATCTGGTCCTAAGAAACTACAAGAGGGGGAGGCCAGTCAGTTACAGGACATACTATCAGTCACACACACACACACACACACGCACACCTTTCTGGGGACTTTCCATTCATTTCTATGGGGAAAACTCTACAACCTAACCCCTATTGAGCCCTAACCTTAACCATAAGTCACCAAACCAAATTAGAGGTTCTTGGCACTTTTAGTTTTATGATTGCTTCCGCAGATCTTCGTGGGGACCCGAAAAATGGTCCCCACAATGTAATGTAAACATAATCCACACATACACACCGGAGCATTTTTCCGGTAAGAGTTAGGGCCTTACTCAATAGGCGTGTGGCTATTCTGCCTACGAGCACATTGCAACCAGCACCCTTTCGATCACATGCATAGCAGCCTAACCCACCGCACCACAAACAGACAATGGTGGTTCTGCCGAAACAGATCTGTGGAGGGTGGGAAGAACCCAGAGCACACATGGACAGGGAACACATGCAACCGTCAAACCGCAAACTGGCAGCAGCTATTAATGTGTGCGAGGTGTGAGGCGTGAGGCGCGGCCACCCGCTGATGCACCGTGTCACCGCGGGTTACCGAGATAACGATGCTAATGCTCTTGATTACAGGTTCTATTTATACTCCCAGCTCAGCACCGAAGAAAAATGCAGTGATTGCTGTGTATAAGCCGCAGTCAGTATATGGTACAGAATAGACCTTGGAACCTATTCCATGAGAGGTACACTGTAGATGGGGTGCCAGTCCAAAGCAGTGCACATAAATGTACACACTACAGGGAACTTAAAGACACCAATTAACCTAGCTGCAGGTTCTCGGACAGCTGGATGTAACCTACATATCATGCGAAAGCTGCATTCATAACCGCAACCATGGAGCCAGCAGAGGTACTTGATTGCCTGAATAAAAAATTGTTAATTGAATAATAAACTGATCTGACTCCTGTACTATAATCAGCCTCAGTATATCATTATATCATGATGCAGTCCTTGGTATGCCCTTAGGGAAAGTCAAGTTTGTGTTTAAATGTGGATCCAGGTTAATGTTCATGGTGAGCAGACTGTCCTTCTGTGCACCTATGTCAGATATCTCCTTGAGAGTCCATGAGAGTGTCCAGTAACCCCCCATCCTGCCTCAGCCCAACACAAACATTAATAGAGCAACTGTGCTTACATAGAACATGTTTTTCATGTGCATCTTAGCTAAACATCTTTTGAAAATGCCCCAATCATCTGGCATGCCTGCCAAATCATTCTGAGGTACTGGCATCAATCATCCGGTGTACCTGCTCCATCCATCTGGTGTACCTGCCCCATCCATCTGGTGTACCTGCACCAATCATCTGGTGTACCTGCACCAGTCACCTGGTGTACCTGCCCCATCCATTCAATGTACCTGCACCAGTGATCTGGTGTACCTACCCCATCCATCCAGTGTACCTGCCCCAGTCATCTGGTGTACCTGCCTCATCCATCCAGTGTACCTGCACCAGTGATCTGGTGTACCTGCCCCAGTCATCTGGTGTACTTGCTCCACCCATCCAGTGTACCTGCACCAGTGATCTGGTGTACCTGCCCCATTCATCCAATGTACCTGCACCAGTCATCTGGTGTACCTGCACCAGTCATCTGGTGTACCTGCCTCATCCATCCAGTGTACCTGCACCAGTCATCTGGTGTACCTGCCCCATCCATCCAGTGTACCTGCACCAGTCATCTGATGTACCTGCCTCATCCATCCAGTGTACCTGCACCAGTCATCTGGTGTACCTGCCTCATCCATCCAGTGTACCTGCACCAGTGATCTGGTGTACCTGCCCCATCCATCCAGTGTACCTGCACCAGTGATCTGGTGTATCTGTCCCATCCATCCAGGGTACCGGCACCAGTCATCTGGTGTACCTGCCCCATCCATCCAGGAGATATAGCCAGTGGCCTGATGGGCTGCCCACACATGCGACAGACCCTCCACCCCCATGGTTAGCAGCCTCCCCCAGGCTCTCAGGTCCCCTACATGTCAGGCAGGACCCCACAGTGGCAACAAGCTCTCTCATGGGGTAATTTTCTCTACTCCACCTCCTGTGGCCCCCCCACCACTGCAGCTATCTGCTCCATCACCTCCATCCTGGTTTCTGTTGGGGGAAACACATGGTCAGCTCTTTAGGCTCAACCATTCCTTGACATTCATGATCCCTGGCTTGTGATCACGCATGCCAAGCCTAGACAAGGGCAATTCTATGATTTTTTTAAGGTGGGGTGGGGAATAAGAAGGGTCATAATTCATGCAGAAGGAGCAACCTTATCATGAGCCAATGGCACGCTTTATACAGGTGAGTGACAGCAGAGGGGGCACTCGGGGCTGCTGTCCAAAGCCCAGGGCCACTTTTAGCTGCCCCTTAGTCAGGATTTACAACGTAACCTATTTAAACTGTGCAGGCATTTCTCTGATGCCAAAGGTAAGGTCTGGGCACACTATGGGTGCAGTCAGCCTGACTTGCTATGGTGGAACAAAGGGCTATCAAACAACCTTTCAAGCTGCAGTTTCCCTTCTGAATAAAAACGCACACTGTCAACCTACTTTCACCGGTGCAGCAAGTGACTGAAGCAAACTTGGCCGTCTTTACTGAGATAATCTTTAAAGGCTTTGTAGGATGGGTGATGGTGGCATTTAGCGACATTATGCTTTGGCATTGGGCCACCATGGCAGGCGAAAGTCTGGGCAGCTGTAGGATACCATGTGTCTCCCTGTTCCTCAGCCACCTGCAGGCCAAAACATGCCAACGCTGATGTGTCTTTCCACAGCACCAGTTAGGTGCAGGTGAGGGAGCGCTCTCCAATCTTGCCTGCCAAAGCTCCATTCGCACCCCTCTTCCCCCAGGCTCAATCGGGGGCCAATCAGAACAGCTCTAGTCTCTGGGCTCCCACACCTCATGGATGATAATCATTTCAGACTTGCATCATTCTTCATACCAAACCCCAAAAGTAAAAAAAAAATCCTTAGCCTGCACCTTCTTTCAAAAAAACTAGGCCAAAAATGATCTGTTTCGGACAAACCGCATATTTCCCGGGAAAGGTCATTGGTATACGTTGCATCAGACAATATCAGATCTGGGCCTGGACCCCCAGAGGTGCTGAGACGCTGAGCAGGTGAGCTTCCAGTCAGGTGAGACTTCCCAGGTGATGAAATCCAGGAAGCCTGGCAGTAATACCTCAACTGGCGTGTTCATCAGAGCCGCTGTGGAAAGCCAGCGCTGTGGATTTTAATCCCGTGGGCCTCATTTTCTCCGTGGTGTCCCAGATTCTGTCAATACTCACACTAATGGAAAGGAAAGGCTCTCCTCTGAGTGGATCGCTTGATTCCTCCAGGAAAAGCCTCACGGAAAATCTCCTTCTCATTTCCGCGAGTTTCAGCCATATGCACGTTCGTGGTGCGAGAGCTCAGTCCTGATGTTGCTTCCGCAGGAGATGCCTTGAAATCTCCCAGTCTGTGCTCATTATAAATCCCCTACCTGTGTTTTCTTTAGCCATGTTCAATCACTTATAAATGTATCATTTAGCTAAGTTAAGAGACGCAGCATGCATCCTGTCCCTATTAATTTATGTTGATCTCGAAGGTATGCGTCTGCATCAGCCGGGTGCAAATGCAGATCTCCCCCAATCCCAGAGAGACCGGAGACCTTTTTCTACCTCCCACCTTTCCCTCTCTCTAGCTCTCTGCTCTCATGAATCCATTGTCCGGCTCCGAACGTGCCCAGGGTAGCAAGGGCAGGCTTTAGGCGCAGAGCTTTGAGAATTATTTAAGGCTGGAGTTACTGTGGCATGAATATTTGATGGGGAAGACCTCGGTGCCTCTCCGAGCACACAGCGCAACACATCAGAGGAAACCTGGGGTAAGAATCTCAACCCCCTCCTCCCCACCTCAACACACACTTAGCAACAGATCCTCTCAGTATTTTTACTTGACAACAATGTAGCGTAAGCACGCAATGTCAAGAGCAGCTTGGAGGGACGTCTGTGAGAGCAAAGACACCCTCAGTATGTGCAGCATTCAAGCACCGCACTGGTTTCCGTTTCGCTTGCTGTGGTATCTAGAGAACTGACATAGCTGGAGGTCGAGCTAGTGTCTAACTGCCTTAGCCTGTAGCCTCTTTCTGAGGTCTTAGAAGTATGGTTCTACAACTCCCAGGGGCGTTTAAGAAGGTTCCGAGCTCACTAATGATGCAGGGCCACGTACTCGGCTTTTGGTCAGCACCATTGCAGGCACGCCGATCTGCGTCTGCTTCACTTAGTCTGACTCTCTCTTTGAGCCTTGCAGAAAGACAGAAATAATCACAATGACAAAAAGACCTGTCACTTTTCTCATCCAACAGAACCCAGTGCCTTCTCGCTCAGACAAAATAATATTTATGCCATGCAAAACAAAGCAAAATGACCTTATTGTGCTGCAGTCATGCCACACTGCCTTGAACTGGAAGCATTCTTCATTTGAAAAGGAGTAATAACAAAACCATTGAAAATATGTATTAAGACAGCTTACAAGACCAAGGCTGAAGTTGGATTAAGAAGCATTTATTCTTCCATGCGATCCCACTTGGAGGCAGAAAGGAGCAGGTCAATAGCATCGTTTCAAGGCTCAGCCTTTGATTATGATACGCCGCAAGGCCAAAACTCTGTGTTGTGCTGCCATCTAGTGGCCATATCAAGAATCACGTGCGGTTCTTTTGATTTTAGAAAGAGCTCCGTGAAACAAGTTATGGCTTTCTCACAAATGCAAGTCGCAGTGCTCCAATAAAAAATCAATAAAGCAATATGCAATTCATACGTCAGTAGCTTACACTCAACTGACGTTTGCATATGTCTCTGGGAAATACGAAGGACCACTGTTTTGGAGCACCTATGAATATATGCAAAATATTAGGGGAAATCTCTGGATTCTAATTGTAAGGATGAACAAGCATTATACCGATATATCCTATGCTGTAACCTAAGTACAATAAATGAAAATGATTGTTGCCTCTCGTCTATATGTGGCTACGTGTGTTTGTTCACGTGGCATGTAATGATTCAAGCAACAGGAGCAAAACTAGCTGGTATAGTAGCTGTGCCCCTGACATGCGCCTCTACATCTCTCCAAACCACCACCATCTCCTAGTGACATGTCACTGTTGGGGGTGGTTGTCACTGTAAAAATCTCAGCAGCATTCTGGGTAAAAAAGTCCCCGACTGCTTGGATAAAGGGAAAAAAATGACTGAAAATGGATGGCTGACGAGCTTGGGATGAGAGTGTATGGTGAGAGCTCATGTTGTCCATCCAAAATGGCAGCATATGAGGTTTTTTGCTGGCTCCCAGTGTTAGGGCTGGAAGAGACAATGGTGAACATGTCCAGGACAACAAGCGGACGGGCTGTTCTTTATGGGCCAAGCGCGGCATGGCGGTGCAGCCCGGCGTCCTGGCTGATGGCTGCACACATTGCAGGGCTTCCTCCCAGCTGGCTGGGGACATCCACTGTGGCTCCGTAGCCAAAAAGCCGTCACCCACGTCTCCTGGTCCAAGCTGAACCCTGCCTGGTACGGAAAGCGATATTCCGGCGGAGGAAACAGTGTCTCCGGCTCAGGGAAGGAGTTTCTGAACGTCAGAGCTTTGTGGCTACAGCCATGCAGCGAGGAATGCTGGGGACTCGATGGCGACTCCTACAAAAATCTTCTTCAGTGGTTAGTATGATTTTATATTTGTTTAGCGAACACTTTTGTCCAAAGTGATAGAAAAATGAGGGTTAGAGAGAGTGCAGGGCCAACCACTGTTCTGAGATCAGTTGGGATAAAGGGCCTTTCTTAAGGGGTCAATACTGACAACACTCTGCCAACCACAGACTTTGAACCAGCAACCTTCCAACCATGGACACAGAGGCACACACAACCAAGATCTCGCTAAAAGGTCTGTCTTACATTGTCTGTATGTCCAGCTTTTTTCAGCTACAGTTGTGTGGCTCAGTAGGTTAGGCATTTGTGATTGGAAGGTTGCTGGTTTGAATCCCTTCCACAACCAGATAGAGGTATGTGTTGGGCCTTTCAGCCAGGCCCTTAATCACCACATTGCCACCACCACCACCCCCTCCCCAAAAAAAATGTTCCTGGGGCACTGGATGAATTACTGATCTGCTGCACAAACCCCATCCTTTACTCTCAACTGCATATATGCATCAAAATAGGAGGAAAAATCTGCAAAAATTAAAGACTTCTAGGATACTTGTACAAATAAAAATTAAGCCTCATTTCAGTTAAAGGTATGATTCCCATTGGAATCACTAATTTAATGTTTAGCCCTTTGTCGTCTTGCTGTTCCTCAGTCTGCACCTCCATCTGCATCCCTGCCCTCCTCTTGTTTTCTTGCCATATGTGCTCTACAGTTCTGCTGTTCCCCAGTGCCTGTTCTCCGAGGCCTTCCATGACCTCTTTTACAAACACAGGCTCTGAGAATCCCATCCATCTTCAGGCCGCTTGCCCCCGGACGAGGTCGCGGCAGGCTCTGAGGATCTCATGGACAATTAAGCGATTTTGAGTTTGCCCAGGTAAGGTGCCTGCGGCAAGTCGAGTGTGGCAGTTACACGCTTGTGTTTACAGATTCAGCCCCCCAAGTGTAAACATGGAATTCTGATTAAGTGTTATCTGCTATTACAATTCGAAAGCCAACATCCAAGGCCCGGTGTCGTTGGGCAAAACCACCTTTGATCATCGTATTTTTAATACCACTCAGGGTGTGTATTAAACTGAGAAAAAGTAACACCACTGGTATAAGAATACCACATATAAATGCTGTGGAAATATTTCACATAGAGACCATTAAGCAAAAATGATTCAAAACTTTAATTGGATCAGAATCAGAACTTTATTCGCCAGCCCTAGTACAAGGAATTTGTTTTGATATAATTGGTCACAATAAGGCAAAGTAAAGCAAATTAAAAAATATATATATATATATAACAGGAAGTAGTAAGATAGAGCAAAAACCACCCATCAAATGAGAGTATATACAAGTACGGAAACTTGAAACGGAAAGATATTTGGATGAGGTGCAATAGGACACACCACCAGGATAGTCCAATGCATAATACAACGCAGACACATGGTGTTCACAGAACAGCAAAGGACTGAGAAAAAATTACACCTGAAGACAGCGGTATAAATAATAAATAATAATCTTTAAAAACTGTATGAGCCAAATGAAAGCTTTCCCAAATCCACATCCAGGGATGAAATTTTATCAGCGGCATCTGGATTTGTGATTAATCTCCCCATTTTCTTCAGCCAAAGCACACCCCAAAGTTAAACACAGGAAGATGAGGCCACGCCTTCACGGAGCACCATCCCTGGTTCATGGCGTGCGGCCAAAAGTTCACATCCCAGTGCGCCGTGAGCGACCGTGCTCTGTGAGGCGTCCGGGGGTCGTGAGGCCACGCTCTCGGCATCATCCGGCCCTTCCATCCCAGACTCCACACTAGGCAAAGCTCCAAGTGTGAGAAGCGGAGGGCCGGTATGGTTGGGGTTCCAGTCCCACCCCTGTCTTTGTGGAGCTTGTATTTTCATTCTGTGTTGTGCACCGACAGTCTGACAGTTATATGAATAGGCATTTATTGGCTTCGGTCGTTCTCTGGAAGCTCAGCTTCACTACATTTATGCTTAGCTGGCTCCTTGATGACTCCACGGTCGTGATGAACTATCTGTTTGTCTGGTATGTCACATTGGACAAAAGTGTCTGCTGATTCAGTGCTTCTCGACTAGCTTAGCACTAGGGCCCATGTTTTTCTGTGGTCATTCGGTCATGACCCAAATTTAAAAAATTTTGATCCAAATTTATTTCACAAAAAATTTAAATTGCTAGATAAAAAATTGATAATAGTGAATATCAGTAGCACAATGTTTTCAATCATCCTCTTATACGACCATTATAATGCATTATGAATGTATCTTTAGTGCATTATGGATGAAAACTGTATTGGAGCTCATGAAGATGTCTAAGATGACTAAGATGCTGTAATGCTTTATTAATTCTCATATCTGCCATTTTTATGTATTATAGATTAGAGCTTCAAGTAAAGGATTAACAAAATTTGTAAAAGGAAAAAAAAAGAATAATACCTACTACGCCACTTTTGGGTTGTGACCCACCAATTGAGAAATAGTTTGCTAAATCGATATAAATCTCTCCCTTTCCTATAGTATGAGTGCGTGCCTGTGCATGTGTGCCTCACGGCGGACTGGAATCCCACCCAGACTGCCCCCCGCCTTGCGCCCTCAGCCTCCCAAAATAGGTGACCCTGTACAGTGTGAAGACGGGCGGATGTAATAAACAGTCAAATCCAGCAGCAGTGACAGAAACAAAGAGTCATTCATTAGTAAATTTCCTTCCGAAGAACATGGCCGCCCGTCTTAGCGTGTCCACCCGCTGCTCGCATGTCGCTTTGCACTTGTCCGTGTTCGTCTGGATCTGCCACATATGTGCGGACAGCCATGCAAAATGGAACAGCTGCGGTGGCTGCTGGAGGACAACAGGACCTATAATGCCTGGCATCTGAAGGCCGAGGGTCCCGCTGTCGGCTTCCTGGATTTTAATGACCCGCTCCGCCAAGCCCCTTCCTCCTCGTCCACCGTCCTCGCCCCCAACCTGGCACAAATATGGCCAGACACCCCACCCCTCAGGTCAACAAACTCCTCCCTCTCCAGGATCACCACCGTTTTTGGAAACCACCTCCGGGGGCGGCGGTAAGGCATTCATAAAGACCAACGACTCTCACCTTAAATCACTTCAAGATGGCTTCCCCCAGGAATTGCAGCCAGACACAGGCTTCAGAAAGCGGCCTCTTTCAGCCACCTGCATGGCAGGAAAGGGAGGAACCAGGGTTGAAGGGGAGTTCAGATCCATCCAAGGCTGGCCGGCGGGGGCGGCTTTGACGGGGGAGTGACGTGTGCGTGCGCCCTTGTCGGTGTGTGTATAGCTGTCGTGTTCGTGTGTTTAGCTGTGTTGGTCTTATTAACGACCGGGGTGCACCCCACGTAGAGGGTAGTGTTAAGAAGGAACATCTGGAGGGGGAGACAGCAGGAGAAGCAATTTCACACTGAGGAAGATGTGACGTGATGGAAGGCAGCCATTAATCATGGGCCTGCTTACTGTACACGATGATGAAAGCCATTTGATGTGTCTAGTTTCCTTTTTCTTCTTCCAAGTCTCATATCATGTGAAGCTTAGAGGTAGACTACAGCAGAATGGTATGCTGGGAGTTGCCGACCTAAAGCATTGCGTAACACTATAGCGGGGACACACTTGACGTTACTCTGGTTTTTTTTTGAGTCTATCCCGGCACTGTCAAGAACTTGGGTAGTTCGGGCGCGAGGGCGTGGGATTGTGCAGGCAGGGAGCAGAGGATGTGAATGACCCACTGGCAGCTCAGTGGACAAATGGGGATTTATAAACAAAACAGAAAACGCTAAGAACAAAAGGACCACAAGGGGTCAAAAACAGAAGGGAATAAACAAAGACTAAATTTACTAAAGGGTTTAGACAGGCAGGCTACAAACAAAATATTCAAAACTTCACTAACAATACTATCATGAACCACTAGGACAGGGTTCTTCAAATCTGGACCTCGATTCCAAATCCAGGCCTTGTCTTCAGTTCTCCCAGGTAGTTAGTTTAATAATTAGTGATTCTGATTGGTCAGAGGCTTCACACCAGGCTCACAGGAAAGGGAAGGCTGGAAAACCAGCAGTGCTCGGACCTCGAGGACCGTGAATTGAATAATAGGGCACTAGGGCCTAAAACTCAGGCAGGTACTTAAATACAAAATCTGAACGGGGTGATGACAAGCAGGAGTGAACCAGACAAGTAATCAATCATGGAGCATGCGGGACAATGAGCAATCAGGGAAACACACAAGGACAGGCTACAGGTGACGCTAATGAACTAAGACAAGAAATTCAAAGTAAAAACAGAATCTAACAATGGGGAAAACTGACAGGTAAAAACACAATCTAGGGCAACAACCAAAATCGAATACAAATGAAAAATACAGGGACTGGAACACTGATACAATTGAAAGACAAGGAAACAAAATCTGCAAAACTACCAAAACAGGAGGCGGGATTCAAACATAAGACAGGGGATCACAGGCAGCCGCATGCTCAATACACTGAGCCAGGAGGCCAACAGGGAACCGGGGAAAACACAGACTGACAACACGAGGGACGGGATGACCAGCGACGCCTGCTGGCCAAACGGGGAAGGGACACAGCGTGGATCAACCGGTCCTGACCCTGACAAGCAACCGAGAGAAACCCGACAAGTCAGTGGGGCCCCCTGGCCGAAAGACTTTTACCTTTGCCACCCCCTCCCCTGGTGCTCGCCCATGACAATATTGTCACTGGTGCCTCCATCAGGAATCTTGGATTGAGCTTTCAGCTCTCAAGACCACAGAGACGGCAGAAACGGCAGACCGAGCCAATATCGGCGACATGAGAGCCGGGCATGAAGACACCGGTGTTTGGGTTGTGCCATTCAGCCCCCTCCTGCCTTTTTTGGGTCTCACCCCACCCTGCAGACATGGCCGCCAACTCGCTCGCCGACCGTCAGCCTCAGGGCGTTGGCTCCTGGTTCCTGTGTGTGTTTTTTCTCTTGCAGGGTGTCATTTCAGTGGCCATAGCGCTGCGGTGACATCATATCCTCAGCCGAGTACGAAGCCTGCGGACCTGATGCAGGATACAATGGCGCCGGCATCACGGAGCACAGGCATTAGCGTGGTGTGTGCTCAGGAGATGCATGCAGGGATAGGGGGGTGATGCTGGAAATCCGCCCCCACCCCCGACAGAAGCTGACCCCAGGCCCCCACGACCAGACAGCCGGCATGTTCCAGGGCCGCTGTCCATATCTGGGTCTCCTGAAACATTTAGGGTTTCCACCCCATTTACAACACCCCCGCCAAGGTATTTATGGTTTTGTTAAGGAGCTGAACTGCACCATAAAGACTGTGTTCCCTGCCACCCAGATCCGTTCTACAGGCCTCCTTTTCGCCCTTCCTCATTGGTCAGAAGCATGCCAGATCCGGAATCATCCTGCTTAGGAGGAGCCCTACCGCTCTGCCCGGGGACACTATATCCTGTGTGTGAGGGGGTGCGGGTGGGGGTAGTTCCTGTCCCAACCCTGATTTCTGCATGCCAGTGCTTCCTGTGTTTGGGCGTGGGGTTGCCATTCGGTCGGAGCAGAATGACAGGAAACTGGCGGCCTCTTGGAATGGGGAGGGCAGGGCAAGGTGATGGATGCCAGACCACAGACATCTCATACTTAATGCTGCTTCCTGGGGCAAGAGAATTTCAGCTTTCAGACATCTCAGCATTAAGGAAACACACAGAGGGATTCCCCCCCCCCCCTCCCCCTCAGTCCAGACCCCTTCTGACAGCATCAGCCACCCCAACCGGAGACAGATCCAGAGACCAAGGAGGCGGGACGTCCATTTCTTTAAATCGCTACCCTACTGTTAACCTTTAGCCGATAATGTTTATAATACCCAATGTCTGTTCGAGGCCAACACTGATGTTTGTACCTGGGCTAAAATTACAGCACAGTCATGGTGTGGTGCAGCTCTGTCATCTATATAAAAGCCGGGAGGCGAGCAGACACTCCTCCACCACCTCCTTAAAAGCCGGGATGTGTCATGATTACAGACTCGGGACTAAAATGGCTCAGCCAAAACTCATCTTGGTGCACCTGCCTGCCGTCAAAAACCTCCTCACGACTGGGCCTGGCATGGGTTCCACAACAGTGTAGGAGAACTGACCTAAAAATCACCACCTTCAACAGTGTGGTGTTTGGCTCAGTGCGTTAGGCCTCGGAAGGTTGCCAGTTTGAATCCCATCATCAGCAGATTAGTTACTTCTCCATTGGGCCCTTGAACAAGGTCCTTAACCCCACCAAAATGCTCTAGGGGTGTCAGATAAACAACTGTCCCTGTGCTCAGACCCCAAGTGTCACTCACAGGAGCATTTCTACATTTCATAACGTAGGAGAGAATTTGCTATTGGAGGAGACACAACTTAATGATAAATGAAAGTGTTTATTTGTAGGAGGAAGGAATGAATGCCTAATTATATATTGGGGGGTAGATGTCGTCCCTCTTCCCCAGGTCCTAAGCCCCTGTATATATGTCTGTGTGTTTCGAAGTAGAGCATGATGGGATATGCGAAACGAAGCATTCCGGTGTCCCTGACCTCGTCTAATAAAGCTTTGTTTCTGAGTTTTCGCATGTGGCGCAGGACCGACCCCCTTCCGGCTGTTGGCTGAGGCGCACGAATGGAAAGGAACTTCAACGCGTGAGATCGCGTCGCCATGAATTACGGCCGCAAGGCAGATGTACAACAGCCTGCGGAAACTGAAACTGGGGTGGGGGGGAGAGCAAACGCCACATTAACAGCTGGCCCCCCTAATCTCTGACGTGCAGGAGAAGTTATCTTCTATGTTTCAGTCTGGAAATAAAATCACAACTCCGGAAACATGGGATATTATGGGATGGGGTGGGGTTGGGTCGGGTGGGGGGGGTGATGATGAGATTTCTTAGGCAGCCTGCACGTTGTGGCTTGTGGCGAGTAACTGACAGGTCCTTTATATAACCTCTATATATCAAGCGTAGAAGCATGTGTCAGTCACCCCCCCCTATCCTGTCCAGAGCCAACTGCCCCCTGACACTCCCTCCCTCCAGAAAATAAACAAGGTCAAGCACTGTGGAGACTCCCCGCCCCCATCCATCCAGCCCCCAGTTCTCGAGACTCCGTTACCATGGCCATGAAACACCCCTGAAGAAAGAGAAGGTTCTTTGTGGCCGAGCCCTTATTACTGGCCCAGCGGTGCTCACAGATTAAACAAAGCGAACACATCCAGACAGGCTAATGACGGCCGCTTTCCTGCTTTGGCTCCTTGCGGGGGGGACCAGCTCAGCACGGAGGAGTTTGTTTCAGGCCACGTCTGAGGCAAATCGAGTCTGAACCCATGATCGGCCGGTGGAGAACGCGTGTTGAACGTCTGAGGTGGGGGAGCTTGGTAGGGGTATCCTATGTTCAGCCCCCAGTCCCTGGCCCTCTCCTTCTGCTGCTCCAGTACCAGCCAATCCCTAAAAAGTGGATAGAACTATTATAGAAACTCTGCAGGCTTCTACCTCTGCTCAGACTCCGAGGCAGCGCCATCAGTTAGAGACTGGGACTGTTAAAGACTCCCCCAGCCACCGCTCTCGTTATCAATAAATAAGTATAAAAAGAAATAAAATACACTTTTAAAAATGAGCTAATTAAGTGAGTTTCACATTTTGTATTAACATTCCTTTTTGTCAATTCTGATTGGGCATGCAAACAGCTTTGACACACTAAGAAAAGAAAAATGATTTAAAAAAATAACCAAAAATCTAATGTGATGCAGTTATGTCTATTTTTGAATAATGCCTTTTTTTATAGTGATCTGAATATAAACACTAGCTGCATTGTCTTTGTGCACAGGGGGAAGATGCAGAAAGGCTGAAGCTGGGGTTCTACTTTAATAACGACCAGTCCATCCTCTTCCCTCCCAGGGAGACTGAAAGGAAGCGATTATTTATCCCCTGAGCATGAGAGGAGTGAACGCTAATGTGCTACTTCTCTCACAGTCCACTGCAGATTTTTACATTAATTATTCAAGAAACAAAGCAAAAACAAAGTGAAATTACTGAACGTTAGCAATTCGCTGTCCGATTTGTAAGTTCACTGGGTTAAAGTGGGCACCAGTGTCAGAATGTTCTCTTAAACTGACTTTGACTCGCACAGAAGTTCATCATACGCTTCTAGGATGAGGGATCTCCTGTATGCCGCCCCTGCATTGCAGACCGGGAGACCCTGGAGCTTGTGGGGAGAAGTTCCCTGCCCTGTCAGAGCTGTTAGTCTGTCGGCTGAGCCAATAGAGGGCTCAGCTACAGCTGGGATCCAGCCTCTGCAATGTCAGTGGAAGCATATCGTCCCTGCTTTAATCTAACACTGCAGAACATTACAGCTTTAGTCGGGGGAGGGGGTGAAGAGATGTTGGGGGTCCAGGGGTAAAAGCACATGCTGGGCTGCAAGGATGAATAAGTAGGAAGTGTACCTTTGGCTTGGCTGGCCTCCATCTGATTATGCACCGCTATCTGTACGACAAGCAGCGGCCCTGCTAGTCCCTAGAATTGGCAAAGACACATCCAGCTGTTCCAGATGTTGCCTGTGCATAAATGCCTTGTTCAGAGCATTAGGTGTCCCCTAAAGTGACAGCCAGAGAGCTGGCCAAACCCAGGGGCTCATCGCAATTACTCATGACGTCATGAACCTTGGTTAAGTGTTGGGATATATTTAAGGCGGTTCAGAATATTTGATATTTTGTTTGATTTCACATTGAAGCCATGAAAAAATGTTGCTATTACGCTTGGTCATTTGAGTCAGTGTGCTTGTAAAGGAACAGGCTGATGTAGAATACAAATATATGAAATGTATTTTTGTATTTTTAAAATACAAAATACTTTTGTTCAATTTGATACTTTGATAGGTGGCTGAACTGTGTAGTTCATTCTGATACACTTGCAAATAGGGTATCTTGTATCAAAATACGTTTTCATGTATTTTGATACAACCCTGACTTGGAGTAACTCCAAACATAAAACTTTTGCTTATCTGTTTATTTTCAGTATATTGACACTGTATTTATTCTATGTGTGCTGCATCATTTAATGCTATTTACTTGCATTCCGGCACTGGTACTGAACTTTATTTGATGCAAAATATTTGAAATCTAAGATTGAGGTCATAGACACATACCTAGTGGTCACAATAAGCGTGTCTTCAAAAGACGCGTACCTGGCTATAGTGAGAACAGTGTAATCTCAGCTCACCTAGTAATGCCACGCTGCTCAGATCAGAATCACTGCCGTTACGGATACTGCCACAAAAACTGCAACTCCTCCACAGGGAATCCAGAAACCGAGCCTGTGCTAATTCAGGATGGTTTATCCAAACATTTATATATGTAAACATGCACCAGGTATTAATCACGGAGCACATTTCACTTCGGTTAAAAACATAGATACACTTATGAACATGGGCACACGCTTCCCCTCTCTCTCTCTCTCTCTCTCTCTCTCTCTCTCTCTCTCTCTCTCTCTCTCTCTCTCTCTCTCTCTCTCTCTCTC
>JAODUD010000107.1:6029421-6053057 GCA_026784285.1 Stomatorhinus walkeri
TCATACTCAGCTGGTTGGTAGAATCAAAACCATGGTCTGGATTTGTAGCTTCTGGACCTGAAATGCCCAACACTGCAGGTGTGAAATACTGCTCTAGAGGCATTCTTGAAACCTCCTGTTTCATTCTTTCCATTTGTTTCCCCTACAGATGGAGTTATCGGGGAAGCCTCCACGGTGACACCCCCGGACAGCACAGGCGTTACAGCCTCACCTGCGTCTGTGTCGCCAGCCGACTCCTTTGTGTCTCCCACTGTCGCAAGTAAGGATAGCAACAAAAAACCGGAGCGTGGGAGCTACATACACGCGTCTGTCCTGTGCTGTGCAAATACCTCAGGCTGCCAGAGGAAATGTTTAAAGCTGTGTATCTGAGCAGTTAGTGTGTAGTTACTCAGGGAAAAAAACACAGTTTAACATCAGAATAAACATCAGAATATATACCAATAAACAGTAATACAATAAAAATATAATTAATGAATTAGCTTTCTGAGGTATTGTTTACCAAAACAAGGTCTGTAAGCGGTTGAGTTAAAAATATCAATTTATTGGATAGCAACAGCAAATACTGGGGTGACACTTCAACAGACATAAAATTATAGTTTTACACCAACAAAAGCATAATTTAAACCTAATTTCCATTGGCTGCTGAAGACTTTTGCACAATACTATACACACCCACACAAATGAATATATGGGTGAGGGTTCAATGAATACTTAAACTGGGTTTAACTGTGTTTGCGTGTATATATTTAGTGCCCGTCAAAAGTTTGGATACACCCACCCATAGAAAAGTTTATTTATACTATTCTCTACATTTAGTATAATTAGAAAGACACCAGATCTATAACTATAAAATGACATATGGAATTAAGCACTGACCAAAAAAGTATTAAAGAAAAAATCTGTGGGTTGGAACTCAGATGGTTGCCAGTTCAAATCCCTGGTTAGGCAGAGTGACCCCTTCTATGGGACCTTGAGTAAGGCCCTTAACCCCAATTACTCCAGGGACTGGCTGACCCTACAGTCCCCTCTAAGCCAGTTCCATGAGGCGGCCTCCTGGGACGCTTTTCCAGCTGCCCTGAAAGAGGTCCCACATATATCCTGATCTCTCACTGGCCGCTCTTCCTTCACTCACCTCCAGAACCATCTGTACTGTGTTTATGTCAGGTTTATGTCAGGTGGCCAGGTCATGTGATGCTACACTCTTCCATTCTCCTTTGTAGGCAGCTTGGAGTGTCCAAACTTTTGACTGGTAGTATATACCAGTGGGTGGGTGGTGAATGGTTAAGTGGGTTAGGGCACTGTACCCATGATCAGAAGATTACTGGTTCAAATCCTAGGAGCTCAGCTGACCCTCTGCTGTAATCTCAAGGCTTGTTCTCACTTCTATTCATCTCTGGGGGGGGGACAATTTGCCACAGGGCTCCATAAAGTCTCTTTTCTGCTGCTGGAGTAATTTAGTCAATGACCACTTCATGTTGCCCCTTTAGAAACAACAGTGTTACCCGACCAGGCCATAAGCACAATGCCTTGTGCCACCAAACCGGGCACGTTGACCCTGATAGTGGGGAGCACCATTGTGCTTCCTGCGGAGCCGACAGGCAGCACAGCCACCGACATGGAGAAAGCTACAAGCACGCAGGTTGCCGAGGCCAGCAAGGACATCATACACAAGCAGACAGACAAGATGTTGACCGTGCAAAAGCAGAGCGAACCTGTGGTAAGAACGCGTCATATCCAGTAGGATACTTACAGACTGGGGCGTATAGAGGGGTGGGGTCACAGGGGCACTGGCCGCAGCTGAAAGCCGATTGGCCCACACGCCTGTCACTCACTGATTTAAAACATAGCATTGGTTAATCATAAGGCTGGCCCTTCTTAAAAAAATTCTAGAGTCAGTCACGGCAGGTAAGATGGTTCTTGTGAGACATTGAAGGAGCTACGTGTGCTCTGTGTGTCTAGCTGCAGGAGGAGCACGTATGCGTGGACAAGGACGCCATGAAAGACCGGAGCGTGGTGAGGCTGACTTTAAACAGCATGAAAACCTGCGTGAGTAACCTTGTGTTTCCCAGTCCTCTTGACCTTCGGTTAAGAAAAGAGTATATATGTATTGACCAATCAATAGGGAGTCCATTCCATGATACCCCTTTGGCTCCCCGCGGTACCCAAATGAAACCCCCATGAACCCACGTGTGGCGGCTATAGCCCTGGTTCCATCGGAAAAGGGAGGTGCCGTCGAGGTCTTGGCGCAGCCTGGCATCCTGGGCCACCATGGCGCGAGGACAGAGAATCGCAGGCGAGGTGCCAGTGGTCTGCGCGGCTATGGCGCTCAGCGTTAGCCGTCTAGCCAGGGCGAGGCTCGTTACCCCGCCGGCCCCTACTCAGAAGGAGCACAGTCAGAAGGAAAACACATCCCGCATGAGCCCGTATTGGGAGCCAGCAGACTGGAGAGATACGTAAAGTCATCACCAGAGTGGCAGCAGCGGCAAAGTCATTCCCATAAGAGGAGAACATGCCTGAGGAATGGAAAAGGGCTATGTGAAAAACACAGGAATGTACAATGGCCTGTAAAAATGCCCTCTCACCCCCCCACCCCCCACTCTACTACCCCAAGAATAAGAAACATAAATAAAAAACAACAGCATCATAGTGTATGACTTCTGAACAAAATGCGTATGGCTGATGTTATCGTTATTGCATTATAGACAGCAGGCTGAAATCACAGGTGATGCGGTAGAAAGACAAAAGTGAGAAGGAATGTATTGTTGGAGAGTTTATTACTTTCCTTTGAAGGGCAAGGAAAGGACAGGAAAGGAAAAGGAATATAGCAGGGTATGACAAAACGGAAAGGAAAAGAAAGGATTACAGTAGTGGTCGTGTATCCATGCACGCATATCCAGAGATGAAACAAAGTCTGAGGGAAGTGCTGCGAGCTGGAGAAACACATGGTGTAAGTGGACAGGATATCCATCAGCATGCAGAACACACACGGGGGGTGGGGGGTGGGGGGTGACCCCATAGACACTGCTTCCTCTGCGCAGAGCGTGAAAAAGCAGCCGCTGCCGGGAAAACTGGGGACGCAGTGTTTGCATGCAGCAGCCGCTGGGGACGGCCGCCTCGGCTGGGTCGCATTACATAGAGAGCGGATTGTTCCCAAGCTGTTGTGCAATATGGTGATATCATTACTGGAGGTGGGAGAGAGGGTGTGGTGGCTGGACTCTTTGCAATGATTAATTTAACCCCCCCCCCCCAAGGCAGCTCCCCACATGCAAATACTTAAAAACACCTTTTCTATAATATTGATACCATAAACGCAGTAAAGCCTGTCTATAAACAGCCATGCAGACGCAGACAGGCAGATGTGCACAGAGATATACAGAAACAAAGACTTCTGCTGATATACACAAACAAAACACACAGACAGACACAGTAACAAATCCATCTACCCAGCCCCAAGAAATGACACAGACAGACATGCAGGCATATGCAGATACAGACACAGGCAGACATAAACAAATACTTGCAGATATATATAGGCACTTGCAGGTATGTGCTGGAAGATGTGAACAAATTCAGATACACCTGCAGACGTACTTAGACAGATACATACAAATGCAAACATACACAGACAAACAGAGGCAGACATACAGGCTGCAGAGGGTTTGATGTGTTTCGTGTGTTTATGAGTCTCTGCCTGTGTATATGTGGCTGCCTCGCGTACAATATCGTCATACTTCTTCATCTTCAAGTCAAGCTTTAGTCCTCTTCCAAATCCTTAAGTGTAATACGATAATTATCAAAACACATCAAGCCAAGTTGTGATTATACTTGGATATACGAAATAATTATGTGATGATTATTGAAATGATTAAACCTTGCCTCACAGGCTGGGGTTGTGCGATTGGTCGGTTCTCCCATCTCAAGGATCTTACTCTATTCATCAGTCTGTTAAGTGGTCATTCACTCAGCGTGTGTATTACACATGGTACACGCAGCTTCTGCGGGGCTGCACAGCATGCCAGATACATGACATCATCTCCCTTGTCCCGACATGCACACCCATGTGCTGCCATTTAGGAATCTCTGTTCCCCAGCCTGACACCCAGTCTGTCAACTGCGGTCCCAAAAGCTCACCAGGCGCTTCGAGCAGAGTGTCGAGGCTAGCTTTGTTTGTTCTTGTTTCGGTCACCACATTGTTGACTCCCTCCTACAGGTCTGTGAAGATTAATTACATAAGACGTATCCACAGAACAGGAAAGGTGGAAAAATCATTCCCGATGAAGCACTTTTCTTAGTTGATGTATCCAGTGTCAAATTGTAAAGTTTTTCAAGAAGGATGGTGGGGGGTCAGGGGCGCTGTTGGGTCAGGGATACCCTGGTAGAACTTTACAAGGACCTCTCAATACATAAAATTTAAAAATTATATAATTGGGGTTCCCAAGGTGCAATTGTGATGGCAAAGTCCAGATGAAATCGTGACCAGACATGAACTGAAGTGCGCCAGTTGAGTACCCCTGATATAGTCGATACATTTACATTAACATGAGTGAAACTAAACAGAATAGTTTATGGAGGTGGTATTTTTTCTATAGGGATGTTTTGTAAATGTTTCTTATGGTGGGGTGGGTATCCTGCGCATCCCATGACAACTCAAGCACTGGATGTAAAAAATACTATTTTTGCAAAAAACAAAAAAAAAGGTTTTCCTTGTTATTGTTTAAAATCTCAGCGTCTGCATGAATGCGCCACGAAGGCATGTTGCAGACACAGCGCGCTGCCTGCGTGAATCCATGAGTGTGAGGCTGTACTGTCACGCATGCCGACCTCACGGTCCGTGTGGTACTGAGACACACAATAGCCACTTACAGAGACCCGCCCTGGAGGTGCCGTCCCAACAAATGCTCAGGACCGCACCCCAAAAGGCCCGTAAAAACATCCACGTCAATGGCCAAGGCTCCCGACAGCCTTGTAAAGTCATCTGTGCTTACAAAGGAGGTCCAAAAGAACATTATGTGCCATTTTATCCAGACCACATGCTGCAAAGTGCGTAGAGTGGATAGAAAAAGTCTACACACCCCTGTGAACATGTCAGGTTTCTGTGGTGTAAAAAATGAGACAAAGATAAATAATGTCAGAACTTTTTCCACCTTTAATGTGACCTATAAACTGTACAACTCAATTGAAAAACAAACTGAAATCTTCAAGGTAGAAGGAAGAAAACAAAAACACTAAAATAATGTGGTTGCCTTGGTATCAGGATTGGTGGTACCAAATCAGCCCCAAACCCCCACCCAGCCTAAAAACACGCACGTTACACCCACAATGCTAGTGAGGACACGGTCCGTAACTTGACACCCAAATCTTCAAACTCGTGCTCAGTGATGTACCAAATAGCACAGTGTGAAACTTGGTCTTTGGACCATCACAGGCTCTCCATCTTCAATTCTGCAGGACGAGCTGAAAGACATACTCAACCAAGTCGGACCAGAACTGTGCAACAGCTGCAAATTTAATATATACCAGGAAGATAACATAGTTATTGCCGGAGGCAAACACGTCGAAGGTGTGTATGATTCTGCCAGTCCTTTAATTACCTTTTTTTCATGTAGTCAATACATAGCTATCAAATATCTGTTTGTTCTTTTGTTGTGTGTTGTTATGCTGGTTTTTACCTTAAAAATACTGAGAGAGTGTACACATCACATGGTACATCCGCATTTTTTGGAATACTTTACAGTTTTTTTCAGCATTTTTCCTTTTTCTTTACAGCTGATCCAGTAGGCATGGCTGAGAAATTCAGTTCAGAAAACGTTAAAAATAAGGTATGCATTTTTTTTAAATGACAACAATCAACTCAGATATGTGAAACAGTAACAGGGACACAGTTCCTTTTGAGGACTCTCATCGATGTTACGTACAGACCCAGCTGATCGCTTTGTGTCCCACGCATCCACACTTTCAGACACATTGCATCTGTTGTCAAATAAGCGGGTAACACCCCAGCCCCACCAGGGCGGCGACCATCTGATCTAGCCACCACCCTGGGCAACCGTCCTTCCTGATCTAACCGCATGAACATGACCTTCTCAAAAGTCATCTTGGCTCTGCTTCAAAGGGCTCTTGGTGTATCATGTAGACCTCTTGGTGGAGGTGGGAGGTGGTAGGTGGGGGAGGTGGTCATGCCTTCAGTCAGCCTCAAGTATTAAGCTGTGTCCTTGTCCTGTGCTTGTACTTGTCCTGATACCAAACACCAGGTGTTAAAAATCCTCCCAAACAGGGACTTTCAATAATCATTAACATAGTCTACAGTCTAATAGGACACCATATGAAGCGAGACAGAGGCAGAAAATTATATATTAAATGAGCATTGTTTTACTGGAGAAAAAGAGCAGATGTACAGTATCACTCATGTGGTTCTTCTCCAGACTCACTTACCCACAAACCCCAGTGCCAACAACAATAACTACAGGAACCCAGGAAGCCCAAAATACTGGTATATGCAGTATAATACATAATACCTGGAGCATCAATCCCCTTCCTACCCCCTAACACATACCCTGCCCGTATGGTACATTGTCTGTAGCTGTGGCTAACAGGGGCCTGCAATATCCGGAGGAAGTACCTGAGAACTGTTAGCATAAATATCCTGCTGAATCTCACACTATCTCTTAGGGGGGCACTTCACAGCAGTAAAGACCCCACCTGCAGACCACAATGAACCAGGGTTTAGCGTATCGTCCATATGAATATGGATGTAAGTTAGCTACACTGCTGAGAGGAACCATACGGAATATAAACAGGGCCGATTACATGTGGCTACTCTGACCTTGGGCCGAACATAAGGGGGGGGGGGTTTGGTTTGGGGGGGTATTCAGCCATGTCTCTTTGTTGCCTTGCTTGACCTTGAAGAGTGGAGAAGTGAAAATATGAAGCCTCACTCAGCCATCAGCTTGACTGAACTCACCCCCCCCATCTTTCCCCCTGCGTTCCGCCTTGCACAGCTGAATCTGGTGGAGGCCAAAGCCCTCTGGGGAAAGTCTTCACCCACGGTGCTGGTGTCGCTGCTGCTGGCTGGCCTGCTGCTGGCTGCCCTGCTCATTGCCGGCTACTGCCTGAAGGGTCGCTGGATCGGCGGAGCCAAGGGACAGAGACTGGTGAGCCCTGCGTAAACACTTCTGGGAGCTGGCTCGGGGGCGGGGCCAGGGTCTGGCTAGTGGGAGGAGTCTAAGGCACTATACAGAATGCTTTGAACTTCTTTAATATATGGTCTTGTGAATACAACAAGCGAGAAGCAGTTCTGATGCCAGCACAGATATTGTTAAATAGGTCCTTCAAAAATAAACTCGTGGACCAGATTAATTTTGTTTCCCAAGCTCTGCTGCTGTTTAAGTGTACTGCTGATGATGTCATTGGCAAAAGCCCTTTAAGTAGCTGTGTCTGGTCAGAGCCTTCAGTACTGCAGATAAGCATTGCAGTCCACACCAAGCTGACCTTGGTCATGGGAAGGATCCATGCAGGACTTGAGCCCTACATCACATTGAACAGGACGCTGAGGTGCATTTACTAAAAGCGTGCAGTGACTAAAATGCTGTTAAGAAGGAGCATTGCCTCAGAGACTCATGAATCCCTAACCACAACATCAGTCACTGAAGACAAATGAGGCAGAGAATCACGTCAAGTCATGTGAAGTCAAGTGGGACTAATGTCACACCAACCATATTCAGTACTTTGCATATAATGACACAAAATAACATCCCCGGGCTGTTGTGCTACATGAAGTGCAGAGATAGACAGGACAAGTGCAGAAAAAAACAAGGGATGACAACGTCGACACGCAGTAAAAGCGTAAACGCTGATGGAACGCTTAGGATGTCGAGCCACAGGTCATCAAATCGGTCGCTTTTTCCTCAACAGGCTGAGGATCCCTGTCAGACACACGAGGAGAATGAGTGCCAGTCAGTATCGGTGACGCCCCTCAACCCGCCAGAGGTCCAGGAGAAGCCCACCCTCAACGGGGAGTCCCCAGATGGTGGCAAGAACCAGCCAGCCCCCGCTACCACCAACGGCCACTCTGCGGCAAAGAGTGCTGTGGCCGACACAGAGCTGTGAGCCCCCCTACGTCCGGCCATAGCACCAGATCACCCCCACCCCCCACCCTCACTCAGATGTACTTGACCTGCTTTGTGGGCACTGGAGAATAAAAGAGATATTTTCCTTTCCCCATAATGTCTCACCAAATAATCAGGATGATAACTCCCCAGTCCTTAAAAGTAATGGTGAAGATAGTAAAAATGGATGATGATAATGATGATGATCTTGCCATACATAATGTGAAGAAACCTCCCCTGACTGCCCTCCCCAAGGATACTCACGGACCTAAAAGTACTGGAACCATTTAGTAAGTTGAATTGTGAGACCTCCCGGAAGTCGATACCGAAATAGGGTCACTCTCATCAAACCTCTGTGCCATTCGACACCTGAGGGGACCTTGTGCTCAGTATGTTTTCAACGAAAAGCCACTAAGGATTAAAAACAGGCCATCTGCAATTTTTAGGGTCAGACTCAGTCGTAAATCAGCCCCTATGACTGGCCCTTTTCTAAACCCATAAGGGGCTGTTGATACTTTTGCAAGGTAAATGAATCAAGCTCTTTGTTTCTCTGCTATGTACATATGTATGTTTAGATAGTATTGAAATAATGAATATTGAAATATCTCTGTTATAAAACTGAATGACAACGTAGTGACAAGGGATGTCAGCAAGAGGAACTGGTCAGGAAGGGGAAGACCCAACCTCCGTCTGTTGTTAACTTTCTCACATCTGAAGCAACAGTAAATCTACCTTTCATTACCGCAAAATCAGCCAATAGGATTTCAGGGTGTACTAAGTCTCCCGCACAGTAAGGTGATCTGTCATTGGTCAGCAGAAAATTCATCAGCCACTGCTGAGACTCCAAAAGGCACATGAGCAGCCTGGGAGACCATTGGCCTCTGTTAGTAATCAAGCCTTTTTTTGTCAGTATTAATCATTTAAATGTTTTCTGTGTAACTGTATTTGCAATTTCAATATTTTTTTTTGATTGGTGTTGTAGTGTTTTTTATGACTAACTACTGAACATCTGTATGTCTCTCTGGCCATACAGATGTAGAAAAAATGAGAGAAGAGAGAACTGTTTCTGAACACACTCAGCAAAGCTTTAATATTTTATTTGTGAATTGTCACTAATACTACATATATATCCAGGCTTCGTTATTGTACCATCTCTCTGGCCCTGTCTTCCAGTCTCCTGATGTGATCCACACCCCAGTAAAGGCTACAAGAATGTTTGACCCATTTTTTCAAAGTGTGCAGTTTTTATAAGTCAGTGAAAATTACTTTTTTTCTAGTTCCATTGGTTTAAGATGGGGGTGTAACAGTGTAAATATACCTTAACCCATAAATAGTTTATCTTAAAAACAAGAAAGTTAGCCCAGACGCTAACTAAAAATTTCCGATGGACATTTTTCACAAGATACGTTTTCTGCTTGGCAAATTAAAGATTAAAAATGTCATCATTTCCCTTATGTCAGGAATTCAGTTACCAAAACGACTTTAAAATCACCCTGCACTGAAGTTCCCAGGATCCATTCCATTTATGTGAATGCATGTCTTTGATCTAACTTTTGAATGTTAATCTTTTCTGAGGCAGGTCTGCATTGGCTTGATTCAATGAAGCATTGTGACACATACATACACTTTTCATTTCTCTATTTCTACAGATGTTGAAAACTCATTTATATTATATTGTGAAACCTCCTGGTCAGTATTTGCTTCATTTAATTTAGAGGCTTTTGCCTTGATTGTGTGATATTGAGATTCCTAAGTTCAAAAAAGTGCATACTCTGAGATGTTTTAAATCGACATTCTTATAAGGATACGTCCAACAAAGATTCAAAGTCCACACGCATGCTATTTTAAACCCAGTGATCTAACATTGTGAACATTTTTGAATACATGACTGGAAATGATGCGAATCACAAACATTTTAACCTGCAGAAATGCCTGTTCTTGTTTTTACATTCCAGAACTAACTTTGGATTCTAAGAGCATGACAAATTTCACTTGATTTATGTTCAGGACAGAAATGGAAGAAGAAATAAACATATTTTGTATGAATGGAAATGTTTTTTCCGGTGTCTCTGTCTGCCTTTCTGCGTGTTATTCGAAATGTAGACCCACACACTTACAGCACGTGCGAGGTCAGATTATACGCGGGAAGCATAGGGCTGCAATACGAGCATCTTCCACTTAGATCATAATCTTCCACAGCTGGGCTGCATAACTTATGGGAGGGTGACATCAACTCGAAACGGATGTAAAGGCGTAGCTGTCCTGCAGTCAGCTGGCTTTATCCTCTACTGACTGGATCAGAAATTAAGGCATTTAGAGCAGTGTTTCCCAACCCGGTCCTTGGGGACCCATGAAGAGTCCACGTTTTTGCTCTCCCCAAGCTCCCTGCCCGACTGTCCACATTATAGCTCCTGGAGGGAGCAAAAATGTGGACTATCTGTGGGTCCCCATGGACCGGATTGGGAAATACCGATCCAGATGTACAGGCCTCCTGAAACCGCCTCCACAGCCGGGTTCTTTTTACAGCGTAAAACCGTACCCCAAACACATTCCCGCCTTACCCTTTCTCACCCCGACACCCTTTGTGTCATGTGACGCTAACTCGGAATGATATTTTGAGGCCTACAAAAAAAACTACCCAGCCTCGCAATGCAGCCCCCGGTATGATGATGTACAGCAGCAAAAAAACTACACCAGACACAAGAACAGGACAAAATATTTGACTTTGAAAGCAAAGGAAGATAACAAAGCGTTAGATGCACTGGGTGAAGGCAGACAATTTATTAAGCTGCTCTTCAAGACAGAACACAAGAACTACATTATTAGATACTTAAATTTCATTATTTATTTGGCAAATGCTTTTATCCAAAGTAACATACATTTGTAAACAGGAGGCCCAGGCAGTCCCTGGAGAAACTAAGGGATCACAGCTTTGCTCAAGGGTCAAGCAGTGAAATCGGCCTATCAGCTACCAGCAACCATCCAATCACAGCGCAGCATCCTAACCTGCTGAGCCACCTGACATCAAAAAAAGATAGGTAGATTCATTGGTTCTCGCGGGAAATTCATTATATCTTTAAATATATATGATTAAGCGATTGGCAATATAAACTAAAGTAAGCATGCATGATATTGAATACCACTGCTTTATGAGAAATACATAAACCTGATTGGGTGACTATAATACTGTTCTGTGCTATCAGAGTGATTTGGTGAAAGTGACCCCAGCCCAGACTGTATAAAAAACAGTGAAATGAGCTGCATTCTGAGCCAAGGTGATATGCAGGGACATGCTGCATGAATCACCCAACACACGGGGGAGCAGGGTTATGTGTGTGCGGAGCCATGTGCGCCTTTGCAAGCTGCCGTCCCAGCGTGTCACGGGAGAAGTCAGATCATTGACTCGAATAGCGCTCAGACGCACCCCCCCAGGGCGTGTCCCCCACGTTGGTGCAGCTGCATGGTACGGCATGCCCCCCATCCCACACATACACCTCTCTTTGTCCCTCCCGCTGACTGAAAATTAATCACGGGGAGAAAGTAGATGGGACTGGAATGGGTGGGGGGTGTAAGCCCATTCCTGCTAGAGAGAAAAAAGTCAAAGTTCATTGGGGGGGGGGAACAGCACTAGAAGAAGGTTTAGAAGGGAAAGCCTCCACTTGACCTGACGGGTTTCTGTGACTGATGATGTGTCAACATGCATTATTAATGGCCAGCTGCAGAGCCGAATAGCAGTGACTCGACTGAAATTATAGTCGTAACTCTGCATATGATATTTATATCAGAATTCGTTAACTATTAAAGTTGTTTGGCTTGTAAATTATCCATTCACATGAGAAAAATAAGAAATAATCAATGATTATGACAATTTATAAACTGTCAACAGCCTTGAAAATTTATTTGTGTTTCATGTGCATGCTAAAACGTGTTACTTCAGATCACACAAATTAAATGCACAACGATTATCCGTGCACTGATATCTTGCACATTTCTTCATAACAGTGTCAACGAAGCTATTTTGCCTGCAGAATTCAGCTTCAGCAAGGTGAAATGAGTCAAATAACTGATACTATTTTGAACTGTGTGGTGGATGGTATGGAAAACCTTATCGGGAAAACATTAGAGTCAGACATGAGCATGAGCAGGGACACAGTGCCGGGAGAGGGACCGCTGGACATGTTGCTGAGGAAGGGCCAAGCATTCTTGGTGGTACGTGAAGTATGTCGAAGTTTATGATGTGGTTGGATGAATGCCTGTTGAACGTCCAACCGCTGACATTTCCATACCGGAAAAGGAAATCTAAAGCTGCAAAAATGGGATTGCAATGGGAGCATAAAATATACGGAGCACCCACCGAGGAAAGCTGGGGGTGGAAAAGATAAAAAGGGATTATTTATAACTCGACATCTTAGGCATTGGCGAACTTAAATGAAACAGATTAGGACACAGTCAGGTAAACGGGCCATATACTATTTGGGAAATAGAAAATGCTTTAATAATCAGGAAAGACACCAGAAAGGCTGTAACTGGATACTCTTCCATCAACGACAAACTAAGTCTCGATCTAATTTTCTGGACATCTCTTCAGCATAGTTGATGGGGGGGGGTGAGTTCAGTTGAAAATGAAATTAAATGATCCTTTATTACGTTCCATTTGCACGAGTACAGTTATACTGGAATGCCGTGCTTCACCTGATGTGGTTCAATGAAGAAAAGGGTTTTCTGACTACAGAAAGAATATGTAAATAAGACAGTGGACAGCCAAATTCGGAAATGAGAAGCAGGGATTAGAGTTGGCTAAACACAAAACGGCAGTGTGACTAATCAGATTCTGTGAATCCAACAAACACATCATTGCTAATATATTCTTCATGCTATCAAAGCATCATTTTTACACTTTGACATCACTAGATGGCGTTCAAAGACATCAGCTGACTATATTCTCAGTGACGAAAAATGAAAACATTCAATTGAAACACCAAAGACACGACCTGAAGTATATCATGCAACGGATCACAAACTATTTATGTGCAAGAGTCAAGGTGAATCTGAAGAGGAATAGCAAAGGCATTCTGACTTCCAAGAAATGAGTTAGAGAATTTTTCTGGTGCCTTCATGGAAAAGATCAGAAAGCCATTGGAGATGCTGACCCACCTTGATACAGCGCCAGGGTAAGATTCAACAGAATTCAGAGAAGTCATACGCACATAACCGGGAAAGAAACTGGTCAAAATGAATGGAAAAAAAACTGAAACTGGTTATTACAGCGGAAACTGAAAATAACAGACGTCAAAATCCAGAAAGACATAATTTTCTTAAGAGTACTGAACTGCAAATTCCAGAAAGCTACCAAAAGACAATGACTATTATACATCATGTTATATAACATTATATAATATTCATTAATAGTAGCTGAAAGAAAATAAACAGGCAAATGTCCTGTTTTCAGAAAATACATGAAATTAAAAAGAAGTTCCAGCCTTGAGTCACCCTGGAACATTTCCTTGGACAAAGGTCTCATAGATGTAAATGTGAACGGAACAAAGACGAAGAAGAACCAGATGGAATGCACACTTACAGGAAAGAATGAAAAAGATGTAACGATAGTTACTGTATGAGGAAAGTTCTCAGATTGCCAAGACGGCACTATGGTTAAACGTGTAGAAAACAAAGCTTACTACCCCAGAAACAGCAACCACCTTTAGAGCTTTGGTGCCAAAGACGTTGGCTTAATAGACTTTAACTTTGGCCTCCTTGGATTAATAATCCACAACAAACAGGGACATAGACAGGGGCAGGCCCCCCGAGTGCCCCCTCCCTTGTCACTCACTGAGTAAAAACATATCATTGGCTGATGATAAGACTGGACCCACTGTATGAATTGTTTTGCCCCACAATTTAAAATACCCTAGAATGACCCCTGAAAAGAAAAGGATCCAGGAGATATATATTGTAAATTATCACAAATATCAGAGATGAGATAAAGGTCTTAGCAATTTATTAACCCAAGTAATGATGCATCTCTAAGAACACAGAAATCAAAGTCATTCGAAATATGAGATTTTGTGACTGTGAATTTAATGGTTAATAAAGAGGCAGGACAAGAAGAATACTGACATCTTTGAACTTTAATACTGGCAGTTACTTTGAGGAATACCCTGCACCACAAGGTAAACAATCCAGTGGATTCTTATTACAATCTGAACTTTCATCTTTAGTACAAATTACTGGACTAAAATGATCTTATTTTGGGCATGTTAGAAGGTAACCCACAAGACCAAAATGGCTGGATAAGTTGAGGGTAAATAAGAGAACAATCAGCGAGTAGATCATTGGACTTAATCATCACAATAACATGTCTTCTGGGAAGCCAGATAAAACCTCTACAAAAGACAGAACGTTCTGGAGAAATGCCATCTACGTGGTTGCCAGGAGTCAACATTAACTTGGCCGCACAGAATAACATAAAAGAGACCACACACCAAAATAACCATTAACAGTATTTACAGGAAAAGAGAGCGATCTGCACATAAGCTAATGACTGTTAAGATATGCTACAGGACGACTGACTCCTGGACTCCCACACTGAGAAGCAGCTTCTACCCCAAAGCCATCAGTCATCTTAACCAGACAAGACACTACAAACTGAAAGACGGTCACCCTTCAACACCTACTGGAGCATTCCGTATGCGTGCACCCATCTACCAACCCCACCCCCCAAAAAACTATCTGACAGCTTGACACTTTACAGCTAAATTCTATACATTATTATTTTTTTCATTTTATATTTTATTTTAATTGCATATATCTTTTATAACATGATGCATTGTGGGAAAGCACACAGTTTCATTCTTCATGTTCCAACGGCAATAAAGATATTCTAAATTCTAAAAATAATTTAGAATGTTAAGATTTTTACTGCATCCTGTCCAGAGTATATACCGTAATCCTAACCAGTATAAGCAGTTGGAAGATGGATGGATAGATGGATGTTTAATCCAAATCCCCAGCCTTTGTGACATAACTTCTCCTTTCAGGACTCCTTAGCGGCGAAAGCAGATGCAGAAACTTTTCCCTTTTTTCCAGCATTCTTCCCACTCAGGTGATTGGCTGGATGAGAGTCTTAACTAGAAAACTGAGGGATGGAGGAGGGAACATGGAAAAACCTCTCATCTGCCAACTTTCCAACACCACAGCTAACAAAACCGTACATTTCAAATCCATCCCAGCTGCCGGACTGCACTACTCCACATGTGGGACTAACGGGATGCCCACACAGTTAAGGGCTGTTAACAGAACATTAATGCACATAGTGGGACACCACCAGCAGAACCACATCCCTGAATAAAGCACAATAGAAAAAACATGCAAACTTTAAGACCTTCTCTAGCAGTACAGCATAACTGAGCTGGAAACGTCCAATCGCACAAAAGTGCACAAAATAGCAGCATGTAACTATTCTTCGGCATGAAGCAAAAAGGCAAACAAAAGAAGTTTCCATTCTCCTCAATTCCCGGTTTCGTTCCTGAGAGCCTCTGACATATGACAGCCTTTCTCACATCCTGTTCCTGTCGGGCAGAAGGTACAGGACCATCCCAGCCAGTTCTTCTGGGTTCAGTTTGGCAAAAGCTTCTTCCCTGAGGCTGTCAGGAAACTCAACAGCCAGCCAGCTCTCCTTACCACCTTCCCATTCCTAAGAATCACCCCCCTACACCTAGAGCAGGTCACTTTACCTTATCATTATTTACTATGTGTCACTCAACTGAAACTATATTTATGCTGCTGCATTATTTATTATTGATAATGTACATAAACCCTAGTATCCAGTCCACCTGTTTTACACTGCTCTGTGTTTTCGCACTTTAAATATTGTGAATATCATACCCTTGTGACTTGTTGAGTGTATGTCGCATGGCAGTCCTGGGGGAACGCTATTTCGTGCCGCTGTATGGATGCTATGATGATAAAACACAATTGACTTAGCCTGAAAACACATATAGTCAGTTCAGTCATACAGTATAAGGATTTTGAGAATTCACTACCTCATAAACAATTCTCTCTTCTCTCTAGGTTTCACTATTATTAAAATTCATACATTTGCTTTGTGTATTCAAATTGAAAATTGCAAATTGCTTTCGTATTTGCTTTCTGCTTTCAAATATGAACATTAAATACTTGGCCCTTCAGATAATAGTCCCTTACCAATTAAAAGATGTGTTAAGTGATGCAAATCAAAGGAGAATTTGAGTACAAATAGGTGGGGGTTGAGGATCAAGAGGATAATTCAGTGGCAACAGAAAGCAAACAAAGGAGGTGAAGCATGCCAATACCAACTCAAGACGAACAGAGCAAACAGGGCAAAACAACGGTCACTCAGAAACAGGCAGAGAACATGGGCAGTCAGGAACAGGTAGAGAACACGGGCGGTCAGGAACAGGCAGAGAACATACAGTAAGCGGTCAGGAACAGGTAGAGAACACAGGCAGTCAGGAACAGGCAGAGAACATGGGCGGTCAGGAACAGGTAGAGAACATGGGCAGTCAGGAACAGGTAGAGAACACGGGCAGTCAGGAACAGGCAGAGAACATGGGCGGTCAGGAACAGGTAGAGAACATGGGCGGTCAGGAACAGGTAGAGAACACGGGCGGTCAGCAACAGGCAGAGAACACGGGCGGTCAGGAAAAGGCAGAGAACACGGGCGGTCAGGAACAGGCAGAGAACACAGGCGGTCAGGAACAGGCAGAGAACACGGGCAGTCAGGAACAGGTAGAGAACACGGGCGGTCAAGAACAGGTAGAGAACACGGGCGGTCAGGAACAGGTAGAGAACACGGGCAGTCAGGAACAGGCAGAGAACACGGGTGGTCAGTAACAAGCAGAGAACACGGGCAGTCAGGAACAGGTAGAGAACACGGGCGGTCAAGAACAGGTAGAGAACACGGGCGGTCAGGAACAGGTAGAGAACACGGGCAGTCAGGAACAGGCAGAGAACACGGGTGGTCAGTAACAAGCAGAGAACACGGGCAGTCAGGAACAGTGGGGAAAAAACATAACATTCTCCCAAGCCAGTCTGAAGAAACAAGCATCAATCATTTCTCATCACATTCAGGGTTAACAACAACCATGCAAGAGCAGAATCATTTGATGGGCTGATTTTACTGAATCTCCAAATGCTTAAGAAGAGAGTAGCATAGGGGCACATGCAGAGATGCCAGTATTTCTCCAACCGTTTGGACAAGGTCACCTGGTAGGATGGGGCCCACCCCAAGTGTCACTGGGCACAAGGCTGTGACACCCTAGACAAGATTCCAATCTGTCACAAGGAACTTAAACACACACACACACACACACACAAATAATCATACTCAATTTAAATGAGGCAGTTAGCCTAATTGCAGATCTGTGGGTTACAGAAGGACACAAGAATACCCAGAAAGAACCCACACAACACGAGAAGAGCATGCAAACTCCACCCGACTCCGGGGAGAGCATGCAAACTCCACCCGACTCCGGGGAGAGCATGCAAACTCCACCCGACTCCGGGGAGAGCATGCAAACTCCACACTCACGTAGCAGTCGAGGAATTCGAGCCCACAATCCTGGAGTTGTGAGGCCACTAGCATAATAAAACATGATAAAATACTATAATGCTCCAGGCCCCCCATGACCTTGAACAAGTAGATGGATGGATGGATGGATGGATGGATGGATGGATGGATAAAATGATATAAAGTAAATATATAGAACAAACACTATTATAAGACAGGGGTCGGGATGGACATGTAGAGATAAGGTGAAGATAAGTGATAAACAGATTTGTTCATTCCTCCGGTGTCCTAGTGCCAGTTACTATATACACACAAAGGGCCACACACACAGGCCTGTGTACAGCCTGGTGCTTTCTACAGCCGTCTTGCTTACTTGCGTGTCTTATTCTTATGCTGGCAGCAAAATGGCTGGCTTTCATTTCACCCCCACCCTCTGTATTTTTTTTTGTAAAGCCCATCTGCATTCTCATCACGTCAGAGACGTCAGTATTCTATCCTAACATCGCAGTGTCACAGGATTCAATTTGCTGCTCTGCCCAAAGTGAGTCTTCTGATGATCATACTAGGCTGAGAGATTCCCCATGCTGACCTCTGTCAAGCCCAGCACCAGATCATGCGGTCAACCAGCGTGTCATTAATTTGAATGCGTTTTAGAGGAATTTGCTGCTGCCAAGAGGAATGTTAGCAGTACAGTGAAAATGGAGGATTTAAGAGGGACCTTCCATCTCTGTCAAAGATAGAAGGCTGTGTGTGAAGCGTTTGTGATCATTTGTGAAAGTGGTACAGATATGTTTAACTGGTATATAGCTCACACAAAACACAAAAGCTGAGACTTTAAAAAGTTTAACTCAGTAATTTGGGCACAGTAGGTTTTCCCATAAATTAGATACGGACCTTGCTCTCTTTTTGAATCACTAAGGTCTACGCTTAATTCAATAATTTTATTTTCTGTCAAAGCTAAACACAAGTCGATCGGAGTGGTCACTTGGTGAGTGTGGAAAGTTTTCGTCGACTCCGATGACAGCCCACAAGCTCATATATATGGAACCGGACTAGTTGCAAGGGGAATCACATAAAGAAAATCTTGGCAGCAGGGACTGGTGATATAGAGTACAATGAAATTCAAAAAGGCCTTGAAATTCTAGAACACAGGATGGACTGTCCTGCGATCCACAGAACGGCTGAACCGCTGACAGAAATGTTACCATGACAAGAATTCAGGTCGTCTAGCAATGATGACTGAAAAGAGCAAAGTCGGATGGTGGTTTTGGGTCTTTAGCGTTGAGTAAATATGTGCATGTGTGCACATATGTGTGCATATTATGAAACCACATCCACTCACAATAACCATTACCAGGCATTCATCTGTCCACTCTATCTCCCGTCACTGTTAACCAGCCAGTCTGTAGCTTGTCACTGGCACAAGGCAATAAAAAACATGATTAATTAAAGCCACACACACACACAGATCACCTTAAGGGCTCTGCGGATATATAGCGCTCCATAAATGGGAGACCACCTGGTCGGCTGGAGGCCATGACTTGTGCAAGGGGATCTGGGTGAAGGAACAGGCCCTGATCCAAGCCTGTGACCTGTCTTGGGTGGGTGGAGACTGTTGCTATGCTAGCACATTTGATCCCACAAGAGGCAGTCTTCATATGCCCTTGGAGGGACAAAGGCACAAATTCATACATGTGTATGCACACATAGATACATGCAGTTGTTTTTATTGGATGTTCTTAACTTATTCATAAATAGTTCTGCAGTGGTAATGTTAGATCTTTCTTTGCTAACATGTGATGATGTAATACCAGAAGTGGCCTGACGGATTATTCCAGACATGTGACATTTGCCCAATCATCACTCCCTCTGGGAGGGAGGACACAGGTCTCCTTAAAGCAGAAAGTGGCAGGTGACTGATTAAAACACATGGAGTTGATCACCCCCACCTACTCCAGCTCTGCCCACTCCGCATGAACCAGTTGTATGTGCCCCCAATCTCAGGCCTCATCTGACACATGACAACCCTGTGGTCACATTAAATCCGTGGTGTGTAAAATATGATATGGGGTATTTTATTAATAACATACAGGCCTCTCAATCCATCTACCTCATGCATAAGAATTTCACTCTGTATTTGCATGGCACTACTCCAATGTCAAGGGCGTACCGCTGCAAGTGAGGTAAATGATGCGCTATGTCTGCACTAAACCTGTCTGGGTTTAACAGGAATTATGGGAATTTATCAACATTACCAAGGGCTCCACATCATAGAATATGACAGTCAGGTGCAGCTTGCAGTGTTACATTCCCTGTCTGGACTTCATTAAAGGTCAGTTTAGATTATTAGGTCATGTCCCAAATTGCCCAAAAGACCAATGTAGAACATGCCCTGAGAAATGCCTCTGTTCTAAAAACTGCATGCTTTCCTGTAACAAAAATCAAGGTTGACCAGCTGCCAGCGGAGGCATATGTGCCGTGAGAAACACTTTAATACGAAAAACACTGCATTTCTTTTTCCACGGTGAGGCAATGTTGCACTTTAAGCAATGTAATTTCACATGCAAGGCAAAAATAAAGTCAGTCACTCTCGATGCATCTCAACTTAATTTGAAAATCCTGGGAAGCCCATCCGAATATTATTTTTAAAGTAGCGTCCGTATAACACAGAGCAGCTACGAAGATACGTTGAATCACACGTTAAACGCTGCTTAGTATGTAGCTCACGTTCATCAGCAGTGAAGAGGGAAAATGTGGAGATGGGGAAATTTCGGTGCTTTATTCAATGTGGTGAAAACAGTAATATTTTATATTAATCATTAGTGTAAAATGATTTACGGAAATGTACAATGTACATGTATAACCCATACATCGTTGCGTAGTGCGAATTCATGTTTTCAGTAACAAGGCGATATAAAAACCAACACAAGGTGGCGGTCTATACCGCATGAAACACCCAATAGCAAAAAAAAACTTCCTGTACCCACTGCAGAATGCGCATGAGAATGGGCTTTTACAGAGAACAGCTTTCAATGTAGAATGCATTAATTTCATATCATAAAATCAAACGTAACGTGGTTTGCCCACTTGGTACTCATTTACGTAAAGAATGCTTAAAAGTTAAGATCAATATTTCCTAGGAGAACACTGCCCTCTATTGATGCAAAACAAAATAACATAATTTAATAATTTAGCTATCAGGATGACTTCACGATAGATTAAAACACGAATGATCATGCACGCTGATATTTTAATGCTATTTATTTTTAGCAACTAGAAATTGACAAGGGTTCGCCATATTATTATGATTACCACTGCTGGTATTTGTTCAAGTTTCAAGTTTTATTTATTTTCGAGGGACACAGTGAAATTCTTGTGCCACAGTTGCAATGGAAGGGACAGGTCCATAGACGATAGAACAAATACTACTGCAAAACAAGACAAAAATATAAGAATAAATAAACACAATAAATAAGTAATACATGATATCTTTTCTGAGTGATATAATGAATACTGGGATTCCAAATAAGTTACAATCTTCCAATGAAAATTATTATACGTTCCTTTATTTAGTTAAAACTAACTATAATCCATTAACTAGAAGTGAACTAGAACGAACGGATTATAGCCTCTAAAATATTGTAATTTATTATAACGAGTTTAACTCAAGAACAGTATTCGATTCTGAAATTATATTGGGTAGCATTTATTAATTCAATGAAACATAAGACGAACTGGCGTAGTGATATTCCCCAAAGACACTTTCAGTTCAAACAGATACTAAGCCTGACCGATAATGCCCTATAATGCCCTTATTGAGAGGGTTCCTAGCATAACTTTTTGAGCTACCCCAGGCGTGCGTTGTTAAACCCTGTGCTTCCCGGAATGGGCTGTAAAATACTGCAACCTTAAATGAAGGCTTGGGCACTGAAAAATGTATTTTTACGCCAATTGTTTTTACATCATAGAATGTTCAACTCTATCAGACCTAGCAGAGATGAAATGATGTGGACCGTGAAATATGGAAGACAAAACGTAGTGACAACTATCCAAAAATAGCAGCTACTTGTCAGTAAATTTGTACATAAGAAATCCGTAATATCCGTTCACAGTTAATTTTATTGAAACGTCTTATGCAATTTTTAAATTTTATTTAAGTTTCCATGACTTAACATTAGGTTCCGCCGAAGACAACGTTCAAAGTTATATTGCCTGTTTTTAATAATGAAGGTAAATTCTCGAATACTTACGGTAAAACAGGCCTCCTAAGCACGTGATCCTGAGAAATGTTTGTAAACATGCGTCAAACGCATGTGATAGTGACGTCAGAAAATAAGTTGCGGCGTAGGAGCCAATCAGAAAGTGGGGGTGTGAGGGGCGGGGCTCGCGTGCTCTTCTGAGGAAAATTCGGTAGTGGCGCTGCAATTGTGAGGAGGGGAGCTTTCAAAGTGAAAATGATAGAAATCAGTTGGTTGTAATTAACATTTGTTAGAACAAATTGCAGATAAAAGGTAGGCTGCGAACAATCAAGGCATAGAGCCAGTGTGTTTGTACAGGTAAGTTATTATTTTATGCAATAAAGATGTCTCCGCGAGTCTTTAAGCTAGTTAATTGGCTTTTATACACAACCCCAGCAAATCGGTAAATCTCGTTTTACTTCTTTTACCTTGTAACTCAAAAATATGTTGTTATTAATTTTTACAAGTAATTCTGGTACACAACTGCAGAGAAGTATAGATATTGATACCTATGTGTACATTCACGAAGAACTTCCCATTCAACGCTGTAAACAAAGTGCGTTAAGTCGCAGCATTTAATTGATCGGGTTTCATGATAACCACATTTAACTTAAATGACAGACGAAAGAAATATTGCGACAGACTGGTGGGCAAAGCGCGATCGGCAACCGGCTGACTATGTGATCCCTCGACAGAGTAGATTTTCAAGTCTATGTGAAGATTGGGGTATTTTATGTTATTTTATTACAGTATGATGACGTTAACTGCGGAAAACGAGGCCCTTTGGGCAGCCGAGCTCAGTGCGCACGGATAAACAAACGGAGTAAGATGGGAGGGGCGGCGAGATGCTGAGCGAAGGTGTGCTGGGCGCAGTTACGCAGTTGTAATTCAGAGGGGCCTCTCATTAACCCCCGGCTGTCTTAACACCGCCTTTTAATACCGCAGACGGACATCCAGTTGCATTAATGATACCGACAGCCAAACGTGCACGTTCAGCATTCACATCGCGCTCGCGTGCTGAATTATTAATATGACTGAAAAATATGAATTCCTTGCCATTTAGTGGTCTTGTTTTCCTTATATCATTTAGAAGAAGGATATTTGCAAAATACGAAATTATTTAAACGCGATGCACCGACGTTAACATCGCACGTATATCAAACTATTCAGTTCTTCGCAGTTGAAGTTTTTAAAGGGGGAGAAATTCAGCAGATGCTGAAAATCACTGGAATAGTTTAATTTTGCGCAGCAGTGATGCCCTACGCACTTTTTAAAAGATGTAAACAAACCATTAAAGGTGTGCGTCACATCCTACGCTGGGTGTCGCTGCAATGCCAGTTTGTCTGAACTGAATAAAATCAATTCGGGATACAGATTAGGTGTGTTATAAGCACTGATGCGTTGCAACTGTCAGTCTGCGTTCTGGAAAACTTTATTGAGCTCTAGTGATATCAGAATGCTACAAAATAAAAACGGGGACTGTAAATAAAATTGTGAATATTTATGAATTAATAAATCTGATTGAGTCACGCACTGTCTGTGCTTCTCAAAAAAAGGGTCGCATATATATCCCCCAAATACCATTGTTTTGTAAATACTAATTGATATTTCTTGGGCTTGAAGTTCAGAGGGATGTTTGTTGCAGGGCTTCTGATGCAAGGAGACCTGCGCCTCCAGCTGTCGTTTTAAAGAAGTGCAGGAGTGGTTTGTGGGGGGGGGGGGGGGGGGAATTACCCGAACCCACCA
>JAODUD010000107.1:6086440-6098785 GCA_026784285.1 Stomatorhinus walkeri
AAATGAAGGGACACCAAATGCCAAACGAGAACACAAACCAAGCGAAGTCGGCAAAGCTAAACCACTACGCACATAGCTGCCTGCCAGAGAGTCCAGCAGCCCCGTGTGTCTCAGTCTGTGTGTCATGAATAATCACCCAAACCCTGCAAAAGCACACATGGGTGTTTGCTAGCCACCACAGTTATGGCTGCAGGCCAATTTTGAAGGAAACAGGAGCATCTGGAGAAAACACAAATTAACCCATGGAGAACATACAAGTTCCACAGAGCCTAATTTAATGATAGGCTTGAACACACAAGCCCAGGAATAGAAGCTAACATTAAAAGACAGAGTTCTAGCTGCGTCAGTTCTAGGTGCACCAGGGTACCACCCAAGCCTGCTCCCTTTCTGGCACTTAACTTCATTTTATGATGCGGAGAAGCATGACGGGATATTGATATTTCTCATAATAACATTTTTCCAAAGAAAGGGCAGGGTACAGAAGTGCGTAGTTTAATAGCTGCCTCAATGGATAAGGGGAAGTTATTGCTAAGATTTAGCCACCAGTCGTGAGATAGCAGTAGGCCTAGCCCAGGTGTGAGTCACGTACCACGCCTGACCTGCAGGCTCGCTCATTTTGTAAGGCTATTGTCATCGCAGAGAGACCTCTGATTTGCTAATGCACTTATTGCATTGTGGTGTGTGCATGTATGGGGGGTAGAGGATCAGTACTCGTAACACCGTTATTGCGGCGTGCGCTTTTTACGGGAAGGAACAACAGAAGCGGTTTACACTACTGACCAAAATTTTGGCAACCCTTCCAAGTTTTTAGAAGTTGCAAAACTTCACTCAACTGTTGCTGCAGTTACTTATTCAAAATGTCCAATACATGACATTTGTAATATCACACATTTGATGATTAAATAAGTATATATGAAGACTGTGGCTGCTCAGTCCAGTCTCACTGCCACGTAGGAGAGGACAGCTAAATGCAGAATGTATTGTTGAAATGTTTCCTCAGTGGTGCAAGCAAGACAATGCCACTTTTGCAATATTTATTAGTAATCTCTAGCACCTGTAAGCAAATACGAACCCTTTGAGCCATTACTTGTGAGACCAGTACATTTCAGTGCAAGTTTTTAAATATCTAGAGAACTGTAAAGTGTATATGTTTAAAGGTTAAATGGTTTGACAACATGCTAAGTATTTGTTTGTTTGTCACTAATCTTTTTGTTTGCACTGTTATTTATCACTGCGATTGGTTGGCCTCCCCCTCCTGAGTTGTTACCTGCCTTGCGCCCATAGACTCCAGACCCCCCACGACACAGAAGGGAACAAGTGGTTACGGGAAATGGATGGATGGATGGATGGATGGATGGTATTTATCATAGAGTCCTGTGGCCTGTACTAAGAATTGGGGTTACTGGCTTAATCGGGGTAACATGTCGGATTTAAGGTACCACAGTTTAAATGGACTTTATATTCGTTCACTTACATTTTGCCCACACAAGTTACCCCGATAAGCCAGTAACCCCGCTTCGTAGTACAGTTCGTAGTACTACTTGACTAGGGTTTGCAGGAAGCACCTAAATAAGAACTCCATAGTACAATGTGCACATGAACGTCCACCCATTTGGAGAGCTGAGAAACTGAGAATAATTCACATCATGTAGCTCGAGCGCACTCCCAGCTCTCTAGCCTCTCTCAGACTTGAACCGGTAATCCTTCATATTAAAAGTCCACTTACAGTTTTAAAGCTAAACACAATCATATCATATAAGCAAAGTTGCCATCTTGTGGCTTAAGTTGAAACTCCAGTTTGTCTCTTAGATCGCTGTTATGCACTGTGTACACATGTTCACCCTTTTCCCAGATTTCAAGGGCTTCTCCTTGTAGTTGAAATTCACAGCTGTGACTACAGCTTTGCAAAGCGATCAAAAATTCATGCTAGCAAAAAAAAGACACAGGAAAATGAACTCAAATTCCCCAAACTGCAAGACAAAATATGTTTTGCATCCAAAATAATAAACGTTTGTAATTAAGTAATAATATGTAATTAGTTCCTGTGCACACAGTTCCAAGACAGACCTATAATTTGCATAATGATTTTCAATAAAAGCACATATAAGTTTTAATATAAACAGGAACACATATAATAGGATGATACATAGCATAATGTATAATAAGGCTTCATATTTTCCAACGACAGAGGATAAATAACAGGTTTAAGCATCTGACTTTTAATGCAAAGTCATTATTACCATGAAAATCTAAACTGTTATTTAATTTTCTGTGTGATTTATTACACAAGCACATTATGTCAGACTTTTTATAACATATAACACATGGAACATTGTCAAAATACTGAGAATAGACCCACAATCTGCTCTAGACCTTAATATGCTGTAACAATAGCCACGAATAGAAAATAAACTAATGAACGACTCATTTACTTCAACTCATGTCAAGTTCACCCATACACACAAGCAGTAAGCAGAGGGTTTTCTTTAACAGTGCATTCCCGTGTTTCTCTAATACCAACACTCTACAGTCATTTATAAAATTATTTACAATAAAATATTTAATCTAATAAATATTGCTATGTTTCCGGGATCTGGGCGGGACTGAGATGGGGGTTCTGGTTCGAGTGGGCCAGGTCAGGACTCGGAAAAGCCTCGGAACCAGGCACGGTGTCATCAGGAGGGCGGGAAACAGCAGCCACCGGAGAATCAGGTACCACATGGGCAGCCCTCGATCAGTCCTGCAAGATGCAGCGCATGCTGGCTGTTCACTTCCGGTTGGATTCCTCATCGCAAAGGCCGGCCTATAGAAACATGTTTGTGCCTACTAACCACCACAAAGCATTAGCAGCATTGCTAAAAGCTGCATTTACATTAGTACACTCTTTGTCCCAAAGTAACAGCTGAGAAGGTAGGGCCAGACAACCGCTGGAGTCATTCGAGGTTGAGGGCTTTGCCTAGTATCCCAACAGTAACATCCCTCCAGCAACCCTGGGGATTTGAACCAATGACCATCTGATCAGAGGCATTGTGCCCTAACACAATGAGCCGCATAGTGTCCCTTTTGTGCATGTGGCTGTCACAGGCCGTTTCTGATCTTTCCTATCGTTGCCTTTCTCTTGAGGTCTGTTGCTTCCTGCAATGTGTAGCGTCTGTTGGTGGATTTGTTAGCTATCATAGGCCTGACGGGGCCTTAAATGCCTCTGTATCACCATCTTCTGGCTACGCATTTAAAATTATGCTCCATTGTCAGGTGTGTGGGTGCACCTTGCACTCAGCAGAACTGCTGGGGGCAGACTCTGCTCGGAAATGTCCAACAGATCGTTGATCTAATGTTCCGTCGAGCAGTCTGGCAGCCGGAAGGACAGCCCACCCCCCGGGCATCTCTAACCTCAAGCCTCCCCAACCTACCGCAGACCCATACTGCTCTACTATGCGAGGATGGAAAATGTTTTGAAACATGTGACTTCTGGCTAGGAGCATAGCTGTCATGCTTTATAAAAAATGTAACTTCCTGTATTTGAGGCAAGCTGTACATCACAGTCTGCCAGAAGTGGAACGTCCTGTGCTCGTCTAGATCCACCTGTTTATAGATCAATCGATAATACTAATATTACCTGTCAATCTCAGCTAGCAATTCCCCTCTCTTTACATCAATGGCTACTTCACTAACGCGAGTAGTACCTATGGGTAGGAGAACTGTTCCTAGGGCCCCTGAAGATAGAGTGAGATCTGAGCACAGGGCAAAGAGATGGTTACTTGGTGACATTGAGGCCATAGGAGGTAAGAGAACTTCTGTCGCCATTTGTGGTGTCAGTGGGCTGGAGAGGAGCAGTAGTTGTAGTCCTCAGTCTCTCACTGCAGTCGTACAGGTTGTCACCTGACCTCAGGATAGACAGTTATGTTCGACCGCAGTAATCAAACCCACAACACTGCAGTATGAACTGCAACAGGTGCTGGATCAGGTTTCCTAAATGGCGACGCATATGTGACTGAATTCACGCTTGAGAGGTCGGTTTTCCTGATGCACAGCAGGACCTTGATAACACAAGGTTATAAAAAAATGTTAAATCATTTTCTATACCACCTATACAGAGTGAGTAGTCTATCCCTGAAGCAAAAGACATACAGCAGGAAATATCCCAGGATGCAGCAGCTGATAACCAATCACAGGGCGCACACTCAATTTGGAGACTCCAGTTCATCTTAGCAAGCTTTTGGACTGTTGGTGGAAATCCAACATCAGCACAGAAATAATATGCAGACTCCTCAAACATACAGCAGGGGTGAAGGATCAAAACCTGGTTTTCAGAAGTGTGAGGCAAGAGTGCTAGTACTTAACCACCATGCCACCCTTATTCAGCTTTTCCTGAACAGAAAAAAAAATCACATTTCCTTTTTATTTACTTGTAACATATCCACACCGCAGTAATATATCAAACTGCATTGTTTTTTGTTTAACATTACGGCACATTTATGCCAGTTCCAGTTCGGTCATGTACACAGGGAGACGTGTGGTGCCGTTACACTCACCGCGGATACCCAGGATGTAGATGCAGTCCACCTCGGCAGGACGCAGAAGCTGCACAGTCACGTCCTGGCTGTTCCGGTTGCCAAGGCTGTTGCTGGCTGTGCAGAAGTACCGCCCGTCCTCTGTCAGAATCCCACAGTGGAGCTGCAGATCTGATGAGCCCTCCATGCTTACCAGCTGGGACCCCGTGGTTCGGAACCAGCCGTACTTAATCCGTGTGCCTTGGTCACTGGAGCAGCGGACAGTCAGCGGCTTCCCCCAACAGGACATCTGCGGAGGACTCAGCGACCACACTCTGGGCTCAGATACCGCTACTGAGAAACAGTTTTCACCTTCAACATGGTCAAGCTTAATAATAAACAAAGGCAAGGTGAGCAGTTTGGATGTTTGGGTGAAGAAAGAGACAGACCTCATACCTTCAGTCACCCTAATATTGATCCGATACATAATGTCAGAATATATCTTGTCGATCCCGACCCAGTACACCCCGGTGTCTGATATCTGCAGGTCTGCCATCTGGATGAACAAACCCCTTCGATTTGCATCCTGAATCTTGAAGCGATTATTGAGTTCTCCTCTGATGTAGCCGTCAGTGTCCATAAGAATCTCACACGTGCTTCTGGACTCCCCAAGACACCAGTACTTCTTGCTGGACAGGAACCGACTGGTCTGGTACTGACAGATGACCACCAGAACTCCCCCACTGGTTCCATGCACCTCGTTTCTGTCACACTGTAGCTGAAGACTTCCTGGAGACGGGGCATGACCCAGTCCAGCATCACTCAATAAAGACACATGAAGCACAAGCGAAAAAACGTCCAAAATATGACCTTGACTTGCGCATAAACGTTGTCCTGTTTCCTGTGTGTTATTTGCATGAATACTGATGGTAATGAAAGAGTAAACTGTGATCTCTCTTAGTCGGGTACCACAACAATTTCACACTCTAAATGCATCATTATTCAGCACTGCAATGAAACATTCCATAATCATCAGTAAAACTGCTGCTCTCCAGACCTTAAAGAAAAATAATTACGACTCCCACATCACATTCCCTCAACGTTACGCTGATTTTTCTGCCTGAGGATTTTTTTTAGCTGAACTACAAACATTCTTTACAAAAATGTACAAAAAATTGTAACTTAAAATATAGCATGAACACTTTAAGCAAACAAAGGTGAAAATGAATGTGTTTAACAGAAGACATTATCAAGTGAATTCAGGTAAGTTCAGTGAGTCAAATTCATTTCAGTAAATTGAACATTTACTATGGTGTGTAAATTACTTACCTTGAAAGATCAACATCAAACAGAGGCGATTCATCATGCTGTATTTCAGCACCAAGGTCGAAATGAACAGGATGTTTCGTGAGATGGACTGTGGTTTCTTATACGCCTTCATGTGCTGCTTATGTATGTAATGTTAATGTTTGCAGGGGTGTTCAGACATGAACTTCAGAGGTAAGAGAGCCCTGCCAGAGTACAGAAAAATCATCCTGGCCAAATTATCTCTACATATATATTTCCATAGTTTGAGCCTGGCACTATGTTTATCACTTCTGTACATGACGACATAGACAAAATACGAATATCCCCATGGGAATTAATAAAGTATCACCATTCTATTCTATTCTATTCTATTCTATTCTAATGTCTTTCTCTTTCTTGCACATATACACATGGTTCATTTATAGAAAGTTGATATGGAGTCCTTATGCCGCATGCATCCTCATCGTCCCCTCTCACCCCTCCCATCCGGAAAGACACTTTGGAACATTTACTAGTTGAAATGTACACTATGTGTGGTGAAGCAGTCTCCACCCCCTATTAAGATTATTCACAACGTTTTGTCAACTACACATCACATTTTCTTGCACATAGGAACACCTAAAGGAGACATGACTTCATCTACTTCTCTCAGAGGTACAGGAACTGCATCTCGTAGTGAGGCACCATATCTCATTTTCTTCACTGGAAGCACAGCCGTCAGAGATACCTTTCTTTCCAACACAAGGGCACTTCATCATGTTCGCTCACTTGGAAGGGCACCCCAGAGGGCACGCTATGACTTTTTTCCACCAGAAGGGCACCCCAGAGGCAACCTCAAGTTTACCCATTTGCAATTTGGCGATTTATATGGTATCAAATTTTCTCCAGTGGACAGGCACCTCATTGGGCATTTATTCATGTTTTCTCGCTACTTAGGAGTGCTCCATTATGCCATTATCTACTGGAAAGGGCACACTTTGGAATCATGTTGAGGTGGCATAGAGGGTACTTCAAAATGCACCCTTTTCCTTTGGAAGTGTACCCATATGCAAAATGAGAATTCTCACTATTGTGTAATCTCACTATTTCGTTTAACTGGGTGCCTGCATATTATGAAATGACAGTTAAGTGTGACTTGACTGATATATTTCACTCGTGTAAGCAGAGGTGATTTTAGGGACATTGGGCCCTAGACTCCATGCCCCCCCCTCCAATGCAAACTCCCCCAACATGGTAAAACTTATAACCATTTCTGTGTATTTGTGCATTTCCTGTAGTTATATGGCTAGAGTTATATACCGAGGTCAGTGGTTTAGTGGTACAAAGGCTGCCTAGCCTGGGTATTAAAACTTGTTTGTTTGGATCCACTATAACCACACTGGCTTTTGTCGCACTGACATGACTTTCTGATCGACTCAGATAAGTGTGCAGGGGTGGAGCCTATTTGCATTTAAGTGCTGCAAATTAGGTTGGTATCTATAGGGTGATAGCTGTAAGTGTTCATTTATAAAGTGCAACCGTATTCACAAACATAAGAAGTCCACAATGCAAACCTCCTGTCTGTTCAGGGGAAATCCACTAGATGGCACCCAGTGCCACCTACAGACTGCCCGGGTGGTGGAAGGTGAAGCCAGGGAGGTAGTCCGCTAACTGTAACTATAATCTAGAAGACACCATTACTGCACGTTTCATTCTGTTGCACTATGTAAGCCACTGCAAGGGCCATTAAAATTATAGCAAAATGATAACACTATAATTCCAGATATATGGTACGCAACAGGATTCTGAAACCTGAACAGGTATGCAGTATATAAATCAATTTTTGTTTCTGTCAGCAGCATGTTAGAAATTTTTTGCTTTTGAATTCAAATTTAAACTACTCTGTAGATGTATTGATCTATACCTGCCGTCACATCTCCTTTCTCTGGTTTTCAATATTATGTTTGCCCTTCTCCCATCCTTGCTGCAATACAGAAATTTTGACGATGAACTGGAAAAGTTAAACTAGGTGGGTTCAGTGGATTACTTGACCAGAAATTAGATTGGCTACTCATTATAACATGCAACCTAGCCTAAGTCATGTGATTTTGCCTCTATATATACAGTAGTTTGGTAATCAGAAGAAGCTCAACCACGGTACAGAAACTGTCACTCTGTCTGAATTAAAAACAAATTCTAAAGTATCTTCTTCTAACCAGCACTTAACAGTAATAGATACTTTATTGATCTCCATGGGGAAACTTTCCTTATACCACCCCCAACTTGTCCACTGTAGGTAAAAGTAAACTGGCTGTGAAGGGTCGTCACCTGTAGCAGCGCCCAGGGAGCTGGGGTGTTAAGGGTCCAGCTCAAAGACCCCAAACCACGCCAAGGCTGGGTGCAAACCAGCCACTCGCTGATCACAGGCACAAAGGCTAAGCCAACTGAGACACACACAGCACATACCAACCTCACCACTTTTACGAGGTGGAGTTACAAACCAAACTCAAAGTATGCCGCACAAAGCCCTTTTTAAATTCTACTTCTAGTGAGAGGTGAATCACAGAGCTTTAAATATTTAGGCAATGAAGGCCGGAAGCTGATGAGCACCAACAAAAAAATATTTTGTCATCATGAAGGTAATCGGGAAGTCATAGCCGAGCAGACAATGTAGGGAAGGTACGATTTAGTCAAATTTGATGTTGTTATCTTGCAGGTCAGATTTGCTCCAAGAATGAAAGCCTCATTAGCTCCTCAAAGATCTCACGTACTTCCCCTTTCAGGGGCCGATTGGTCCTGGCAAGAACATACCAGCCCTGTGATTCAGCCACGAAAGACGTAGGTGGGGATTCCATTGTGATCATTTAATATGACGCTTAATGGCTTCATTTGAAGAAGGCATTTATTCAGCTAGGGAAGGAGAAGCTGCACTTGATTGAAGAATGCCAGCAAGGGGAGGAACCAGTCTGACCCGTCTGGCCCCGCCCCCTTCCCCTTTGCTCCCTGCCCCCAACCCCTGATTGTCACCAAACTGGCCATGCTGCCTGACATGTTCTGCCGGTGGAGCTCCTATCACCAGTGCAGCCAGTGCGGCTGTGACAGACACGCCTACACAAGACATCTAAACAAGCAGGCGCCGACCCACTTACCCCCCCCCCCCCCAAGCCGTCGGTCGTGTTCAGTCTCGCAGCACAGGCCACCTCCTGCAAACAGGAAGCCTTTAGGACCCTGTGGCGCATGGTGACTGGGTGAGTGATATTTTGAACCTGACCACAGAACCTGCTAGCAGCTCCTTCAGAACGGCAGCCCGGCGTGCAGCTCCGAGGACCATTTGCAGAAGCTGGGCCAGACCCCAGGAGGAACATCCATGCCCTGAGATGTCCAGCGGCTCGGCCCCAGGATGGAGCAACAAGTTAACGCCCTGAGGGGCTTCCTCACCTTTGTGAAGAGCAAGGAGACGGAGGAGAATGCCGAAGGAGGCTTGGACGGCGAATTCCTCGTGAGTTTACTCTCTGTCACTTGCGATCTCAGGGACTGGTGGAGAAACGAGTTCAGCGAGGTGAAGGTTGCACCCTGAGAGCATATATTCCAGATTTACTGCTGTGTGCCTACTGTGCTTCTCAGGGCTTAGTGGGGATTAAAGAACGCTGCTGATCAAAGATAAAATCACATGGCGCTTGGGCTACATCTTGGAGGAGAGACCAAGAATTCCCTTTAAAAAGTCTCTTTTTAAGTTATTATGTCTAAAGCTTATTTTCTCTAGTTTTTTAGCCGCTATTTCAGTGGTTCACATGGCTGTCCTGTTTGTATTTTTGATATGGATGATCTGCGTGTTCGTTTCTGCATACGAAAAGTTTGGTTTTTGGTCAGGTGAATAGGGAACTATCTCCTCTTTAGTGAAATACCCTATTGCAAAAACCATCAAGCTTGAAAGTGGGAGCTCTGGGCAGGACACACAGCAACTGCGGTTTCTGGCCCTAATTGCGAACTTGTTAGCGAATGGCGTGAATTGGGTCTGTATTCAATTACGAGCAACCCGTGTGGGGAGATTTCTCATCGGCATCTTGGGGTGATGTGTTCACGCTCGGAGAGGTCTGAGCAAACTATTCCTCGCTCCCTTTTAGTCCGTTGTGCGTCAGCTGAAATTTCCGTTCCGTTGCCCAACTCTGAAAGCAACTGCAGAAAACTAAAAAAAAAAACAGGAACTCAAGCTAGCAGTAAACACATGGGTGTAGCGGCTGCCGGTCAGAGTCGGACACTCGTGTAACACTGCCTGCAGCTCTGTTTAGCCTATGAGCTGTAACCCTGACTTTGCTGGTATCAGCCAGGAAACACTGAAGGGACAAACTGGGACTGTCAGCGAAATGTTTTACAATGCCCTCGTTTTTTTCATGTACGTCATCTGCTAACGATACAGTATGCTGTAAGTCGAAGACTTAGCCTTGTCCTGCTGTCATGGCCATATACCCTTCATCCCACCCCCCGTGATTATGTCTGGATCCTTTTAACACCTCATATTTAATTCACGGCTGACATACTTGGGATTTCCCATGTGAGTTCTGTTTCTTCGTAGGTCAGTTTTGTTTCCTGATGCGGTTTACTAAGGACGCCTGGAACATGGGCCAAAATCGAAAAATACAAGCACACACCCTGCACGGCACAAAAATGGCGGCAAAGAGAGAATCAGGCGGAGAGTTTTCATTTAAAACATAGTGAAACTAGCACACTAAACACTCCTGTTGTGCCCTGTTGTAGTTTATGGATTCCATGAACACTTTTCTCTTCCTACTAAGCAGGCTAGGCACCACAGAGAACTAACACTCCACTGCAATGCTTTTTACACCTCACAGATCAAGTTAGGACCAGTAAGGACGGCTTTGACGGCATTTAGAGGAGAGAAGTGTGCATATTCTTTGAGAAGAATCCCTCTTTTGAGATTTATGTGGACGACACAAGTTGGAAAACGAGATGAGTTCGTCCTGGGTGTAAAAGAGACAATGAACCTTCCCAGCTAACAGGGAACGTTCCCAGAACTGTAGCCAATGTTATGAGAAAGTCCTCTCAAGTTGGCAGAGGACATTCTTACTTCTACGTTACTTTTTTTTTTTATAACATATTACTATTTTTTACATTTTAACAAAGGTCAGCATGATAAAATTACCACCTGAACATTCTTATAATGCAATGAATGTAAAAAAATTGTTTTATTATGAAGCATTATTTTAAACAAATACTACATGTATATATTGTGAAAGCACTATCCGGCCAGGGACCCACAACCTTTGAGGCATAGAGCGACAATGTTACCCGCTGCCCTACCATGCTCTTTGTGTGTTTTTATATTATTACTCTTAGCTGTAATAGTGGGATTATGTTCTGGGCACATCAGGAAAACTGGACACTTTGGATGTTACCATACTTTAATTGTAATGTTTGGTAAATGTTCCTTTACGTATAAGAAGCCTGAAGAACTCGACCGAGCATGATGGTTGTGTTTTGAGTTTCTGGAGTCTGAGCTCTGCTCTCAGCGTCCAATCCCTGGCATTTGTGGGTTCGGGAGGAATAGTGAGCAGGCAGGGATATGGTAACAGCCAGCCTCTTCCACTTTAGGGAAATATCCCACTGAAGCGGCAAGACACGAGCAAATAGTGACGTCTGAGGTAGGCCCCATTGTGTTATGGTATTTTTCCGGGGAACTTCAGAGCTTACACTCATGCACTGTCCCGTGGTAGGCATCCTTACGCAAGCGTAGTAAGTGCAGACAACCCCGTTGTTCACACACTTGGTAAGGCTGTGGCTTTCCTCCCACATTGTTTGTCAGGCATTTCCGTGGCCACCTATTCACCCACCCAACTGATGACATTTCTACACTAATTCTGCGATGTGCTAACTGTCTGAAACTGTGGGAGACAAACTCCACAAAACAGAGAAAGTCAAGTTTAACTGACTCAAGTTGTCATGTGAGGATACTAATAAAGTACTTTGGAAATATCAGAGGGGAAATAACACAACAAATAACAGACTCCTAAATGCAAATAATAAATTGCACAGTCAGACCACCATCACGCTGCTGACGACTTGCACAAACAGAATGTGCTTCACTCACCAGACAAGAATGTTCAGCTTCACTATGTATATTAAAAATATTTTTCTTGGCATCATCCTGACTTCAAAGAGCTTTAAAGAAGGGGCTCCCTAAATAGTTTTCAAATTAGTATGACATAGTGCAGAGGTGCATCAGTGCAGTGAGTCAAATATATTATTCAGTGTTCTAAGTGGTAAAGAGTACATCCTGATTTTATAGCTAAATAATCTTTGTACAACACTGCAGCCCACTGAACAGGGGGCAGTATCCTCTGAGTTTTGAGTAATGAGCATGAGATAGTTATGAGAAAGTTGGGCAGTGAGTTCTACCACCACTGCAAAGCGTGTTGTGGTGTGTGTGCGTGTGTGTGTGTGTGTGTATGAACTCTTTTTTTGCGTGTGCATCTGAACACATGTGTAGGTGGGGGGGATTTTCAGCTCTGGTTTCATTCAGGTTAGTGGCAGAGGGAGTCAGTGTGTCTCT
>JAODUD010000107.1:6126580-6148432 GCA_026784285.1 Stomatorhinus walkeri
AGCAGTATATGTGGGCGTGTCGACAGCAAAACACATACTGCCAACCTGAACCTGACTCCAGCCTCAGGGAGCCTTGCTGCTCACCCACGTTCGCACCTCCACAAACACCCCACATTCTCTGTTTCCTCCCCGTCACTGAATTAATTCCAGTGCTGCCGACTGCTATTGGTAAATCCCACAAGGGCACTGCAGTTTGATTACACCAGCAGGAAATCTAACCTGAAAAAATCATGGCTTAGACCATTCAAAAGCATTAGCGCACACGAGCGCGCGCGCGCGCACGCACACACACACACACACACACACACACACACACACACACACAGTATAGATATTCAGCTTTTTACTCCACATGTATACTGCTATTTTATTTATTTTACATGTCGCATTACAGGGACAGTACACAAGTTGTTTTATAAGGACACAGACAATAAAGAACATGTTCCATTTCTATTCTACTCCGACATAAAACACTCATACTCACATGTGAGTCAGAGGCCATTAAGCAGAGGGGCCGTCAGACCACGAGTTCCACAGGCCGCAGTGACGCATTAACGCCCCCTTCCCCCACCCCCCCCCACAAAGCACCGCACCGCTTAATGCGGCGCTGTGACATCATAAGCTTTGAGGTATGACCCTTTCCCCCATGTCCTACAAGAGGCTAGTGTGCAACAGGACACACCACAAAGTTTCTTCGCACCGTCATGATTACAAGCCACACCGATGGGTCCAATGTGAATTCTGTGGACTGACAAAGGACAGGCCACAGGATAAACCATGCACGGGGTTTAAATACACTTACAAATTTGTTTCATCAACACTAATTTGTTCCCAGGATAACAAACACCTATCATCGATATCTGCTGAACTGTTTGTGACACAGTAAATATTTATAACCAGCCACACACAATACTGTAGATAAGACAAAATATATAAGGCTATTTATCTGAGAAGTAAGAAAAAAATATTAGATTGTAGTAGAACACATAAAAATAAACAGTAAACACACACACACACACAATTTCTTCTGTTCTTCAAAAAGTTTGATATTATGTTGGAAAAATATGCCACTTTGGTTCCCAAACCTTTCCTCAGGGGCACCTCAGCCATTTCTCGTATTTATTAAATTTCTAGCTCTAGATCTTAAATTAAATTTAATTATTCAAAAAGGTAAAGCGAAGTACAGATTAGCCATATGAAATGTACTGGTGAAGTCAAAAAGTACATGGGTGTATTGGATAGTTTCTGCAAATATTGGGCTGACTTTAGGAGAGGTTTGAAATGGTTAAGTCTAGGGATGGGGGAGGAATCGATTCAGTTACAAATTATAATTCGTTTATATGGCAATTCTTAGATCACCTCGAGAGTTAAAAATCCATTCTAAAATACCAATTTAAACATAGGTTACTGTAATTGTGCTACTCACATTTGTTACGAATATATCTGACCGCTAGTCACATTTGTTACGAATATATCTGACCGCTAGTCACATTTGGTACGAATATATCTGACCGTTGTAACTTGTCTGTTAGGGGTCTGATGTGCCTGAGAATCACGAATAAGCAGCGACTTTTCCAGCACCTTTGAGACATAATGTCATAATTTAATATCAACATTTAAACACCATTTTCTTTAACTGCCTGAGACAGTTAAAACAGTAAAAGTGGAAGAAAAACCTCTAGAATGACAGTCACATGTTATCACTGTCCTCTCACATGCAACTGGAGCCAAAGGCACCACAGTTTCAGAATCACTGCGTTAACCAACAGTGATTATTTAGACGGTAAATTAGGATTTTGCCATCTTGTTTATTTGACGTTCTCTGCTGGCCCCTTGACGACGGGCTCCCCCTTTGAGTCTGGTTAGGGGTAGGGCTTCCTCTGCTGCCCCCTACAGGATGGGCTCCCCCTTTGAGCCTCGTTCCTCCCAAGGTTTCTTCCTTTTAGGGAGTTTCTCTTGCCACTGTCACCTCTGACTCGCTTACTGAGGGCTTTGGGCAGGGATAATGTGGAGCGCTTTCAGACAATGTAATGTTAAAATATGCTATGCAAAACGAGTTATTTGGGGAGACTAAGTAATGAAAAGTACTGAGCACAGGCAAAATAACCGTGTACTTTCAGGACGGAAGCTTTCCTTCATTAATGGTGACCAAGATCCCTTCTCCTTCCTAAACAAAACAGGTCACACAAGGCCTCACGCCAAAGCACAGCCAAAGGGTTCCTGTAGTTCAAATTACTAAAAGAACGTTCACTTGAACCTGAGGCGGATAGGCCAATTACAGAAAACAGGTTTCTTCTGGTGAAAGTTAACTGCCTTACTAAAGAGAGGCATTGTGTCCTGGGGGCAGCCCTTCCTTATGCCCCCTGTGCTGCCCACTAGAACCTGCAGGATCCACCTGTCACCCAGGCCCAGATTAAGAATCGGGAGATAGTACCTGCGGACATGCGGTTTGATCTTCTGTTACATGTCAGTGGCTTAGAGATTTTAAAGGAAGTAAATCAGCTGTCGAGTTCTAGGGTGAAGAAGAAGCTTCCATGGTTTGGAATCAATGCGATTCAGATATCTGCTGGGGCTCTTTTCATGGTTCCTGGCGTGAGAGCGCCACAGGGACAGCGGTCCAGAGGGGATGAAAGGAGCATTGAAGGGTTCCCACATTGAGAGCGACTGTGTGAGCGTCTCTGCGCTGAATGGGAGCGGCAGGGACCCCGCAGGGCAGCTCTCCAGCCTCTGCTCCCCTTAGAGACAGCAGACAGCGCCAATCTGTGCGGGTCCCTTAATGCTGAGGCCATACGGGCCAGTCGGCAGCTCAGCGGCCGCACGGACCCACAAACCTACCTGAGAGTGGAAGTTGGCGATGGTGGTGGTCTCGATATCTTTCTTGCCCAAGATCTCCATCTTGACGGGCGTGCTGGGGAAGTTGAAGGCAAAGTAGTCGAGGAAGTCGGGCAGGTAGGCGGCGGCGCCGTGCACCACTGACAGGGCGTAGCGGGCGGCACCCTGGGGGCTTTCCGCGAAGGCCAGCTGCAGGAACTCCTGGGCGAAGCACTCCTTCTCGCCGGGTGTCAGGAAGGAGATCTCGTCGGCGTATGCGTGAAGGACGGCAGCGCCGCCATTGGCCTGGCACTCCTCATGGAGAAGCCTCCCATAGCGGGAGTCCGTATGCAGGCAGCAGCTGCGGATGAAGTGATCCTGGTGGGACAGGAAAGGCGCCCGCACCCCGTGGGGCGTGCGGTACTCCTCGGTGCCCGGGCCAGGCTGGCAGAGCTGCTCGTCCTTCAGGTAGGTGAGCGTGGGGTCACCTGGGGGCGGAGTCACGGGGCCATCCCCCGTCAGCCCAGCGCACACTGTCTGTACCTCCTTATGGTACATCTTAAGCCGCTTGCCCCGCTCATCCTCGCGGTGCCGCCGCTTCTTTTTCTTCTTCTTCAGCAGGTACTCATCCACCAGTGGACTTTTACCATTCTCATCCCCGGGTTCTGCCAGGAAAAACAAATTTTTTAGATGTGTGACGTCCAGAGAATTTTTTTTTAAAAGGCATGTCGAAAAAATTACTAAAAGCTGACACACAAAGCTCCCACCTTCACCGGCAATTACAACCAGCAACAATTATCAAATCCACGCAGTTAAGTGATTCATAGAATAACCCATTTTCCCCTACAAGGCTATTAATAACTAACAAACCCTATAGCCTCTGCACACAGGCACGATGTAAAGAAGGTGGTCTATACATTAAAGGAAATATTAAGCTATTTTAAAACTGTCTTCCCATTAAAGAAAATGCGATTCGATCTACCCGTCATAAAATAAAGTTGAACGAACAGCGCTCAAAAGTTTGACACGCACAATAGGTAAATCTCAACTACATATAAATACCACAAGCAGTTCTTTAAGCATAAAGTGGTACAAAACAGGGGAGACCGATTTAGTTGAACAGCCTGCAACCCTCCAAAGGGTCCTCTTCACCCAGACAAAACTCCCCAAAACATTGAATCTTGACAAATAACTTGCATAACCAGCCGGTAAACAAACGTCAGGTAAAGCAGCAGCTCCAGCGAACGGGGAGCCGCACGTGTGCCGCTTATTTTCAGGGGGGCGTCGCTGCAACATGACAGGAGAACCTGCGGCTCCGGCGGCTTGGAGCGCTCGATCGCCGCCTGGCTTGTCGTAATTACCTTTCTTCTTCTTGCTCAGCACCGCTTTGACGTTCGCCTCCGAGTTCTCCTTCTTGGGCTTTAGCTTGTGGTCTTTCTCCGCCGGCTTGTCCTTGCTGTTATGGGTTTTGGCCTTGGCCACTTTGAGCGGAGCGAAGGTGAAGAGCCCCTGCTGTACCGTGGGTAGGATCGGAGGCAGGGGCTTCTGCCCGAGATGCGGCGGGGCCACCTTTCGATGGGGGCCGACGAGCAGGGCGTCCTTCTTGGCGTAGTGGTGGTTGTGGTGATGGTGGTGGTGATGGTGGTTATGGGGATGCTGCACGGGTGCATGTTCCGAAGTGAAGGTGCGCGGCTGTGAATTCTGCTGCTGTTGTTGTTGTTGATGCGGCTGGGGTGTCCGTTGTTGAACATGTTCTTGGTGGTGATGGTGATGAAGCTTAACTTTTTTAGCCTCTTTCTCGCATTTCTCTCGCTTGTCAGGAGGAGGTGAGCATTCCCTTTTCTTCTTCTTTTTCTTCTCTTTGGTCGATTTATCCAAACTGTCCCTCACCTTTTCTTCTACTTTTATTCGAACCAAACCAATCTGCGCAGCCATTTTGCACGTAGATTTAAATGGCTTTAAGATACCTTAGCGCTTAGTTCTACTGGAAGTTGTAGTTCCGAACACGCATCCAATCAGAGAGAGCATATCTGTAGTTTCACTTCGGATTTCTCTTAAAGCGCAAGCGCGTCTTCTATTTCTTGAGGGAGTTGTAGTTTTTAATGCTCTTGGTGTATCTGGGAGATGCAGTTCTGAAAAAGGGATGCGTGCGCGACTGCACGCAGCTTTTTCTTGGCTGACGTAATGGTTTATGGGCAGGGCATGGCTATCCCGACGACTGCTCGATGAACACGTGAATAAGTACGATTACGTTTTATTCTCTTAAAAGATGTTTTCTTTCTATTTTAATACATTTATATATCTTCAGTTTAAACAAATATTGTAGCATCCGAGTGGTATTCTTAAATTAATATTTACCACTCAAACATAAAGCGACTGGGTATTTATTAAAGGTATACTGTTTTCCATGTAGCCCACGCCTTAAACAAAATAACACGCAGTCAACTAGCAAACCAAACTTCGTACTCAGATCTGAACTCTCCCGCTTGATATCATGGAAACTGTATGATGCCCTGGTTTAACACCCATAAATCGCAGTAATAGCAGGATCATGAAAATCGACAGGGTTAAACCCCACTAACATGCCGATAATGTCATGACTAAGTACTTTACATGTGATCGCTGTAATTTAATTTAAATAAATACTTTTCTATTGTCCATTTACAATTCTTCTGCGCTGCAATTATTTTTTTCTCCTGTCAAAAATAGAAATATCATTACATAAATGTTAAACTAACAATTTTAAGCCCTTTTGCCGATCGAAATAACGTACAAATAATAATATTGTATGATGTTTCATAGGCCGCCAGGTGAAATATTTATTCCTATTTATTTACTTGTATCTTAAAAAAGGTACGGTGATCAAAATCCATCATCCTTCTTTATACACAACATAAGCTAAATTGGGAAAACATTGCAAAAACCACCACTATATATGTAACATCCTATTCACACCTCAGTTTTAGGAACAAAAAAAGTGGGAGCGAGGGTAACAATGGTAAAAAAAACATATATGTAGGTCAGTATGGACAAAAAGAAGTTTTTAGTTTATTTCAGTGATATTCTAGTAATTCAAAGTGAGGGAGAAGAAATAACAAGAAAAATCACGTTTTTGTTCGAACGATGTTTACAAATGCAACATAATAAAGACACTTAACCGCAACCCGGTATTTTTGGGCAAATAAATTACCACAAAATTTAGCTATTTTGTAGTATTCGCATTGAACTGATTGACCCAAGGAGATCTGCAAACTGATATCTTAATCGGGTGTATTAACATGTTAGAAGTGCAGTTAACCGTAATCATCAACCTGTTGATAACCACAACAGCTCAATATACGTAACGTTACCCTACATAATGACAAAACTCCGTGAAATGCGAACGTTAGCCTCGATAGCTGACTATAAGTTACCTTCGGTAAAAACTATTAATATAAACGTTAACAGGTAATGCTGAGCACATATAAAAACAAAATTACAGTATTTACTATATCAGTGACAGCTGATGCATTGCTTTTTGAAAAAGTCTGTTACTCTATCAACATTTCCGCTTAAAGTGCTTGGTAAGCAATGAAAATGAGCGTGACTCGATCTATGCCTTGAACGTCAACATTTGGAACTTTTCTCTGTTCCCATTACCCGGAAGTTGGCCGGAAATTCATCCGCTTTTTTTGTTATTTATATATTTTTTATAATGGGCCCCTAGGGGAGGGTCGTCAATTTTTTCTGCCCCTACCCCACCACACCAAAGACAGCATTTCCAGTAATTGCATTTATGGATATTAGATAATATGGTAATTTATCAACATGTCTAATATTTGTATTTTTGGCGACAGAGAAGGAAAAGAAAAGGGAATGCTCACCTACTACTGGTAAAATATATAGTGCTTACTTTCTCTTATGTATTCTTTTCTTTATCAAATACTTATGTCTTGTGTGTTTTTATTGTGATAGCGATTGTGAAGCTCAGGTAAATTAAGATATTACAGAAGAATAATGAACCAGCTTGTGTAAAATATTTTACGTTGTTATAAGCATGCAAAGAAGCAACAGACATTTACAAAAAATAACTGATGGTTTTTCAGTAAAACTTTATTTTACAGTGCATGATCAGAAGGCCATGACCCACATAATTTCAATTGTTGCACTTTAAATATTTTCCCCCCCGATTACTTAAAAAAATAATGGAGCGATTTACAGATTTTTATCTGAATGAGGACTCTGCAAGTATTTATAAAGGTGCTGTACAATTTATAAACATTTACACCTACCACACCATGTAGAGACCAGAAGGCTTTTCAGTTATAGTAATGCAAGGCCACATTTTTATATACAGACACTGACTGATACAGGGATAAAGCTTCAGACATCAGTGCATAAGAGATAGCATATCTTGGAATTTACCAAAAGTGAACGCTCCCCCTAACCAATTACTATCTGCAGTGGCAAAACAATGCACAAAGCTACATATTCATGGTACTGACAAGCAAATTCTGTGTTTACTCCATTTTACCTTTTACTGTTGTTTACTGGTGGACCCCCATGTATATATATATATAAAAAACTAAGGTTTAGCCCTACGTACAATTCAACAACATTCTCTAGAGCTTGTAGTAAGATAGTAACATTGCTATCACACAAGTACCTCTTAGGCAATGAGTGGAATGGAGACAGAGACCGATTTGCTAAACATCTGTTTGTCCCAGGACATCTCAGGTGGTCCTGATGGTGGTCCACCAGCAGATTGGCAGGGTTGACGACCCCTGCACTATAATAGTGGTTCGCAGAACATTTCATTTGATAGATCACGTAACCTGTGTGATGCCATCTGAGGAATCTAAAGTATTTATAGAAATCTTCATCATTTTTCCACCACGTTTTCCAGTGAGAGCTGCAGTAGGATGTACTGCTGAATTGATACCTACATATATTTAAAGCTTTGCTATGCATGTTTGATTCAGAGCCATATTGCTATGCATCTCATTACATACTGCTGACTGTATGTATTCAAAAATTCATATTGCAGTGTCACATTTCTCTACATCTAGGAGTATAGAAAAGTTATGCTTCTCCAAATTCGAGACTAACAGGAGACTGCTGTGTGGCTGTGTACAGCTGCCCTTTCTGTATTCAGCAAACATCAACCGCAATAGTCCGAGAAGAAAAAAAAATAAAATAAAATTCCCAGTTTCCCGCTCAAGCTAAAGCGACGATGCAATCGACGTCCAACACTTCTGCTGATGTTGGGAATTCCGTCATTTTATTTGTTCATAGAAAAGTTCAGTGACCAGTTTTCTGCGTAATTGGATTTTATAAATATAGACAAATAAGGTCCATAGTAGTGCAGGGAGACATGGCCGCTGTATTAACTGATGCCAAGAAAATCGACTTTGGCGTTCTGATACTTGTAAATTAAAACCAAGGACAAGAAAGTATGTCCTTTCGCATTCTTGCCTTTAACTGAAATTGATTTCAAACCAATTGCTGGAAAGAGTGCCTCAGGCACCATATAGCCAAGTGTTTATCATGCGAAGAAAAGCTGGGCATATTTCCCCCCACAGGTACTTCAGGAAACACATGGCTAAATGATACACACACAATAATACACAGGCCAAGCTACAATCATTTTTCTAAAACCACATACTCGTCTGCTTGTAATACACAGTTAAGATATATGCTAACAATATGCAACATTAAAAAAAGTGAGCAAGTATTATGAGTTTGGAATAAACTGTTGGACACTACATTAAATATGGAATGGCTCAGTATGGATACATAGGATTCTATATTCTTTTCAATAATTTATATGCTTTATTATAAACATACAAGTAGTAAACAATATACTTAAGCACAAGTGTCTGGTCTCTTTAAAAATAGATGCATATCAAGCTATGATTCAAAAATAATCCTAAATCCACTGCAAAACTTATGATTACATAATTTGAACTCTACACACAATGTGCACATGTTCTGTCAGCATCCCAACAAGATCTTTAGATAAAAACAAAAACAAAAATTAGGACTTCCTTTGTGTGAGCAACAAATGTTCTTGGAGACAAGTTTTCATACATACAGGCAACGCAACCAAGATGTGTGTAAAGATATGCCATATGAATGCCTATCTGCAAGGAATAACAGAGGGAGATTGTTACCCTTCATGCTGGCGAGTGCAAGAAAACACCATCCAGTGATGCATATGAGAAATGGCACAGTGAGGTACCCCCCCCTCCCAGCTCAAAGGGATTGCAAACATTAAGGAGCAGACAAAGGTGGGTGGACGAGCCTGGGGGGGGCACACCATGCCACATGCTTCATCTTTCCCTCCAGCTGTGCGTTGCAGTGAACGCATATCCCATAATGCCATGCAGCCGATCACATTTCAGAGTGGGATGGAATCTTTCCCGAGCTGGGTACTTTCCATGGGCCAGGGGTAATGGATCCTTTCTTACCACTGGCAGATTCATTGCATTGAGGGTCTAGTGCCTGAATGGTGGATTCCTTCTGCTCCACTGGCCCCTTCCTCCTGGCCTCCCTGCCCTCTCGATCCCTCTCTCTCTCTCTGTCCTTCTCCCTGTGCCCCCTGCGACTCGGTGCGCTCTCTTCTTCTGCCCCTGCCTTTTCTCTTTGCTCTGCCTCTTTCTCCTTCCTGCGTGGCTCGACTGTGGGTCCGCCCCCTTCCCCCCAGTTTGAATCCCTCTCCTGCCTGCGTTTAGGTTCATCCTCCTTCACCTTCTTCTCTCTGCTCTCCCCGACAGCATTACTGGGCTGTTGCCCCCCTGCCCTCCTCAGCTGCTCATCATGGGTTTTTGACGGTTGCTTGGCAACACCCTCTTGCTCCTTCCTAGCCAATTTCTTAGGGCTGGGGGGGTGAGGCTCTCTCTGTGTACGTGACTTTCCTTCCAGGTTGGGCTCAGTGACCCTTCGGCTGAGGGACACCGAGGGACTGACCTTGCTTTCATTGAGGGCAGACGGGGTCCTCTCAGTTTTCCGTGTGCTGTGGGTTCGTTCTGGCTGCACTCCGTCACTTTTCTTCACGGGTCTGTCTTTTGAGGAGCCGTTGGAGTCCATCTTCCTGCGGAAGGATTTTAGCTCTTGGATCTCAGGATTGGTGGTTGGCTTGGTCTTCTGTGGCTGCTGTCCTTGTGCCGTGCCAGACTGATCTCGGAAAGGGTCAGTGATGGGTCTGCTGTTGTCCAGGCCGAGAGCCCAGCCGGGTCGCGGCTCGGGCACCCCGGAATGGGAGGTGGCAGCGTCCAATCCGGGGGTCTCCCCTTCTCTGGATGTGATGGACGTGGGGACACTGAAAGAGCCTTCAGGAGCGGAGAAGGAGTTTGAGAATGGGGAAGTGGAAAATGGTAGTTCATCTGAGGTGGATCTCCTCAGAAAGCTGCTGGATGCAACATTCATTTTATTCCTTGTACCTGCAGCAAAATAAAAGCAGAAAAGAACAGGTGTAATAGCACGATTCATGTGTTATTGTTTAGAAGAAAAGCTACAGAAAGCCTACAAAAGAACCTGTGTATCAAGTGAAATTCCAATACTGAAAGCAATCCCCCACCCTCTAATTATGCCATGCCTTTCAAATGGGAAATTCTTAATTTAGAAATATTTAAGCTGTTTCAGCATCTTGGCCGTGACACATCGCATTGAAGAGATTTAATGAGCAAAAATATTGGACTCTGTACAAAATAAATCTGTTTCATAAGCAGTCGGGAAAGCGGCTAACCCCGTTGCTTTTTTCATCCGGCCGCTTTCAGATGAGATTTAAATAATGTGCGGCGTGCAATAATGGTGGCGGATACCGCTGTGAAAGACGCATTAGTGTAGCCCGTCCCTGGTGATGAAATAGGAACGATCCCCCAGGCCTGAGAAATGTCAGGCATCCGGCCATGGCTGAGCAGAGACGCCACACAATGCTGGAGTGTGAAATTGAATGCAGGCTCCGGGTTCTCTCAGTTATGGGGATATCCGCCATGGAAATACACTTCCGACTTATTTCTGGAAGCTAAACGCATTTCTCAACCAGAGCACCGCTGTCTGAACCAAAGCCTAATCAGTCAGCTCTGGCTGCCGTCGGTGTGGCTAACTAATGAAATCACACATACCTTCACTCAGAGGTCACTTTATTAGGTATACCTGTTTGTATTGCAAACAGCCTGCTTCTCCAAACAGCAGATCGTGTGACTGCAAGTGAATATATACAAGCATATAGACAGGGTCGAAACGATGTCACTATGTGACTTAAAATGTGTGATATCGGTTTTTAATTGTAGTGTGATTGTTGGTGCCACACTTGACGGCCCCCATGTCATAGAAACATCCACCCTTCCTGAACTAAAGTGTAAAAAGAGTTTACAAAGAGTGCTTTAATAAACGTGCCCCATCCAGTCAGTGGCAGCTCTGTGGGTGAAAATGTCTTGTTAATGAGAGAGGTCAGAAGAGACTGCCAGGCTCAAAGCTAACAAGGAGGCCAAAAATGGAAATATAACAGCTCAGTACAGTAGCGCTGTGCAAAAGTGCCTTTGGAGAAACCTAACTTGTCAGCTTCTGAAGTAGCTCTGGAGACAAACAAAGGTCCGAACTGGTACTACACAAGGAAATCCAATTAAGTGGCCACTGAGTGTATATATGCAGACATGTTAGCGAGAGGAGATCCGGTCCTTATAATCCCAGCCACCAACGAGAGCTTCAAACCCAAACATTCACGGTAAGATACAGATTCCACAATTCGACGAAACGAATCTGAATAAATTGGACCTGTAATGCTTGATCCAGACTTATTACTTTGAGAAGTGAGAGCATTTAAAAATGAGGAAAAGATTGGCGAGAAGAGCAACTGAAAACATGGCGAGTCAAGGGGTTTACCAAGGTGAAGAAGAGGAAGAGGAGGAAGACATTTACCAAGGTGATTAATAAGAACAGACCGAGAAAAGATGGGAAGCTCTTTAGTGGTGTTCTGGTTTCATGTAGAAGGACAGGGTGGAAGAGTTCAGACCTGGGGGAGAAGCAGAGAGTGAAGGAAGCATGGAGAGAGAGCGGATGACAGACTCCCATTCCGATACTGCCCGGTACACGAGAACTAAAGAGAACATCTACAGACAGGAAGCCAGCCGAACACTGCCCAGCTGTGAGCCCTGTGTCACAGTTCTTTCTATGTGTGAAAATTCACACTGTGAGCGTCGTGTGGTTCTGTCAGCAGAAAGTCTGACCCAAACTTCCCACTACCAAATAACCTCCACTTAACTACTGCTGTACATTCCCCACACTGCATATTCATACTCCATGGGTGGAGAGTTCGGGCACTCACTGTGGTCTGGGATGAGGCCCAGGCCTGGTCTCAGGAGCAGCTGTACTTTGTTCCCCCCGGCCTGGATGAGTTCGATGGCCCGCGTGTGGGTGATGCCCTGTGTAGGCTCCCCATTGATCTCTACTATCTGGTCCCCCACCTGCCAGAGCATGTAAAATCAGGACAACTTCAAGTGAAGCCACAGAATAGCTCAGTGAATTGGAGAAGCACGTCATAAGTCGCTAAAAGTTATCATGCTTGTAAAGGTTTTATTGCCATTGTGTTAAGACTGAAGATTATACTGAATTCCAAAGCTGACAACACAAATATGAAGCAAATAAAATATAAATGATGTATACAATATACACACACAAAATAAACCGTATATGAAAGTTAACATACTGAGGTAGTCAAACCATAAAAGAGATAAACTGCAAGGAGACAGACTATGTAACAACGAAGTACAGGAGTAACGAATAACCATTATAGCAGGTTATTACTCACATCTTCATTTGCACAATGAAAAGTGATTTCTGCTTCATTATTGTACTATTTATGTGAGGCGTATCCTTCTTGGGTTTTACCGGTGTGAGATGGGCCTTGGGAAGAATCTGCTTCTGAACTGGATTGTGTGGGGAACAGTACCCCGTATTACCACACCGCTTATAACTGACTATACGCTATGGCGTCTCGAGACTCACGTGAATCCTGCCGTCCTTCAGCGCCGGGCCGTCCTCCGCCAGCCGTAGGATGAACAACCCCATGTTGTACTCCTTCCCACCGCGCAGACTGAAGCCAAACCCGCGCATTCCCCTCTCCAGCTCTACCTGACAGCAGCCCTGTACCATACAGGGAGGCAAGGCAATGTGGGGAGAGAGATGAGGTCAGGTGGACGGGTTTACCCCAAGAAGAGAGTCCGGGGGCTGACGGCTTCTGCGACGGACGGTACGTCACCTGCTTGAGGCCAGCGGTGGTCGTGGTGCCCTGCTCGCTGAGAGGGAGCGTCTTGTACTCCGCATGGGCAGCTCCATCCCTCTTCTCCTCAGTGTCCGTGCCAAACCTAAACCGTGAGCAGCACATGGACATAATCAGGATGATATGAAGAACAGACTTGACTCATTTTACAGATTTAGCTTCAGCAAAGCTCATTCCACTACAAGGAACTTTTAGACGGACTGCAATCCAGCTTACTGCTGATTTAGAGAGACCGCTAACCTGTGCCATGCTTTTGTGTGTATGGAATTTAAAAAAAGGGGGGGGGGGGGGGCTGACTTCTCAAGAAGAGCAGACAAAATGTTTAAAGTCCATTCTGACTCCTGTCTCCAAGACGGGATAATGGGGAAGGGAATCGTTATTGCTGTAATGGATTAAAAAGCTGACATAGGTAATCTCCTTTAATGCCGAAGAGGAAAACTCATAATCTCACCACCCTCCATTAATCCTAACCTGCAGCCCCCTTCCCCCCGCCGCCAACAGAGTGCCATGTGAGCAGCTCTCAAAGCTCCTGACGATGCGACTATGCGGGCACTTGGCCAGCAGTGGCGTGGGGGCGCCACAGACTCGTCACATCGCGGTACCTGTCGTCCTGACCGGTGGTCTGCTGCCCTGAGGCTCGATGCTGCAGTGCTGGGCTCTGCCTGGCTGAGCTGGTTCCCGAAGGGGGTCCACTGTGTTCTGGAATGGCAGAGAATATTAGAAAACGTCTGAAAAAATAAGTGAACATCCAGCACGCTGATAAGCAGGAACACAGGCAGCCGGGGGGGCGGGCGGGGGGAACAGAGCCATTTTCAGTCTGTCCCAGGTTTTGCAGTTAATATAGTTCATTTTCCATACTCCAACTAATCTTTGTTATCAGAATACGTTTACATGCCCCCAGACCCTAATACCCAACCCAGCCTCCCATTGTGTCTTTTCCAAGCCCTCTTGGTTTTTCAGCATCTCCTTCCCCCTGCTGACGTGGAAACAGCTGTCTGAAGGTTTTGTTCCTCCTCGGTATTCCATTAATTAAAAACACAGTCCCCGTTTCCTTCCTCCCAAACTCCCGTGTCACACTTCTCTGTTCGCTGTCTTGCCTCGAGCAAGTATTACAGCAACTTTACCCTTCGAAATTATTTAGGCAGGAACGATTCAATGTTTTGCTGTGAAACTTGGCATTTACAGAGCGCGTCATTTAAATTAATGAATGTTATGGGAATCTCTTGTGGATTCTGAAATAAGACACCCCTCTGACATGCTCCTAGGGCTCTTACAATCATGTATTAATTCTCATAAAATACACCTAGAAGCATTTCCTAATCCTAACCCCCACGCCTCCCCCCATGACCTGTCCGCCCACCCATCCTTTGGAAGCAGACTTCTTGTAACCTCTGCTACGACTTACCATCCTCTGGCACCACGGTGAGTGTGACGGCATTGCCGGCATCCTTGATGAGCTGCACGATGTCGTTATGCGCCAGCTCCACGATGGACTGACCGTTGACCGCAGAGATCCGGTCGCCCACCTTCAGCTGGCCGCAGCGGTCGGTGGGGCTCCCCTGGATGATTCGGCCGATCTTGTGAGGTATCACTGCGCGGGAAAGGGGACGAGGGGAGGAGGATGAAAACTGCTCTGCCGTCAGCCGGCTGTGCACCACCCATGACGTGGATGAAGCCTTTCAGAAAATAGTCAATGAAATTCCAGTTCCGTGGCTTCTACATGATATATCAGTATTATTTTCAAGGTCCATGCTGGGAGCAACTTTGTTGTATCTGTGAGTTAAACCACCTCCTTGAATCAGTGTAGAGTTGGTCGGTATGCGTCTGTGGTCTACTGGACTGTAAACATGCCACTTGTCCTACAGTGTGTTTAGTGCCTGACTGGCTGGCTTCCTCGCTGGAGAAGATGCTGACTCATCTATGAACCCGGGCCAAAGAGATCTGCAGTAGCCTTGTTGCTAGCGAGAGCCTCGGCATGCTATGGACAGGGCACACAGCCAACACTGTGCGGCCGAGACCAGAAGAGGCATTTAACAGTGAGGCACAGCTAATCCTACAAAGGGCAGAACACTAGAAGCAGGTGCCCTCCCACCTCCTGGCGGTGGCTTGTTCTTCGAGGTAAGGATGACAAATCCGAAGCCTTCATTGTCCTTCCGCTGCAGCGTGATGTCATAGGACTCATGCGACCCGGGGCTGGGCATGTCGACGCGGGCCAGCTTGGGAGACCCCTCCACCAGCGTGGGCATCGGCTGCTGGCTGCTGACCTCCTTCCCTCCTGGGCCGTCTGCCAGAGGTCAGCAGAGATGGAATAAACCATTTTCAAGATGTGCTGCTAACACACTTACATCACATTAAAAATAACCAATTCCAGAATTGTTTTGAAATACTGAAAATTTTTGTTCCCATCTACTGGTAAAAGAGACAATGCTTTGAGTTTTCAGCAGATATAGAAAATACTGAAATCAAGAGGACTAATGTGGGATTTATTTCAGGTGGTTTCTTTTTTTTTATTTATGCTTTAGCTCAGTGCTAAATTTAGCCAACGTCATCCAGCGCTGATCCACTTCTGTAACACTTGGAGTCTTACTCTACCCTGCAGCTGGGTTTGAACTGCAAAGGTGACTCGTTAATGAAACCACTGCTTTCCCACTGCAGATATAAAACAATGTTCCCACAGTGGGGACAAAGAAATGGCCCTGGCGGTGATGTTAAAACTGTTGTGTCCCACCTAACATAATTTAGGAAGCAATACATACATTTTTCTTTATTTTTCTTGTATGCACCACAAACATTTGCTATACCCAGCATTATTAACTGGATTCAGTTTTCTGAGATGCTGTCAGTGGATGTGCAGAGGTGGAACCTAAGAATTTTTGCTGCTAGTAAACTTGGCTAGTTCAGTAAAAAATGTAGCCCAGCATGCATTTTTATTTTTAAAACCAGCAAGTTAGTGTTCAGTTTTTTTTTGTATTCGAAATGACTCATTTCAGGCAAGTGGGCAAGTTTAATTTCCAGGCGCTTGGTGTGTGGTAAAAATTCAGAAGTAAAATTTGTTGCCCATACTTGGATCCTAAAGCCACCCTCTGAGGTCCCTACCCAGATTACAAGGGCATCCATTGTGATCCCTAACCACATTCCAAGGGCCTCCTTTAAGGTCCTGAAAGAATCCAAAGGCCTTGTACATCTTTAGCCCCATCCAATTTCCCACATGTGCATACAGTAAGTCTTTGAACCCATCTACTGACCTGTATAGACCACCTTTCGGCGGACGGTCAACATGACTTGTCCGTTGCGTGCGGCATTGGTCATAAGCTCCAGCACCTGCTTGTGGGACTTGCCCTTCACTGGCACACCATCAATGCACAGGAGCTCGTCGCCTGCCCTCAGGCGGCCGTCCTTCTCGGCAGCGCCCAGGGGCACGATGGCACCGATGTACACCTGCAGGAACAAGGCGCAAGGTTCAAGAAATAGCCAATCACAGCTTAGCACAGGGTGCAGGTGCTCCTGTAGTTGCTACTGGAATTCAGACAACTAACATATGACCTATAAAGCATCCCGCAAAAGATCTGGCAACTAACAAGTCAACTGGAGAATTGTGATGCTGTTCCATGAATCAATAATACATACAATAATTTAATGGGCTGTAAGGTCTACATTCATCAGAACCAGAGGACACTTACAGGTTGATCAGGACCTTCCCCACCCAGAACTCGAAACCCGAAGCCCGATTCTTGGTTCCTCTTGATGAAAACGTCTAGGTCCCTAGTGTTGGGAGCTTTGGCAGAGATATTTGGAAAGTCAGTCAGATGGATAGGCGACAGCTCATCTAAAAGCTTAAATATCTAATAATCATTTAATAACACCCTGAAGTAATGAAAGTTATCAGCAGCTCTTAGATGAAGTGAAACCCAAAGTCTTCCCAGTGGCCCTTATGTTTTGCTAATCTCTTGGACGGATCGGATTTTCCCAAATGAGGTTTATTTAACTCACGTTTGCTCTCCAGTATGGCCTTGGATTTCAGGTAGACCTCAGAGGGGTCCAGCTTGGGTGAGTTGGAGCGCAGGATGTTAGGGGGGAAGGGCAGGGGTTGGGGAGTGACCTCTGTAGGTGCCATTGACTCTGTGCTGGTGGTCACATCTGTTTTTGGTGCTGTGGGAACAGTCCCCTGCAACAAGCCAAAAATAACAGCCAAAGTGGAGAGAGTAAAGTCAATAAATCAATTAAGCAGATTTTTTTTCTGGATGTAGCACTCTAAGGCTTAGGCCAGTGTAAGCAGGAGCTGGTTTAATGAGTCTGGTCACAATGTCTGGGGGGTTGTTGGCTCGACGACCTCAAGCCATCACCCCATTCCAAATTCACCACGCTTCCCGTTTGAGGGGGTCATGACAGTTCACAGGGAACTGCTGACTTAAGAGAGCGCAGGACGAAGGTTATCTGACATGCTGGGGATGGAAAGTGGCAAAGTAAGTATGTGCCAGGACCTGATAAACCAGCTTCCCTTCAAGCAGAACGGCAACATCTAACATCCATGCCTGAATAATGCAGGTCACTAACACGCCTGCATTTCTCGGAATGAGGACGATTTACATCTTTAGCCTTCAATTATTAACCTCATGTCTCATCTTGAAAGCTTTCAAACAACCCCCCCCCCCACACACAAGACATTCCTATTGTTCGACTGAAAACATGATATAATTAAAACTTTTTTTTTTTTTTTTTACTTACAGGTTTGAGAGACTTCACAGGAGACGTTTGACCTACAGGCAGGTGAAGAATGGGGGGGGAGGGGAGACAGTCAGGAAGAGCAATTTACCAAAACGGCACTGAAGTAATTTGAATACACCGCTTCTTGTCCCAGATTGTGCACACGAACACTAGCATACTGTGAAATGCTTAATCAAGGACAGGGCAAGTCAACAACCGGTAGGTTCAAATCGATTTCTCTCTATGCTTACTCTACATGCTCTAAACGCTGGACAGCATGGTCTCTAAGTTATTGCAATCACATTCAAAGTGTATGAGCCTCAGTTGAGGGACTGACCACTAGGTGGCACTACATGCCAAACAGACTATGGGAAATTTGTTCGGCAGGATTACACAATCAGCGCGGCATATGCCGTGCCACTGCAGAGTAACACGATTTGCAGAAAGCCAGTAAATTGGTACACTTATGACGAGGTTTATCTTCGTGCACCTGACTGAAATGAAGAGGATGGATGAGGGACTAATGGCATCTAGCACACGTTTCCTTGAGTTGTGTTTCACCCAGCAGAGTCCTGATGTACACACTTATAGAAGATCTCTCCCTTAGAGAAGAGTATCTTTGCCGTTTGGGAGGGCAGATTACAAAATAAACAAGCCACCTTTGCCACACAGTGTGGGACCCCTAAGGTCACTGACCCATTCTGCAGAAAGCTCCAGGAATAAGCTCTCTCCTCATGGAGCAAATGACACGACTGAAAAGTAGCCACACTTACCGATCCATCATTCTAAAAGAGAGGTAAGGCATGTGTGCAGGAGAAGAAACCTAGATTATGTACAAACAATTAGCAATGATACTGACCACATGGTGCATCAGCTGAGTAAATGTGAAGGTGGGACTCTCCCCCCCACTTGCTGTTCTCATATTGGCTACACTGTATTCTCAGGAATCGAAGGCGAGACGAACTTTCACCTCTAATTGTTAGCTGGAAAATGCACGGACATGCAGAGTGCTCAAGGACATGATATACTGTTCCCTATAAGACTCACTAGAGACTATGGTAAACAATGACTGGAAGAGCTCGAGGGAGTTCTGAAACATCTGTACAGCCTGTGACAAAGGGACAACACCACTAACACTGGAAATGGCCAGTAGAGGGAGAGATTCCTGGAATTCGGAAATCCCTGCTGGCCTCTCTCACAACGTGGCAAGTATGAGAATGAACCACGCGGCTAGAAACACTGAAAAGTAACGCTTTCACAGAGGCAGGGCCCATAGTCTGAGGAGACCTTTCTGCTGCTGTTCTCCAAGGGCAGAACATTCCAGGCAGCACGAAGGCCCAGATATTTCCCTGTCGTCTCTACCTTAAGTCATTCATAGTGGTAGAACAGCTCATAGATGACGTGGTTTTATTCCCTGATCATGGAAGAACTCCCTAGAAGTAGATGATAAAAGTTGACATTGTGTACAGTGCAGTGTGGGATGATCCCATTTGGTTTGTTGACCCCATTGCGTTTAACACAGGGAACAGGACAACTTTCCTCCTTAAAAATATCAGCCAACATTTGTCACTTTACAGACATTCCCCAAGCTAACTGACTTACCAGGAGTTTGACTGTGTCCACCCCCAGGTGGTACTGCCTGAAAAGTCTCCCATCCCCATAAGCTCTAGCACCTCAAACTGCCCCTCCCCCACTTCTCAGCCATCCCACTAACAGGTTTGTGTTTCCATTGGCGGTGCAACAGACTCGTTCTCACCTCCTCGCAGCACCAACACGTTGACCCCGCTGCCCACCGGCAGGTCCTTTAGGATGTCCACCACCTGGGCGTGGCTCAGCGTCTGCACGTTCTGCCGGTTGATCTCCTTGATGACGTCACCCTTCAGCAGGCCGCGGCACCACTGCGCGTCCAGGATCATCTTTACCTTCTGACCCAGGGGGCAGTCGGCGATGGCGAAGCCAAATCCGCCAGGGCCCTTCACCAGGGGCACGCTCACCAGCTCGGGTTGCAGCAGAGTCGGGTCGGTCACCTCTGGCTGCCGGCCACCACCCCCCAGGCCCCCCGGGCCCGTCGTCACATAGGGGACGTCTGGGGAGCCATTCACGTGGGACATGCCCACCACCTCGCTGCCCGCCTCCTCGCTGCCGTTGGTGTCCTCGGGGAGCGGGTATCCCCGGCACAGAACCATGTCCACATACTGGTTCACCGGGACGGACTGGAATATCTGCACCACCTCGGCGTGGGTCTTACCCAGGACGCACGTCCCATTAATGTCCGCAATCACGTCGCCTGGGGGAGAAGGACGCCCGAAGGCCAGCAAAGATCAACATGGCCGCCGCCCAGTACAAACGGCACAACCAGCCTGTGTACAGAGGGGATTGTTATATCTAATGAGGGCAGTGTCTGGCTCAGGGGGCGGGGATGCCTGCGATCGGAAGGTCACTGTTTCAAGGCCCTTAAACCACAGTTGCTCCAGGGTCTCAAAAATATATTTTGCTTTGGATAAAAGCTAAAAAAAATTAATACAAATGTAATCTAATTCACGTTTGTTTCTTTTAGCTCAGTTTTTAAGAGAGATCCGAATTTACACTTTTTTATTTTTACACTTTCTGGTTGCACCGCTGTCCTTACAAACGCAATACAGCAGCCGACGGCTCCCTCGGTCACCATGATGCGCGATGCCACTCCTGTAAATGGGGCGGTCAGGCCGCAGTCGGACTGCGCCGGGCATGGCGGTCGAGGGATTCAATTACAGGGTAACAGAGCAGCGGCTTTACAGGCTCGCTCAGAAGAATGGGACTGCGTGGCTCTAATCAGACGGCAGCGCTTTGGACAGGATCAGATGGAGGCCACTGCCAGCTCAGCAAATGAGTGATGAGAGCTAATGAGGGTGAAGGAGTGCAATGGAATATGGGAAGAGTGCTCTCATCCATTTCCTCCCATGACTTCCCCACTTTGTCTGCAGATCAGCAGAATCTACAACAAGGATTCAGTCCTGGGTGGTGAGAGGCTCAGTGGGTTAAGACTCTTTGCCTGTGATCAGATGATCGCCGGTTCAAGCCCCGACCTCGGCAAAACGGTCACATGTCCGTGGGCCCTAGGGCAAGGCCCTTACCCCCCAGCTCCAGGGGCCCTGCATGTTACCTGACCCCATGCTGTGACCCCCCCAAACTGTGAAGAGCAAGATGGGGTCTGCGCAAAAGAAGCATTCCGCAGTACTTGTGCGAATGGCAAATAAATCATCTTGTTTGTTAAAATGGTCTTAATAAGCAAAACGGCTTTAGTGTTAGCCTCACGTTAGAATTTCAGAAGCGAGCTGCGAGATCTGGTTGGGCAAAGCGGCATCCTCACCAGACGCAATCTTGTTGTCATGTGCCGCCGGGCCGTCCCGCAGCACGTTCTTCACCTGCAGGAACTCGTCAGGCCGGTCGCCCCCGATTATGGTGAAGCCAAATCCCTGGGAGCTCTTCCTGAGGGCGGTGCGGATGATCGCCCCCTGCAGCTGGGAGGGGTCCCGCGTGAAGCCCCAAACACCGCCTTCTTCAGGGCAAAGGAAGGAGGTGCAGAGAAATTGGGGGGGGGAAAAAAGGTGCGTGATCTAAAATGCACTGTCCCGTGACCACATGGATAGGGGCTGTCATGCTTTAAGAAGCCAGAGTCCCCCCCACCCACAGTCAGCATTCAATTTAGAGTCTGCCAATTTCATATCATAAAAAGAAAGCACAGTTGTCAATTGAGTAACAGGCCAGATGCTGGCAGGAGTACAAAAAAATGGAAGAATATTATGCTATTATATACCAGACTCAATAAAAGCTTCTTGAAAAACAAAAAAAACAGCAAAATCTAGGCGATAATCACACAAGCCACAGTATGGAGTATCTGGCCACTGACAGACATGCGATCCTGATGCTTGCAGAGACAGACGGCAGCTAAGCGGAACTCCAGAGTGGGGTGTACCTCCTTCATCAGGACTGCAATCTTAAAGGATGCAGGAAAGCTCGTTCAATCATGGTGCAAAGGGTGAATGTCGGCATGGAGGGGCTGTACAGAGCTGAAATGGGGGGGGGGGGGGGGGGGG
>JAODUD010000107.1:6152595-6166666 GCA_026784285.1 Stomatorhinus walkeri
CCCCACCCCCCATCAGGCACGCCATACCCCACCGCAACCACAGTGCCACTTTTCAGCAGGACCCACATTAAGAAAACAATGACCTCAGACCAGCTTGGGTTCCGGAATTCGCGCAAGGGACAGCATTCAGGTCGCTCGCGGCAACAGCGCCCTGGCGGCACTCTCCCAGATCCACGGCGCCAACTCCCTGCGGTCGCGGCTTTGTGACCCGTCAGCTGAGCTCCACGATTACCACGGTAACTGGCTGCGCTGACGAGCCGCCAGGATCGCCTGCAGACTGGCCCACACTGCCAGGCAGACGCACACGAAAATGAAGAAAATAAAACAAGTGGGGTGCACTCACTCCACATAATAGGTTCCGTACTGGGGGTCCTCGATCTTCTCCCAGCCATAAGGCAGCTCTGCGGATAAACAATTCAGAGATTAACACTCGGGTGAGATGGGAGGCAATGCACTGACCCACCGACAGCCACCTGGGCAGCCCTGACAGCTGTCAGCGCCAAGGCACGCTCAAGTCATTGCCGTTTGAATACCGCTCGTCCTCATACATGAATGCCCTTTAAGCGTCCAAGGGGGTTGGGTGGACGGCTTTACCAGAGGCCTCGCTACCCACCACCCCCCCCCCCCATTCTGACTATCACTGTATGATGAGCAAGCAGGGTGGAGAGAGCCCTTCATGCAAGAAGAGGCTCCGAAATTGCCTTCCTGAGGTAGTGCAATGATGAGCTCTCTGCATGTCTTTTAAAATGTATTAGAAACTGGCACCAAACGGTCCACCCCCCCCCTACCCCCACCCCCCAGGCCGCACTTGGTTGTTTGCTTAGCTCCGCAGACATCTCAGCACCCACAAGTGATACCGGCACACGCAGCTCTCTGTGTGCCAAGGGCAGGGGAGCTAGCTGAGAGCCAGCATGCGGTCTCACCTCCATCCTCGCACTTCTCGGGGGGCTTGGCCTTCTTAGCAAGTCGGGGGTCCAGCCAGGTGGTGGTCTTGGTGTTGTGACTGGCGAGCAGAGGGGCACGGTGCCCATCAGTCATTTACAGTCCACAATAACCGTCACTCGCCGTGCCGAACACACCAAAAACACAACGGCGCGCTTTAATTCAATTTATATAGCGCCTTTCACAACACAGGGTGCTTGAAATTGATGTGCAGTAATATATAAATAGCAATATTTTACTACATCATTTATACAGACAGAAAGACAACTTTATTAATCCCCAGAGGGAAAGAAAGTTGTCATAGTAATGATACATGAAAAAAATTAAGTCAGAAGCCAATGGCACAGGGGAATCAAAAACTCCTGAAGAGGAGGAAAAGCAAACAACAACAGGGGACCCAATCCCCTGGCATGATAACATTATAGAATATAGGGAAAATGAGCCCCCTTTAATAAAAGCAAAGGGTAAACTGCTGTGGCCATGGTCAAAGCCAAAGTTCATCAGTGAGCCAAATGTCGCAAGTCTGATAGCAACACCAGTACCACCAGCATCATGCCATTCCTATCTATCCTAGCTATCGCCCAAGCTAACACCTGAAGGCTAAAGAAAATAAAACAAAGAACATGGTTAAAATGCAAGGTGATTATCATACCTGAAGAGCTGAAATGAACAGTTTTAACAAACCAGCAACATAAAGAGCCATGTCTTCTGTGATTAATGGCCTGATTAAAAGGAGCTCTCCTGGCTGCCTTGAAATGCTGAAGAGCCTCAGACACAAATATTTGCCAGTCTAAGGCAGATATCTTTATAAAACAAGCGGGCTTCCGGGAAAGCTATTTACTCAATTGTCCTTCAACCTCTGCAAGAGAAATATTGATTTTTCCTTCCTCTTCCCTCCCCTTTTCTCGCTCTCTCTCGCTCGGTTGGCGTCGACGTCACCAGATAAGGCTTACATCATTATTTGTTGCGGGTTGTGTGTGTGTGTGTGTGCGCGCGCGCGCGCAAGCACATACCGCTGAGCTACACAGTTGAATCTCTGTGTCTTTTCCCCGTGTAAGACACCCAGTAAACATAGGTAATCTATGTGTTAAACTACAGAACAATGTCTGTGGAATCAGGTCATACAGCTAAACCCAGGGGGTGTGTAATGTAACACATAATAAGTACACATTTATTTCTGAACATGCATACCCAGACATATACGTACAGAAGCTGATGAATATGTGTTTGCGCCTAACAAAGACATTAGACATCGCTTGTGTGTTCTAATTGGACAACCGGCAGTGTCATTTCGCCGTTTCTGACAGGTGGAATCAGACTCCAGTACGACACCAGGAAATGAAAAGGCACAACTATGGATGGGATAAACAGCCGCCCCCCCAAACACGTTGCAGTGAGCTGTACTTCCATAGGGATGCCGTGCAGCCAATGGTGTTTGTCAGCAGAGGTACTCACTCGATGAAGTAGACCATGCCGGTTTCCGTGTAGGCCATCTCCCAGTTCTTGGGAAGCGGCTCCTGGCTCTCGTCCCGGGGCAGAGAGCCCCATGTGCGGAAGTCCATGGTATTGTTGGACTGGGTGTAGCTGGGGACGCTCTTCCTCCACTCTGAGCCTCCATCCTGGTGCTCTGTGATCCGGGAGGGAGGGGGCTCAGGTGAGCGGCTACAGACCCTCCCCACGTCCCGCGGCCACATGATTTACGAGTTGTGACGTGACAGAGGGGGCAGCGCGAGGCAAAACTGCGCTAGACCAGCTCATCCTTCTGCTCTAGGAGGAGCGGTGCAGCTTGCATGGGTGTACGTTGATTTGCATGCTTATTTGCAGGCCCTAAACAGTCGCTGCTCCGAGAGCTGGAGTCTCACTCACAGCTATGGGCTTGGCTTCTGCGAGCTCTCCTTACAGAACACTCCTAGCACAAACTTCCCATCCTGAAGACCAAAAGGACGAGCTGCATGGTGCAGAACGTGGATTTCCAGCTCAAGCATTCTGTCCTTTCAACAGCATCAGGTCAGCAGAATCAAGGTTAGACACTGATTACAACAATAACAGCAAAAGAAAAAGTGTGTGGGCTGAGAATGCCTCACCCACGAGTCTGGGGCCAATGGCAGTGGCGAATCATATGACTGTAATGCGAGCCGGGAGTGACGCGAGTCATGTCACTGTATTTTAGACGCTCTATGTGTCAACATGGCATGAAAGATGACATGCAGTCAAAACTCCAACCACAACCCTCTGCTCACCAAAAGCATCCATTTTCACAAAGACAAAGCCCGCAAAGTGACCCAACCTTTCCGCCTTTAATTCTGGGGCGGCATGTGGCTCTGCAGGTAAGGATGCTGTGCACGTCATCAGGAGGTCTAAAGTTCAAATCCTGCGGTCAGCAGAGTGGTTTTACCTTAGGGCCCCTGAGCAAGGCCCTTGATCCCCAATTACTCCAGGCACTGCCATTCTTTCAATTGCACATTGCTTTGGGTAAAAGAATATAATAAATTGTAGTATTACTGTACTTCAGAGGGATTTAATCACAGCATCCTCAAGCAGTAATGCTGGAGATTACATCACCAGCCATTTATTGTATTACAGGACGTACCAAATCATGGGGAGCAAAATTACCGACAGACAAGTCTCAATGGCCCTCAAAGACCATCAAGACCGCGACTGCAGGTGACTTTACCAACTGGCTGGCATGCAATGAGCTCTCTGTCCGTTACTTGAATGCACAAGGTCTGGGTAATGTTGTGAGCCGCTGGTCGAGAAAGTGAGAGCTGGTTTGTTCATTGAAATAGCCAGACAGACACGCCGACGAGGTGTCCAGCAGGTGAAGTGCACTGAGCCAGGCCTTCCTCGCTCGCGTCGCCGAAGGCCGCCTGATCACGGAATGCACCCCCACATTCTTAGAACAGAATGTGGCTCCGTGACACTCCAAAGCCCCCCTTTCGCACTTCAATCAAGCGACTTTCGAAAACGAGCATCCGCAGTTGTGATTAATTAAGCTGACATTCCGGAATTTTCCATCTCTTGCCGGCAATGCTGGGATATCCTTCAGCAAAGCAAGGGCAAATTCTTTGCCCTGAGTGATCGCATTTCTCTCCTAATTGATCCCTGACATAATGCGTCTTTGGATAATTTTGATTTAAAGTACCCTTGATGCAAACTGTTCGGAGGGTATGCGTGACGGCGTGAAGAGCGATAGCAAAATATTACAGCCATATTATAGACTTTATGGACAAGACATAACAGGTGACAATTTAAAATCTGAGTGTTTAACAGCTCTCTTCAGTGGCTTTTAAACAAGATCTGGCAGTAAAATGTAGAGCGTGAATAAAACCACTACCATTGAACGCTAGAGGTTCACCTGACCTGTCAGCCCATTGATAGGAGGGGTCCTCTCCTCATCTTCCTCCTCCTCAGGGGCGGCACTGTCCTTCCTCTCCATCTTGCTGACGGACGGGGTCCGCTTTCTCTGCAGCTCATTGTCAAACTCCTCGTCAAACAGAACCTGATCCACAAGGTCGGGCTGCACGGGGCTGGGCTCTGAGGGTGGCTTGGGGGTTCCGTAGTAGTTACCTAGAACGGCGAGAGGACAACATGCCAATCTGTCACCTGCAGGAGAGCCACACATAGGGGGCGCTGCTGACAGGCTTTTTTTTGACGAGTTCCCATCAATCACCAGTTCATAATTTGGACCTTGAATTGGCCAATCTACAGACCTGCCTTGGGAACGGGGCAGCCGCACATTGGGGGATGAGCTTCATGTTTGCAGGCAATGGTCTTGGTGAGTGTGTGTGTGTGTGTGTGTGTGTGTGTTTGTGTGTCCGCCTTTAAGAGATCTATCAACATCGCTTTATTGTTCTGTGTCCCAGAAGCACCCAAAGCAATAACTGCACTTCTTCATAAAGTGGCTCAAGCGGCAGTTCTATGTTCTTTTTTATACATATACATCCTTAACCCTCCAATCACAATTATGACCGATTTTGTCATTCCTCAATTAAAAAAAAAAAAAAAAAAAGTTACACGAGCTGACAAAATGAACATTGATTTGCATGTGATGCTTCCCCCATTAGAAATTGTAGAGCATTGATTCAACTTACTTTGAATAATTTCTAAATAATTAATGAAAATTACCTTTGGTGTGCGACATCCCAGCAACTTGCATGCCACATTAAAGACTTAATTATGTTAAATTATTTATTTACTCATTTGCTCCTGGATCTAGCAGTCAGTGGTTGATGAACAAAAACATCAACATTGTTCTTAAACTGACACTGCAGAATTCACAAATTTATTCATACTGAAAACTATTAATTTGAATTAATTACACCCTTCATTAAGTCGATAATTTATATAGAGCTTAATTGAAGAATGGGAAAAGATGCCAAAAGGGGATTCATCTTTTTAAACCAATTAATTACCCTCTAAACCCTACCTACTGTTTTAATCTATATTTCCATGGGCGGGGGCTGCAGACTCCATTAAATGTATATTTATAGTTTAATTGCAGCAGTTTCCTGCTTTGGAGTACAGCTTGATTCATTGTTCAGAGACAAACAAACAGATAAATCCCCAAAACAGACTGAAGATTTAAAGTGGGCCCGCAGTGTCGGCTGAGGAAAAAATGTAGGAGAGTGTAATTTTTTTTGATCCTTATGCACAGTGTGTACCAACGATAATGTAGTAAATATATAACGCAGTTTTTAATCATAATGACGTATGATTTAAAATTAATCGCACGAGACCTAGTCTAAATGCATTTTTTAAACATTGTGAGTACATTTAAAAATAAAGACCGTGATCATTTTATTTTGCTCGAATGCATTGTATACAGAATAAAGAATCCTTGTCTCTCCGGTAAATGTCACCAATCAGTGCTGCAAAGGTTTCCGAATTTAATGAACATAACAGGAAGACAGAGCTGAGTGATTGAATGCCCTTGCATCTTTTCTCAGGGCAAATGTCACCTAAAAATCCACAGCTCACAATTTAAAGATCTATTGGAGTCTAGCTCAGTTTCAGGCAACTGATCAAAGGCTGGTGAGGGCATGGAAGCTTCAGTAGTTTGCAGCAGCTAGTCTTATTGCACTTATTGGACCACCGGCGTAATCAAGGCCAGCATTTCTCTACCCAGTCCTTGGGGAATGCCAGCCAATCCACATTTTTACTCTCTCCCAGGTCCCAGCCAATCACAAATGCTAAATACCTTGTACAGGTGTGTTGGGAGCTGGGTGGGAGCAAAAACGTGCACTGTGTGTGGGGAGTCCCTGAGGACTAGGTTGAGAAACACTGTTGTAGAGTAATAGTAGTGTTGTAGTGACTCACAGCTTAGAGTCTATCTCACTGTGAGCAGGAGTGTCTGAGAGGCCGACTGGTCCCCAGCTGCCAGTGATCGGGAAAGAGGGAGAGCTGTGAGCTAGAGGGAGACCGCCTAACGTATGCATGCTGATATCCCCCGTAGAGGGAGACCACTGTCCGCGATCAAAGCTTCACCTCAGCAGTGTAGACCCAGCATCCTCAGTGAGCCACACCAGCTTTATTTGTTTTTCTCCCTCTCTTCTCTTCTACTCCCTGTTTCTTTTTCTCTCTCGCTCTCCCTTTCAAAAAGGGCTTCATTACACTGCATGGCGCAGCGATAAAGATAACAGACAGGAGCTTTTCCCCTGTCCACGCCCGTCTCCGGCCACAGGAGTCATTCGTCATGAGTCTCGGCCTCCCGATTAATTGCTCGCAAGCAGCCAGTCTCGCAGCCCTTGATTAATGACGTACGGAGCGCGCACTGGCACATTTGTCACATAAGGCGTCGCTCAGGAGATCCAAATGGTGGGGCTGAGATAAAACAAAACCCCAAAGCAGATTTAACGTTTTTGGAATATATTTAATGCGAGCTGGAGGCCAAGTGGGTACATTCTCATGCACATACCTTTCTGGGCTCAGAGGAATGGACAATAAAAACTACAGAACAATGTCTAGAGTTAAAACCATCCTCTCCGGCCTCACTGCACTGGTTGGTCCGCAGTCCTTCCTCAATCCATCCCCTCTATGACACAAGGAGTTTCTTTTGTTTAGTAGAAAAGGGAGGCGCTGGATGGAATCCAAGGGCAAAATTAACTGTACGGCAAATTGACTGGCCCTCGGCAAAGGGCAAGGGATGCTATTTTATCCACCATCAGACTTTCATTAAAACACAGAGGTGCCATTAGCACAAGATTTAAAAGCCTCCTCTTCTTAATAGGCCGCTCGCCGCATGCCCTGCAGCAAGGGGCCGCAGTGTCCCTGCGGATCCAGCGGGTGCTCAGCTCCCCCAGAGGCGAATCCGGTCCAGTCACGGATCATCAACTAATGTGTGCAAAGAGCCATCTGTGGCCCAAACCGGGTCATGGGTCGCTAAAAACAGAACAGGGGTCCTGTGCCACTGCTCCGCTCCACTGAACCACTAATGTCACCGCGTTGCATGTTTGGGTCCAGTTCTGAGGTGTGTTTCTTCATTACTGAGTAAAACTAGCAACCATGGAGCATGTGGAATCTGGGTCTGAATCATGGACCATAGAACACATCTGAATTGGAATTGGGGGGGCGGGGAGTCGTACGTTTTTATTATGGATGTGTGACAACAGAATGTTTTTTTTTTTTTTTTTTTAAAATAGAGCTTCATTGGTTTGCATTAAATTATTTGTAGGTAATTCGTTTTGTTATTGTTCATAACTACCATGATGCTCCCTGGCCAGCCAAACCCTGGTTCTTCATCTGGTTGGCGTCCTGGACTGGCCCTTATGGGTCACAGACCAGCCATGTGAGTGGGCCGGGCATCAGCATTAACATTACGGCTGATCACCAGCATGCTGACCATGTCAGACGTGCATTTCTGCTGATTATTTCATGTTTGTGATTGTGCTCTTTTATCCTACAAATCGTTTAATGCAAGTCTGCCAATGTAGGTGATGCGTGCAGAAACCTTTGTTCCTCAGTTACACTTCCAAATCATGTGGCATTTTTCCCCACAGGCCAAATACTTTTAAAGTGACTGCACCTCTTTCAGCTCTTCATTTTTTCTGTTGCCGTGTTATATGTTAAATAGTAATTTGGTCGTGTATAGGATTTTATGGGCTGGGTTCTCATACTGTAAAAATGTAACAGTGGCAGATAACTCAATTGAAAAGTCAGCCAGTAACCACTCTGTCTGTCCTTGCAATCCCCCTGATGGCAGATACTTCTGCTCTCTCCTAACAAATGGTGTTACAGCAAGACACCAGTTTCCCATGCTTTGAAAAATGTGATTATTGCTCTCACCCTGAGACCAAAGGCCACATCCCACAGATGGACTGAAAAGTAATTACATTTAAACCAATGAAAGAATAATACAATGTGTTTCGGTAACTTTACAGATGTGAAAATATCTGTATATCATAATGAGTAGATGTGACATTTAAATCAGATTATTTAGTAGCTTATGTTTTAAGGAGGTAAAACAAATGTGTAAATAGTTGAAACACGCACACACGCATGCGCAAAATTACCTATAACCATACAGCTTGCTGGTTAGCCAATAGATCACAGATAACATTATTAACCATAACCAACCAATACAAGGTAAAATCTAAATGGGTGATAGTTTGGCTAATCAGTTAGCTGGCAACCATAACTGCCTAAACACTTTGTTTATTAATAATTCATATAAAGTAAATATGGTAAATCAGCTGGAAAACCTTAGTGGTAAACAGACCTTTTCAGCACATAACTGCAGGCCAGCAAGGACGACTGCATGAAGCATAGACAAGTATTATACCATAGCTTTGTTGAATGTTGGCTTATCTGTGTTTCAGCTCTAACCTAGAACAGAAAAAGGTTGAAGTGATGCTCAGCACCAGCTTTCAGCAAGGTGCAAAGTAGCTAAACTAGCTAGCTACCCAACGCTAATGTTTTTGCAGTAAGCCATCAAAAGTACAGGGAACATAATCATCCATTTACTAACCTACAATTTATGTTTTAATTATTTCATCCATATTGCACTTTATGTGCTTCACTTACCTGATGTCTAATGCACCATGCATTTGTGCACTACTCTGCAGTTTTCGGATTAGATGCCAAACTGCATTTCATTGAACAAGGATGGTATGCAGGGACAAAAAAGTTGAATCTAATATAATCATAGCTAGCTAGCTAGCGTTACAACATGAGAGAGTAGTAAGGATCAGGCACCGATTACAGTGCATTGCCACACCCACCACACGACAAACCACCTCAGGGATGAGAACCTGAGTGCAGCCATGGGACGGTGATTCCTCAGCATCACACTAGTCCGAATGGACCAGTGTGAGGTTTTTTTTTCCCCGGTGGCTGGAGTGAAAATCCTGTCAATAAACCCCAAGTTATTCCCTGTAAGTTATAGGCTGGATGAAGATTAACGTCATACCCAGGACATATCGCTGTCCATCAGGCACAATGAAAAAGATGCCGGCACTGACTGCAGTTTGTGCTAGAGGTGAAACAGCATTGGAAGTATCAGTACTACCCATCAGCATATCAGTATCGTACTGATAACACGGATAAAATGATATTATCATCCCACCCCTAATGTCTATAGTGCTTCCCCACTTCGTGCATCTAGTAGTGGGGTCTCCAAATTTTATGTGCCCAGGACTCTCGAAGGGCCATGACCCAGTCCCAGTCAGGGGCAAGTCGATTGCACTAACGAGTCATTTCCTCCAGCGAGCTGTTGGATAGGAGATTTTTAGCCAGATGCTTTCGGTCATATTGTTATATTACTTAAATTCCAGGGGGATGTACTAAACACCCTTAGTTCCTGCTACAAATACTGTCCTTCGTCCCCCCCCCCCTCCCATGGGAGATATTTCCCCATGGGGAGGAATGAAGTTTGACTATCCTATTTTTTCTTCCTGGTTCTGACTAGAACCTCACTTGTTTTGGTAGAGCAGCTTTTCACAGCATATGCTAATCCCACATCCTGTCTGCCACTCTGGAACAGACACATCTGGGCTGGAAAACCCAGATAGTCACCAAAGGTCATTAGCAGGCTGTCAGGGCCTCAGAGCGGTTCCGTCCAGCCATTATGGTCATCATGACTGGCCGAGTCGATCACTCCTCTTGTCATCCAAAAATAAATAAATAAATAAATAGATCCCCCGCCTCCCACTTGTCCAGGAATCGCCGATAGTTAGTCACGGTGACACGTCAGTCCATAAAAGTCAGAAGCTGTGAAATCACTTTCAACCAGATTGAATTTTGCCTCCGTTCCAGTCACCAAAATCCACCACCGAGTCGCCCGATAAGTCAAGATGGAGATCAATACAGAGTGATACCGGCACTCCTATGTGAGAGGTCAGAAGGGCACTACTTTAAGAGGTGAACTGTGTGTTGTACACTTATGGGTCAACAGCGTATCAGGCCGCTCTGTGCTATGGCAAGGGTAGTTGGGGGGGCGGGGGGGGGGGGTGGGTTGCTGATGCATTATTTAATGCAGCATGCCGTTGGCTGCAGGCCAAAGGCAGGAAAACCAGCCGTAGATGGTAGATGTGATTGTGCCTCCATCAGCAATTAACTGGGGGCCCGAACTAAAGGTAAAATGTCTTCGTGTATGCTGAGAGTGAATTATTCACTTGGAATACAAGATGCAGATACTGAGGACTCTGGCAATGTCGTCACAAGGCCGCTAATTCCACAAGAAAGGTCACAGGGTTAATTTAATTTTAACAGTATTGACTTAAGGTGTGTCTTGTTTATATGTAAATGGCTTGTGGGAGTTTTACTCACACAAAAAGGCAGAACACTCAGTTCTAAAGGCAGAACAAAAAATGAATGGTTCAGAGAGATATCCAATCAGACTGTAGAGGCAGGTCGAGCAACTAGAGGAGAGGGGACCAAGACATCTGATTGGTTGGTCTGAAATCTGATCAAGATCTGATAAATTCAGAGAGATAACCAATCATTTTTGTTCTACCCTCAGAACACTTTTATGCAAGTTAAACTCCCATGAGCTACTTTTTTAAAACACTGCTCCCAGTTTCTTTAAATGCGTGACAGCCCAGAGCTATATTTCGTCAAAGGACTCATATCTCTACACAGAGCACATAACTTAAAAGCATATTTTTCCGATATGTATGCATGTATAAAAAGTGACCACATTGTCATGTAAGAAGGTAATTCTCCACAAATTCTGCGACGGTTGTGAAAATCTGCTACAGAGCCAATCGCCTAGGCTCACACAGGGCCCAGAACCTTCCAGGCCACACCACGTACCGTCATAGGTTCCACTCTCCAGCAGAAGGCCGCTGTCCTCCAGGATGCGAAAGTCCGCCACGCTGATGAAGTTGTAGTCCACCCCAGGAACCTCTCCCTCCCGGGGCTGTCTCGTGGTGCCTGCCCAGAAAAACAACATTGACTTGGTAACATGCAAGTAAAACTTAAGCCTAACAAAGACAGGAAATGCCTTAAGGAGCAGCCCTCCAGGTCTCCGGTGGAGAAGCTGTGAATCCTCCAATCTGCATGCACCAGAGCAGAGCCCAAAGGAGCAACAGCTTCACTCTCTGCAAAGGAAAGGAAGCCCTCCGACGGCACGAGAGCAGTCATTAATTCATGAGTAACCACACATCGTGGGAGGAGATCTCGCTATTGACCTGTATTCGCGTGCCAGGATTTTCGAGTCAGCAGGGTGAATCATTTACCTTCTTGTGTGGCTCTGTGGGTTAGGAACTGGCACCCGCAGACTGAAATTCCGCAGAAGGCAGAGAAGACATGCTGTTGTTGGGCTCTGAGGGAAGCCCTTTCACCCCAAGAACTACTCCAGGGGTGCTGAGTAACTAGCTGAGCCTGTGTTCTGACCACCCCTCATGGGAGAGCATGATGAGATGCATGGGAAAGGAATCGCCACATACCTTTAAAAATAAAAGTCTCCCCCAATCAAGGATGTAAAGTGTGGAATTTCTGCAGTGTTTCTACAGCACTCTAGCAGCAGGGAGGCAGCATGTCAGCCCCCAGTGGCTGGCTTGGGATATGGGTGTGTCTGGGTTCAAGGTCCACTCTCTTCATGGTTTGTTTTTCAGCAACACTGAATTTCTGGCCGCAGTTCAACTAATCCTTGTACATTCCACCGCCTTCATACCTCCCTTGTTTTCTATCTCTCTCTCTCGCTCTCTCTATGCCTTCAAGCAAATTCAACCAATGTATTCATTAACAGTGCTATAAATCAACACCAAACTATTAATTGCAGCTTTTAATCTGTTATCTCTAAACGGATCCAGATCAAAACGTCCGGGAAATTTAATTTATATGCTTTGGTTAGAGGGAGCTTACTATTAGGTTACCCATGTGATGACCGTGTCACTGACACGCGGTTTCAGGCAAGCTAACATAACACTCTGCATCCCTCTTCATCTAAAGATGCCGTTTCATTCTCAGTCTAAGTTATTCCATTGATTGGGTTTTCATGCCAAGCAGTTAGGGCTCTATTCATGGGAAAACTAGGTTATACATACAAAGATTAATAATTACTGGACAGTGTAGAATTTAGAATTTAGTGATAAGTGTCAGTCATTGTTGACACGCCACAGCACACAGTGCACAATGAAATGTGTTCTCTGCATTTAACCCATATGTGTCATTGTGACATAGCAGAGGGCAGCTAATTCAGCACCCGGGGACCAGTGCTTGGGGACGGCACCTTGCTCAGAGTAACTCAGTGGTGCCTTGCTGGTCAGGGATTCAAACCTGCAACCTTTCAATTACAAGTGCACATCCCTAACCATTAAACCACTGGCCAAGTAAAAATACATACAGCAATAAAGAGATTACCTAACCGTTATAAGATTATAAATCGTGTTTTACACTGGCTTTTGTTGAAAAATCTAAAAAAAACAGAAACATCCTGTACGATCTCATCAGAGAGCCTGCCCAAGAAATTCTTAAAAAAAGAATAGCAACGTTTCAATAATAAGGAACTTTAATTGGTTTTTATAACAAACTGTTCAGTTTCCATTTGTTTGCAGTAGGTTCGTTAACTGCAGAGTAGAACCTGCAAATTGGTGGGAAGATATTTGCCCTGCTCCACTGTGCCTTCATTCATGCAAAAGTGGATATTAATCATGGCTTCTGCTGAGAGCAGGCGAGCGAGCAAAAAGTGACTAGGATCAGTATAACAAGGGATAAAGCCAATCTAACGGAAAAACGAAGTACTAGCCAAAACACATATTTTGTAAGACTACTGAACCTGATATTTAAATGCACAAATTCCAGATTAATATTAACAATAGGATAAAGCAAAACATTCCTTCTAGTCTGAAAATAACATCCAAGCAAACCTGAAGTTGCAGTGAAGGTCAATAGTGAACAGGCCATTTAACTTGGTGGGAAAATGTCCCAAATGCAGGGGTTTCTACTGGCCTGGAGACAAGTCCTCGGCATTAGCACATCAATCTGAGGCAGCTCCACCTGAAACCCAACCATCCACAGCTAGCCTCTACTTCATGGGATGCAAGAGACGGGTGGCGAGGTGAACGAAATACTTGGGGGAAGACCAGGCAGCCATGAGAGCAAATTACTGGCACTGTGGCTCAATGCTCAAGTCACTAACCATTCCTCTCAAAGCCTCCTAGTTTATATATACAGGTTGGCTGCAATAACTTTTCCTATAAAACGGTTATAAAAGCCGGTTTTCCAATCTGGCACGAGTGCAGTGTTTGCAATAAGCCTGTCATATAAAACTACAGCAGGAACGGCTATAGTGAGGACTGCCCTGAAGTTGGAGGGCAGCGCTCAGGCAATGTGTGTGTGAATGAGCAGCTTCTGCTTTTAACAGCCGAGCTGTTACAACGGGAGTCCCTCAGCGGCTGACTGAGTCACCCGCCGCAGGACTCGCATGGTGCACATGGGCGGCTCTGTGGGCTCCAGGCGTCGGTGTGCCACAACATGCAATAAATCTGAATCGCTGCCAATTTGGGCGAGAGGGGTTCCAGTTGGCAATAGCATCATGTCCAGGTGCCTGTCTGCATGTCTACTCCCTCCAACCCCCACCCTGCTGGCCTCTGGACAAACAACAGCACACCAGGGACAAAACCCACAGAAGGCCATGGCGGTCCCAGTCCCCGGCGGGACATGAAACCCAAAGCACAGCTGGCCTCCACCC
>JAODUD010000107.1:6176267-6200126 GCA_026784285.1 Stomatorhinus walkeri
TTCTACTTCCATACCCTGCCCATCCTAAGGGTACTACTTCCCCACCAAGACCTTCCCAAGGGTTCTACTTCCATACCTTGCCCATCCTAAGGGTACTACTTCCCCACCAAGACCTTCCAAAGGGTTCTACTTCCATACCTTGCCCATCCTAAGGGTACTACTTCCCCACCAAGACCTTCCAAAGGGTTCTACTTCCATACCTTGCCCCCATCCTATGACACTACATCCCTAACTTTCCCCTCAAGTGTGCTGCATCTCTACCTGCCCCCCTCTCATGGGTACTACTTCCTCATCCTGCTCAAACCCTAGGGTGCTACTGACACCCCCCATCCCAAGGGTAGCATTTCTATACCTTGCTCCTTCCCTAGTCTGCTAATTCATACCTGCAGTATACAGAGTACAAAATTCAACTAAACTGTGCTTACGAATCATGAAACAGTTGCGTTTTGCACTCATTGCATTTGTGAAATGAATTTGGTAGCAAACAGTGCACTCGTGTAAACCACAGCAATGGATAAATATTGCATAAGGTCACCATTTACAGCTGTGTTTTGTTGTGACATCGGTGTATGTCATCTTAGTAATGAAAACTACTTGTATGAGCATGTATGCGTATGTGCCTTGTGATGGACAGGCATCCCGTCCAGGGTATAGCCCTAACTTGTACGCTACGTGACCTGGGATGAGGTTTCAGACTCACTACGACACTATATTGGTTAAGCGGATATGGAAGGATGGTGTGACGGATGAACGGGTGGTCCAGAAATTTGGTAGGGGGTGTGTGTGTATATTTTTTATATAATGTAATGTAATATAATATAATAATATATAAAAATATAGATTACATTGTGAGGACCAAATGTTGGTCCCCACAAGGGGAAAGTTAATTTTATGAAAATCAGTGAATGCAATCAATCAGTCTTGTATTCTGTTTGGGTACTTTTGGAGTTGGGTAGGGGTTAGGGTTGTCATTGATGGGATGAGGGTTTTGTCCATAGAAATGAATGGCTGTTAGTGTGTGTGTATAAAAGTCAAGAAAACAAAAAAAAAACTCCCAAATTACATCATGATGTATGCTGCCCGATTGCAGTGAAATGCATTAACCTCATATATATATTACCTTCATAACCCTGTCCAGGATCAGCGGTTAGAAAATGGATTGATGGAATACAAGAAGCCCAGAGGTAATTACTTTCAACCTAAAACTCAATATTTCTCAATATTGCAAATCCTAGATTTTTCAAAAGGCAATGAGAAAGTTATACAGCATTACAGCATTTTGCAGTCCACTGGGGGTTTAGGTACACCACGTATTAAAAGCCACCATACTCAGACAAGACTGAGGTGTTGACCTGACCCACTGACCTAACAGACCACATTCTGTTGCTCGACTAACAAAACACAAACAAAAACATTAGGGTTACAGTAATTTCCAGCCATTACAGCTATCAATCTGTACCCCATACACTGAAATCTGCTCCTTCTGTCTCCTCCCCAGGAATAATCTGAGGCCCCACTTTTCACCCCTGGCGTGTTAGGCCTCCTCATCATCCATCGTGGCTGCAGCCACAACCACCGACTCTGTAGTATGAAACCACAAGCTAGCAGGATAGTCACCACCACACTAGCTCCTATCGATAAACACCTTGCTTAAGGTGTATGAATACCATTCGGCACAATGTAGTCTAACATGCAGCAATGGAACGGTTTAGCAGACAGTGCTTTCATATTGAGTTTGCTGTTCATTTTACTTCTACACTTTTGTCCGAAGCAACAGATTCAATTACACATATAAATATTGTTGAGGAGTGGACTCTGCCTAAGTGCAGCTAGGTACAAGAGTAAGCAGTGTTTGAGTAAGAGCTACACATCTTTCCAAACAATGTCAGAACCTCTTAAGACTACTGTTCAATGACTAGAAACAGCAACGATAATAACATTCTGGTTAATAGTTATTTTTTCCCCTTGTTCTGATTGGCAACTAAAAATCTGACCTCAGCAAAAATACAAATATGTAAAAAAACTATCACCATTTAAGTGAGGAAAATGAACGCAACAGTGTTCCTCAACATATCCATCCATTTACAATATAAACGCTAAAACGGGAACCTCAATCTCTTTCGAATGGGGTAATGGAAAAAGTTGCAGTGATGTTTCCTTACAGACATCCTATAGCACATCTGGACCATCAGAGACAAAGCTTGAGAAAGTGTCAGGGGATTTCAGGAGCATGTCAACAATAGCTTTGAAGTGGAATATCGGCGTGGTATCACCTGCGTGGTTGGTCGAACGGGAACTGCAAACTGAGGCCACGATTTCTTTAGTGCAGTTGCAGTTTCCTCGTGAAGAAGAACTGTCAGATGAGGAAAATGCACAAACAGGAGTCTGGAAAGTTTCCCAGTATGGGACCCGCTGCACAAGAGACTATATTATTTGCAACTAAACATGAGAACAATGGACTTTTTTCCATTAAAGTTAGAACACTAAAAAAAAGATTTGCTCAGGAATAAAAATTTCCATCCATCTTCCATAAATCACTTATGCAGTACAGAGTTGTGCCTATCCCAGAAAACTGGAACGCCAGTCCATCGCAGGTTACCTAATCTCACTACGGGCCATTTCACAGGCAGACACCGGCTCGCCCCACCCCATGTTTAGGAACCATTATTCCCTTGCTGTGCATCATTTAGCCAATCAGGGGTCATCTTTGAACTTACACGCACTGGATTGGCCATCTTGCTACACCTCCACATCAGTCCCTCAGGCCCCACCCCTCCAATCCACAGCCCAGCGTGCCAAACTTGATTTATATGAGACATGCTGAGACTCTCCATCTGTGGCTCTCCCCCAGAATTTAAATACAGGCCTGATTTACACATCCCGATGAACAGATTAAGTGCGGGATGCTGTCAGTGTGAAACACCCCCCCCCAACACACACCAACTCAGAGTATGTTAGCTAAATCAGGTCTCAGATGCTTACAGACGTAGTTCAAGCTCAGCATAAAAGGCAACACTGAAAGGTAATACCTTACTTGGGGGGTGGGGGAGGATTAACATACACGGGAATCTATCTGCTGCTTTCCTGAAACTAAAACTAAAACATCCTCCCCCATTAATTCAGCAGCTACACGTAATGCATCTTTAAAGGATTGTTCTGCAGATCCATGCACCCCCCGTGAGCCCAAAGTAGGCGAATCTCAGGAATGTCAAAAAGGGTGCAAGGTACAATCGATGCTCCATCCCTGCACAGAAGGCTGGGACCTGGCAACAATGCATGGTTCTGAGTCCCACCACAGCAATCTTCAACTGTTCTACCATTGGTACCCTGCTAGACAGGAATGGAACATCTTTCACTAGTAAACACGTGTCCTGTGCAGACATAAGAACCGCTTCTGGCAACACACACATTCGTACACAGACGCAATAACGGACGACATGCACACAAACACAGAATCATCGGAAGCACAGTGAGACAATCACAGATGATAAATAATGGATCTTTTCAAGCCACCACAATCACATCCTCTGTTTAAAATGGTGCTCTGCACGAGTCGCTGAATGCTTTATCAGCTGTTTAGTGGCGAGTAGCGATGTGCGTGTACAAGCAGATGTTTGTGTAGGAGCTAAGCCTTGTGTTCAAACAACGACACCACTAATCCACACATCTAGCTCCCATAAACATTTTTTTTTTTAAATCACAACCCAGCAACATGTGGCTTGTATCGGAAAAGGCGGCAGGTGACGATTTGGGGACTGGATGCCTTTAGAGTTTCAACAGAAGCAAGTAGGGAGGTTCAGCCCTAGCACAGCGCCCATGAAATGCTTGATGTTCTTAGAGGCAATTTGCAGCATCACATCGGGAACAGGGCGATCAGGGGAAACTAAAGGCCTCACCCACGCCGGACTGGCAAAACAGTACACTGCACTGTAGCAAGGAGTTCTGCAACACAGCACCACAGAGCGAAAAGGCGATGGGACCAGAGCAGCTGCATGAGTAAGAGAAAGAGCAGATGCGATGATGTAAACAGTGCAGCCTGCCCTAGATAGCCGCATCCATGCAGCAGGTAGGGAAAAGGCGGTAAAGACTGGAAAACAGAACGCAATGAGGGGTGGCATTGAGTTTCACATTAAAGATGCATGATGGGGGACCTGTACACTGATTCATAAAGCTCCCCTCGATTGTTTTAGAGTACTGGACACAAAGCTCGCTGAACTCCTGGAAACCTCCATAGCCAGAGTGGTAAAGTGGTCTTTTCTGGGACCACAGAACGCATTGAAACACGGGGGGGGAAGCTAAAATCATGTCCACTTGTCTGTTTCCATTTGCAAAACTCATATTAACCACTTATGATAAAAATCATGCATATAATTCAGGCTATGCTTTTTCGGATTGCATTGTTACTTGAAGTTGTTCCACATCTGCTGATCCCTGCGTTCCTAAGACTTTGCCAAAGTTACAGGCCCTGGTGGCCTCCGCCGATTCCACGGTCCATGGGTCTACAGACCTCACAAAAGTCATTTAGAGGCACTCAGATGACAGCACCCGACGTCTGGCTGGTATTCCTGAGGAATTACGGGAATGACTGGCGAGACTTAGTGAGCCTCATGAGTAACGGGGAGCATATCTGCATAATAAACAAACAGTTGTGCTGGGGGGGGGGGCTCAAGCTGCAGGCCCCATCGTGCCAATGCTGTGTAAACACCCTCAGCAGGTTTGTAGCGCGCAGCCTGGTCTTCACAGCCACAAAGTAGCCAGTAGATGAGACCACCGCACTCCTACATTTCCCCCAACATAGCAGTACATCCTGCGGAGGGCGATAGGTGCTATTATTTACGTCTTTGGCAGACGTTTTAATTAAAAAGATTGCCTCTTTATACTGATATTTGCTGGAAGACTCCGGGCCAATTTTTTACTCACAAGTCAAATTCCATAATGACTATTTCCATGACTATTCTAGGAACGCAGATGTACACGTGGGAATTAATGACACGCATTTCAAAGCACAAAGACTCCCCAGTCTACGAAGGTGATGAAGGGAAAAGAAAATATCCAGGTGAGGAAAATCAATTAAGCTTAATTACGCAACCCAGATTTTTATTTATGGGAGGAAATATCCAAGGGGGAAAAACGCGAGGGTTCGGAAGACAATTATAAATTTAATTAAGTTTGAGTGTACGGTTCCGGAATTCATACGGCTTCGTGCGATAATCCTCTTTCCTGAAATGTTTCAAAACAGGATTAGTGCTGGTAGTGAGCTAGAGGCCTCTGCGGTATTGGGGGAAGAGAGAGACAGAGAAGGTCTCTCTGAAATGTAGTCTGGCTGGGGAGGAAGGAGCACTTGCTGAACCTTAGGTTTTCAACCAGAAACACCAAAGGGAACCGCATGGGGAAAACGGCAACACTGTCTGCAAACACCACAAGCACCAATTTCACATCCTAGGTTAGTGCCTACAAGTGGTTAAATGTGTTCGCCGATCGTTATGCCAAAATAAGCTCAGCACCTTCAAGTGTCACTGCTCAGTGATTTATTGATATTAATATAAAATATTGCTGGATCAATGGTATTACAGGGTCAAATCGTAGAGATCAATCTATTGTATAGGATGGTGAAATTGGCACCCAGATCTTTGGCTCTTGCTCTGACTAACTAGACAGGACAGCGAACTGCACTGATTTCATCAGCTTAGCTTCAGATCAAAAGGCAATCCTCCTGCAGATCAATCCTCCTGCATACTTCAGTTAGCCGCTTAACCTGCTTTTGTTTTTTAACTTTCCCTTTTGATGGTAAACAGGCAGCTGGACAAAAGGGCAAATCCACATCTCTCTGAATAAGTGCACCTGCTTGACAAGGGAAGAATGTGATCCGCAGGCAGAGAGCATGGCGTGAGGACGAACGAAACCCTGAGCACCTTTGCAGTACAGCCTTATTCATCCCCCTGGGAGATGAGGCGCCGCGCCATCGAAAACGCTTAGCTCCGCAAGGTCAGGCAATATGGTGACCTGGGCTTTAAAGCCCTTCAGCCTTTAAGGAGGCTTTCAGGAGAGACTCGGGCTCTCTTTGGAGACATGGCGTTCATACACGCAAAGGGGCCTGGCCGCCAACCCCTGCACCCCCCCCCCCCCCCCACCCCACCGCAGCATAAACCACAACGTAATTAATACCCGAATCTCACTGCCACTGGGCGACTGGTGTGAAAAAGCGCCGAGAAAACTATTGTCGAAGCTATTGTATTGTATCCGTCTACAGGCAGCCTGGGTCATATGGTTACAGTGACAGTGAACACAGCAATTATCATTTGCTAAAAGCGCAGAGTGATTCATTTCAAATTACAACAGTGGATGGATACCAAATGAAAAAAAAAAGGCAGATGGTTCAGCATAGCTCAATTTAAAAAAAAAAAAAAAAAAAAAAAGGAGCACGCAGACTGACAGAGTGTAATATGGAAATGTGCCGTTTCAGTGTTTTGTCACTAGGAAGAGGCCTCCCAGAAAGCCCATGGAACAAGGCTGCCCACATCAGTCTTCCACAAACACATAATCAACAGAATCACAAACCTTCAACAAGAACGCTCAGTGGCATATAAAAGAGACACAAAATCCACTCAAGAGCTAATAGCAGTTACACACATCAACCGAACACTATCTAAAATCGAAAAGGTTACGTTCACCTTGGGGCCTTAAACCAACTTATCTTGCATGCAATTAGCTAACAATTAGAGGTATCAGGGAGGTAAACATGAAACTCTGTTCCTCCGTTGACAAATACTGTTTATGTGCCATTTACCTCTTCACAAGGTTCCTCAAAACCAATCAGCCTCACAAAGGCACTAGTTTGTGTAATGAAGCTTCGAGAACCCAGCTTCACCCCAGGACTACTACTCTCCATGATCTCACTCATCACTCCTGACCCACACTGGCAAAATCAGCAAGCTAAGCAGTGGCTGGCAATCAGGGATGCTGCAATGCTCTGTCTACGCCCCAGCCGTGATGGAGAGTGCTGGCAAAGTCCCTTGCCTCAAAACACCAGGCGGCAGAAGGTAAATAGTGGAGGTGTTCAGTGTTCAAGTGCCTCCCTGAAGTATCTAGCAGTTAGAATTACAGAGGAAGCCCAGTATTTTTCCCGGGTCGATGGGACGGACATTCCTCTGATTAAGTGCCTGTGAGAGCGTCATCCTCACCTATGAACCTCATGGCACAAGTTAAATTCAACAACATGTACGAAGGCAAAACGGACCCAACCTCAGGTTTCAATCCAAATTCATTTTCTCCCCAATACATCCAATTTCACTGGAGATGGATTAGGCAGGAGACTGTTATATTCTAACAAGCCATCAGCTGACTCTGCAGTGGCACAAGCCGAGGAGTCCTGCACGACGGCTCCATGCGATTCACAGCGGGCTAACCTAAATCAGAAGCTTGACATAGCACAGGACAACGCCAGCCGCTTTCATTTCCACACGTACCCACATGTTAAGCACAAGGCCCATTACTCGTCCATTGTACCGAGCATTGTCATTGTCATTGTTGATAAAGTGTTCATCTGGTGGCATGGCGATTTGCTCATTTGTGCTTAAAACGATCAAATAAAGTAAACAATAAATACATTTCCCACCAATAAGCACGGTGACATGCACGCCTCCGCTCAGCGGAATGAACAAGCCAACAGAATTCGCCTTTTACTAAAAACATCCACAGGTCTCTGTGCGGGAACAAAAAATGCTATAAACACCCCAGAGAGACAGAGACACAGAAAGAGAGAAAGAGTGAGCGTGAGATGGAGAGGACATCTCGGATGGTATCGCTGGACACAAGAGATTTTAGGGTAACATCTTGTTGGGGGACGGTTGCAAGACAGCATCAATACAGATATTGTGCTTTCACCCAAGAAATGCATAAATGTCTCCTTTTTTAATCTCTTTAAAAGCTTTGTGGTTTGGCCCCCATGTGCCAATCCAAAAATAAGGGTTCAGACCTGTCCACAACAGTGGAACCCACTCAGTTCAGTACAGAGCTTTTAAAATGTCTATTATTATTTCCTGCTATGCCTGGCTCACTTCTGTTCATAAACAAGCTGATTCATCTCTGATGACAGCATAGACTGATAATGCAAATACACACACACACACACACACACACACACAAATGTCTTGGGTTCATGGAAGGGTGGAGACCAAAAACTCCACCATGTTTGGAAGACACGCCAAGATTGGCAGGGTCATTTCAGGATGATTGCATGACACAGACACAGAGCTATATACAGGTGCACTGGCTACAGCTGAAAGCTGAGTGGCTCCTGGTGTGCTCCCTCCCCTGTCACTCACAGACTCTAAGCATATCATTGGCTGATGATAACACTGGCCTGCCCTCTGTGCAAGTTACACACCCTCTTATGATCCCTGATGCCCCCGTAAAGACCACCATCTCATGGCAGTTTAGGGGGTGAAAGGTTCTCTGCACTAATACCCAAGGCAGGGTCACATTGTACAGGTGCCCTTGAGATTCATTAGGCTGCTGGAAGACAGCATGCCACAAGGCACTGCATGCTCCCGCGTGCAGCCAACATGCATGGTGTAAATATAGATATTAAAGAGCTGCTCAGGGGTGAGTCTAGGATTTTATAATGTGGGGAGCATAAGAGAGATTAATCTTATCACCCAATGATATCTTTGGAAATCGGTGAGTGACAGGGGAGGGGAAACTGCAGGAGCCAATCAGCTGTCAGCTGGGGGCAATGACCTTGTGATTATGCCCCGGCATCTGTCCCATGATGAGGGCAGCCAGCCTGCATCCTAGGAGCGGCGATGGCATTATCTGGGATTGAATGCGAGTGCAGCCGACACGGATCACAAAGGCAACATCAGATTTCCGTCCACGTGCTGGCTTAGCGGCGTCTGGGCTGCAGCGGGACGATAAGGTGATGAGATAAGAGGGGAAAAAGATGGAGGCGTGGGGAACATCGGTCCTAGCAGGAGGGGGATAAGCGGGAAACACGCAGGCTGCCAGGGAGCTCGCAGACCTGGCATGCTGTCCACTCTCCACTTCAGAAGCACAGAGCGGTAGAGTCATTTCGGACAGAATATGGCAGCAGCAAGCTGGAGCCATGGAATCTGCATTCACCTCGCTCATCGCCTGCTCCCTGAAAGCTAAGCCTGGGTACACACCATCACGGCAGTGCCCAGACTCCATGCACAGGATATAGAGAAAACCACTTCAGCATAAACAGATGTGTTTACTTCCCACAATCTATTCCTGATGTGCTCCACACTCTGTCCATTTATAAATCGCGCTGAGGAAGCAAATTATCGAGACAAGGCAGGAAATTGTTATGATCAAAAACCAAAACCACCCATCTTCCAACTGTTCATCACAGGCAACAAAGGGCAAGGCTGCACCCTGGAGGGGGTGCCAGTCCACCGCAGGGCACATGCCAGGACAGTTTACAGATACCTATTTCACCGGACTTTAAGCTGCAAGACAAGACCAGTGAACCTGGAGGAGACCCATGCAAAACGGGAAGAGAAGAGGAGGACCCTGAACGTCCAGCCCAACAAACCCCACAAAAATGCAACACATAGGCCTAGGTAATGTTTATAATGTGGACAACCAATTATGTCCACAGACGAATACTGCAGGCATGAAACCCTACTGTAGAACCCTTCAGAAATGTACTTTACCTAAAACACTCGGACAGACAGAGACAGACAGACAGACAGACAGACAGCCTAATTGCTGTAGGGAAAAAACCTCTCTGGATAAAAAGCATCACCTAGGTAAATATAAATATATAAACCTTGCTTTGGAGATAAAAGCCTCATTTGATTGGTCAGTTCACAGTCGTCCTTTACAAAACCTAATCAGGACTCTAAAAAACGTCTCCATGCAGTCCTATTAACTGGACTATCTGTCAGCGCGCTTCTTATGCAACACATTAATGTCTCATACGTTGCGGTCATTAGCAACACTTTTTTTTTGCAAGATCATAAATACTGACGTGCGTTTGCCATAGCGGCGACAAGAAAAGTTATTATGCTAATTAACATGAGGCTTCACCGCTTACCTGGAGATTAGATGACATTCGGATTTGGGTTGCGAGGGTCGGGTTCATGCGAGAGAGAAAGAGAGACAAGTTATTAAGCAGCTGCTCATTTATCACTGTTGTTATCAAGATCCAATTATTTTTATAATTACTCTTCAATTTCATACATTATACATCCCGCATGCTGCCACCATCAAGAACAGGATCAAGGGTGACGGCAGCGACGGATCTGAAATAACGATTAGAGTGTCGGAACAAATTGCTTTGTGTTCCTGTGGAGTTTCTCTTTTACCCTGTGAATCCTATTATGACTGTTGGTGGCGCTTGTGACACTTGCTGCTGCCACCCGTTTCCACTGACAGGTGCACATGTACCAAACTCCATACCCAAGTGCAACATTCACCACAGTCTGGGCCAACCTGAGCTGTGACACCACCTCCAAGCTCAAGAGTGAATCTAATTTCAAACCCATTCGCCGTACCCAATGAGAGCTATTCTACTTGAGCTGCTCTCTAAGGGTTGGGCTCAGGCCTTGTGAGCAGCAAAGGCCAGTGGTCACTCACTGGAGATTGACCTCAACGCAAACAAGAATAAACCTGCAATAAGTTATTGGCCAGACTTGCAGAGCCCAGGCCCCAGAACAGGCACAGCTGTTGAAGGACCCGACTGTATCCACAAGGTTCCTGACCAAAAAGGTTCTAAGATGCCAGGAAACGCTCCCGTGTTGAAGGCTTGTAAAAACATTTGACCCGTATGAAATATCTTCACAGAGAAACAGTCAGAAAGTGCAGGGCTTGTCTGCTATGTTAGATGCCCAAGTAACTCATACAGTCAACAGACACTTCAGTGATCTGAGTCTTCCTACTTAAAGGCAGATATTTCTGAATCTATGCAGTGATCCACATGGTTAATGGAGAAAAAGAAGACCCCCCCCCCCCCCCATGATAAGCAACTTGACTTATTAGCATAATAACCTTCCGTTTCAGCATCTCCTCCCTTTACACTAACAGGGGATTAGTGGGTAACACCAGAAGGACGGAACGACCAGCACAAAAGCACAAAGCGCTCAGGAACAAGCCCCCCCACCCCACTGTTAACTCACAGTTTTATAAGGGAGGCTTTATGACTCACAAAAGGGCTAACAGAGCGAGCTCTCAACCCCACCCCCCAACCCAATTCTGCCTGCAAATGAGATAATACTATAATGCCATGTTTAGGAGGGCCTATTAAATGTGCATTAATCACGACTTGGAGGTGAGCTGGTGGCAGAAGGATTCAGCTTGGCGGCACCCTACTGGCCCAACAAGAAGTAGGGGTGACACTGAGTAATGGGTCACAATCAGCCACTGCTCCCATGCCGACGCCCAACCCAACCCCTTCCCCCCGCATCCCCCTCCAATACAGAGGGGACGTCCATCTGAAACAACAATCCAAGGTAACCACGGCATTTGCCGTCCCTGGCTGCAGCCACAGTATAAACAAGACGGACCTATTGGGTCTCTCGCTCAGGGCCCAGCAGTCTGCTTGGTGGTGAAGGTGCCTTTAAAAACTGTGATAAAAGCGAAAAAAAAAAAGATAAAAAAAGGGGGGGGGGTGGGTGAGAAAGGAAGTCGGCCATCAGAAAAAAATAAAAAATAAAAATTAGCATCAACCATGGGTCTCAACATGACGAGAAAAGGGAGATGGGCACAGAACCATTCCTCGTAGCCTTTCTGCACACACCTTCGGCAAACAAATAAGGGCGTCCCTGTGGGTGCGGCCTGCTGTCATGTGGCCTGCTGCCTCAGCTGATGGCACAGATTCCACCACTTCGCTGTTGCCTGTGTTCTCACTGCGGACGGGAGGCCGGCCCTCCACCCAAAGAATGCAGGCTAATCCGCTGAGATTTGCTTTGTTTTTCATTCCCCCCCTAAATCGAGGCAGGATTCAGTTAAGCCCCGAGTACATTCAGCAGTCAAGATTCCAGCTGGGAGTCACAAAAGGGCTACGAATAGCGTCTATTGTGCACATAGCAGTTTTTTGTCCCTTCCTCAAGGTACACTTTCTTAAACCTTTAGGAAGGTAACATGTGAACCCTTACACTGGGGCTCTGTGATCATCAGTAGTTTGCAAGGCCTTTGATCTGACCCTCGCATTCGGGGTTGCCCCCTGCTGATGGGGGCCGTTCCATTCGGGGGCTTCGGCTCACCTCCTAACATTCGCTGTCATGTCAGGGCCACGCTTCCGTCTCAGTTTAATCTTTCAGGGAAAACCTGTGCTGCCTACTGGGGGCAATGAAGCTGCCTCGGCTAAGCAGGGATGCGTCTACCCGGGAATCCTCGCTGGATCGCGGCCCGGCTTAATATCTTCTTCCGGCTTCTCCGCTCCGCTTAGAGGACGGAAGAGAAAGGGGAAGGGGGAGAGGCTGAAACACACCTTCCCCGACCAAAAAACAAGTTTCACAGAGACCACGGGAGGCGGAACAGGCGCGGGAGAAAGCTGGGTATCAGATATCTGCCCCAGTCTGGTGCCTTGCCAGGCGCTGGAGTTCATGGCAGCCAAAATCTGAAAGATACTTCCCCCTGGAAGACCGGCACCAGACTGCCTGTGAAGGAAAGATTGTTTGAGAGATTTTTATTATATTTGTATAAAGAAATGTCACACAGGTTGGCCTTTCGCTGGGCCCTCATTCTGAGCAGAGGGCATATACAGGACAGGGGGACTGGTCCAAATTAAAAGCTGATTGGCCCCCGGAGTGTCCCTCCCCCTTTCGCTCCCTGGGACAAAGCACATCATTGGCTAATAAGGCGGATCCCACCCCATGAATTACAGCCTTCTTCATCTTGGCTCAAAAACCAAGCCAAGGAGAGCAGCCATGCTGTCAATATGTAATAGTGAACACTGATAAACAGCATCGTGGTCTCAATCTGGCTAGAGCCGGTCAACTTCATTGGAGACGAATTCCCACCGGGACGACCGTGTAAACAGACCCCTACCAAGAAAGCCACAACATCCCCAGGGTCACATCACGGCTTGCGAATGGCTCCTTTCAAATCAGTGCTTAATTCCCAGCATAACCAGGTGGTTCTGTGGTGCAATGTGATTAAGCTAGAATAAATCGTATGGAATAAATAGAACATGGGGGAAGATTAATTTATCCTTTTTTTTTGTCTTTCCAACAAGAAGTGCCTCGCAGACACAGGTCAGACTCTGTAATCCGATGGAATGCTTCCTCCCCAGTTCACATGCAAATCACCCATGGAAGCCAGGAAACATCATTTCCCAGGAAGGAAGGCGTGACCTACTTCGCGTTGGTTCTTCTGCATGATGGGAGACGGGCCGGCCCACTCCAGCCACACCCAGAAAGCTGAGACAGGCGTGCTCCTCAGTCACGGAGACGGCTGAAAAACCTCTAACATCTCCTCACACAAGTGCTGATATCCATGTCTAGGCGTCACGGTGACCGGCGACGGAATGCACAGACGCGACGGGCTGAAATCCGCTACGGCACTGAACAGCACAGCACAGGCCAACCTGCCGCCCCGACTGGCTGCCTTTCCTTGTTGCAGGTGACAGACCGGTCGGTGTCTCTTCCTGGCACTGTGTGTGCCGTTCCTGCACCCGTAACTCACCTCACACATCCTGCCACTCCTTACACTCCGTGACCGTTCAGAGACGGCGACGAAACCAAGCCAGGAACAGCACAGAAAGTCCCTTGCAAAGCCTGACTAATCACTCAGTCACAACCTCGGCTCACGACAGTTGTCGTATGAACCTGATACAAAGGTCACCGGGTGGAGGGGAGGAACCCATCACACAGACCTGAAGCATATTTCACAGTACAGACACCACAGAAGGCGTCCCTTTAATTCCTTATCCTATTACCGATTTAGACCTATAGACAGATGGCAGGGTCTTACTGAGTACACGGTTCAGAAAGGGGGTGGATTGGCCCCCATACGTTTTGATAACCCACACAGGTCTCAAAGAACCAAAAGCAGACCCTCACCCAAACAGCTCCTACAATCTTCTCATCTGACGACGTATGTGTGGAGCTACATACGCGATTTGACTCGGGCTCTTGCTTTGATGGATCGCAGTGATATCGCGGACAGACCACTGCCCTGGATAAGCTCCCCCCCCGGGACTGTGATTAGTTTTGAGCATTTGTTTCTTTGAGATTTGGTTTCCAGGGTTGGTCTATAACCCATCCTCGCCATATGGGGAAGTCTAAGAAATTCAGACAGACTAGGTCAGGGTGGAAGGCTGTGGATTATAAGCCCTTAATGTCTACCAAGGCAAAACAGTAAGAGTAAAATAATTAGCTAGGGCACGTGCCAATGCTTCCAGCTCGTAAAAGACATCAGAATATTAGTTTCACACGGTGTGAGGATTCCTAGGTGGAAAACAAAATGTTACAACTTCATTCTTCCCCCTGGGGTCCAGGGCAACCCAACCAAGTGAGAGCTAGTTATGTTTGAAACGTGCTTTAATTATAACATGATTTCTGAACATTGAAGCAAATAACATTTACAATAAGCACTTCTCAAAGCAACTGTGGACATAAAAGTCCCACACTACCCCGCCCAAAAAAAAAAAAGAGGTATTTTTATGACAAGTGGTCCATTACTGTGATATCCCCAAACCCCTCTTGGCCTGTCAACAGTGCTCTACTACCAAAGCCCAGAAGACCCTGGTTGTAACAAGGGCAGCAATAAAAGTGAGCTTTGAAAGATGGTCTTTTTAAAACGAATCAAAGCCAATAAACAATGCAGCTCTGACATACACAAATTTCAGGAAATGCAGAGCATTCATCTGTGTCCCAAAGTATAATAAAAGTGTGTTTAAAACATAGATGAACCTATAGGAATGCTGTGTAGTACATGAAAGCTGCCAAAACATTAAAATATAAACATCGATGATTCAGAGAAATATTGAGTTTAACTATTCATGTTTAAAGAACCTGGGAAGGATTCTTGACATAGGAAGTGCTCAGAAACATAAGAAGCATGCAGTAGACTAATGTTAAGGACACACTTGCAGAGCACTCTTAAATACTGGCCCCCATAGGAAGGTTGCAAGCACAGAGCCATGCCAAGCCAATCAGCTTTTTCCACTCTGAAGCATCGGAAATACCTCACCCATATCAAAAATGTAATAGAACCTTGTAAAGATGTTTAATTATTAACAGAAAAATGTATATTTTGCAGTTGGGGGCAAGGACTGACAAGAAAGAAATGGCTGCAATAAGCCACGACTTCGACTGCAGCCAGCAATCTTCCAGGGAAAGCTAAGCTACATTGACTCAAACAGCAAGGATAGACGAAAGACACCAATGCTAGAGAAACCCTGGTGGTTTGCCATTTGCTGAGCAGTAATCCTTCACAGGACTGTCTGGCAGGGAGCAGAAAGGCGGACCGCCTATGGGTCTGTGAGGACTGCGTTGGGAAACACTGCTTCAGGGGAAGGCTTAAGCTACCAGGTCCCCGAATCTTAAACTAATTTCTCAAATTTTGCCCTGTGAGCTGGCAGCAAGATAGAGACGTACCTTTTAATTTCAGGCTAATTTATTTTTGCCGGGTGTTTGGGTAATGGCGGGTGGCGCAAGACAAGACAAAACCGCCTGGTTCTGCCTCAACCCAGTTTGCCTCATTAGACCTTTACACGTCAGAATAATACATCATGCTCTAGAGTCAATGGCGTCCGACAGCTGTGCACAAGGGCTGTGAGAAAATCGATAGGCATTCTCCAAAATCCAGCCAGCCTTCACATGCTGCATTCTACCCAGGGACAGAGCCAATATAAAACAAGAAACACCCACATGGCCATACTTACCCTGCTTGTATTTCTGAACTGGGTGGAGCACCCACTGCCCTGATCCCGCCAGATCTACAAATGCGCCGTTAAGGTTAGCCATCGCCCAAGATATCGGTTCCCTTGAGTTCAATCGGGGAGGACTCGGATACGCCGTCGACGGAACACAAGGAGCGAGCTGGTGTCCATGAACCAGAGGCGGGTCGCCATTTGAAGGCTGGTGGGCTCGTCCCAAGTGTGGCGATTGTTGCAAAAATAGAAGAGTGCCAGAAGCGCGATGCACGAAGCTAGGCATGTTGCATAGCGGCGCTGGCAAATGAGCTTTGGGCCGGTTAGTGTGATTCCCAAGAAGATGCCTTGCAGAACGAGGATGGAGCGTCCACAGGGTGAGAGGTAGAACGTTAAGGGACTGCAGGCACTGGAAAGATCGCCCTGAATAAGCAGTCCGCAAAGCAGGGACGCACCACACAGCACTGCCCTATATTCCTCAGCCTGTCCACAGCTTTGCCTCTCCTTTAAAGCTATCCCCCAGTTCCCCTTTCCCTGGATCCACATTGTAGAAATGCCAGTGGCCAGCGTGGGCCATAGACTAAGCAAGTTTATGGGAAATCTGGACCTGTAAGCTACTGGGACTCCAAAATACTACAGGAGGCAAGGAAGTCAGAGCACTTGTTATTTATTAATCTGTTTTGCCATTAAACGGCAGCCATTTAGGGAATTTGGGGCAGCTGCATTATCAAGCTAGGACTAATTCACATAAAGATGCTATTTAATTACAGAAGTGCTTCAATTACACAGACCATTACAGCGTTGTTCTCCGCCTAGCAGGGCTCTCTGAGTACCTCTTTGTGAGCCTCACTCCGACAATGATGCAGAGGTTTGATCTGGATGCGTCAGGATGAGGCCAGTAATTCTCTCTTAATTACAAGGTAGCAATTGAGTTAAAATCCCAACCTGGGCAGAACAGCCACATGTCCATTGGGCCCTTCAGAAAGACCCTTAACCCCCAAAATGCTCCAAGGGTCCTGGGTAAATGGCTGACCCCGCACTCGGACCCCAAGCTGTAAGAGTGTGTGCATGTGTTTGTGTATAAAGAAAGCAAGATGGAATGTGGGAAGTATTCCAATTGACTTGTACATGCACAAAAGGTAAATAAATCATCATTTCATTTCAAAATTATTTGGCATGGATCACAGGAATGGAGTTCCCAGGGTCACAAACAGGCCAAGCATTTGCCAATCGATTCCACAATATCTCATTAAAACTATACGCCAGCCAGCCATGCCCATGGTAAGGTGGCAAGCTGACGACCCGCTTTGTGCTGGCTGCTCACAAGCCCCCCCCAATCCCACCCTCTTCCTGTCACCGTCCAATCCAAGCATGGCACCATCACAGCTGATGCATTAGACAGACTGCCAGTCTAAAATTACTTCATCAAATTGCAGTTTTCCTTCCTCAAAAAAAAAAAAAAAACATGCCATTACTACGTCTCACCAGCTCAGAAGCATGGCTCTGGACGAACGACAAAACATTTTTACGCTGCTCATCTTCCATTCCCACCACGATGAATCTTATTTAGAGCTTGGCAAGCGACAGGGGACAAATTCATCACTGCTGGAAAACAAGTTAAAAGCCATAAAATAAAATAAAGCCCTTGAACAGATTACCCTTGGAAGAACAGGGTAAATTGTGTGTAAAATGCTCCCCGAAGGTAAAATGCTTAGATGGATAAGGACACCACCATCATGCAGTCCTGGACCACTGAATGCATGTTCATCATTCGGAAACTGATGACCAGTTACATCACATTATGAGTCTGTCAGCTATTTGAGGTTATTTGCCTTCAGCTTTTTTGTAAATGTCCATTTCCAGGTCTGAATAAATGTAAGGTGGACAGAGTTACAGAAATAAATGTGGGAAACATTCACCTCTGGTTCAACATACTGCAAAGAGCAGTGCCCTATGAAGTCTCTTCTATCCTGGATAGCTGGACTTCAAACTCTAGAGGCAGAGATTCAGGCCTTTTCAGCTATGTATAGAACAGTAAAGTATATGGGTAGAAATATGTATGAAAAAAATCCTTTTAGTCTTAATCCCTGTAAAATGCCACCTTAGAATAGGGCAATAAAAATATTTTACTCTGGAAACTTGGATGACTAAGAACCATAAAGATCAATCGCCAGCCAGATCTTTCCCCCCCCCCTAAACTTAATATATCACTGGGTCATGCATGTAATGTCACAGAGCAATACTTCATAAGACTAGACTTTGTACAAGTTCCTTCCTATGTCTTAATTTAAATCAAACAGTTCAAACTGACTCTATACAAGCTCACAGCTCACCGTGGAAACCATTCTGTGAACCACAGACTGACAATATTCCCATTACGGGCACAGACACAGAAGGAAGCGTTCGAATGAAGGCCTCTGTGTCAACACACACCAGCTGGTCTACATACCCAAGGTCCAAGACAAAGCTGAGAAAGCACGTCATCATGCTGGAGGTGACTAATGCGACTTGTTAACATCCAACAAGCGCTGATGTCAACCAGTCGGGGGGTAGTGAGCCTGCCGTTTGACAACAAAAGGGGCAAGTGGCCTTATTCACACACTAGACTTACGCGGCCCAGTGTTAGCTATGGCTGCATGTAATAGAAACCCTCAATTTCCGCCCCTGGCTAAACGGCGGCTAAGCTCTGGCCGAGAGGTTGAATGAACAAGATGGCTATGGCACGAATAAGCAGACTGCCCTGCTGTGACGGTGGACTAGAGGAGGAGGGATGCGCTACAGAGTGAATATACTGGAATATCGCGCCCAACCCTAGAGTTTATTTGGGAAGAAAATTACTGCAGAACCAATGATGTCGTTCTATGTTCTGCTGTCCATTTAGCAAAGCTTCCTCATGGCTGGTTTGGGAAACGTTACCCAAAACTATAACCAAAAAGGGGAAAAGAAGAGAAAGCTCAGCAGTAAAGAGAGGAAGTGCGTACATGGCTTTATTTTCTTAATGAAGGGATGACAAGCAGAAGAAGCTACTGGCCAAAACAGGGGTACTTTCCCAACAAATTACTCCAGTGATGTGTGAAACAGGAACCTCAGAGGGCAAATAGGGCCCAAGATATTTAAGGTGTGGGTCAAAAGACGGGCCACAACTCATACAAAGTGGCCAACCTCACCATTAGCCAATGATACCTTTCAAATCAATGGGGGGAGGGGGGGGGGGGTCACTCTGGGGGCCAATCAGCGTTCAGCAGGGGCCAGTGCCCCGATAGCCACACCCCTGAGTACACTCCACGCCCCAAGGGAGCTCCGTGAGCTGATAAAGTCAGCGGGTGCTGGAGTGTTTGGACTGACGACGACCTTACAGGTTAAAAATCAAACTTTTCACCAAAAAACCCCCCCAGCTACAAACGATCGCAAGCCAGAGTCATGACGGATGTCTCCCCAGCAGCGGGAGCGAGCAGGCCATTCCCTCCGGTTTGTTTCGCTTGGGTCACGCTGAAGCTTATCGTTTCCTGTAACGGCGCGTTCCAAATCCCAGCAACTCGGAGGATGGGCAGCCGGTGCTGAGCTCTCCTGCACGGCAGTCGCATTCCTCATTTCGAGATGTGGCGGAACGTTCCAGAGGACATCACTGCTAACACAACTGAGGTATTTCAAAAGCAGAACATTTAAAGAGGACCATTTAGCACTTAGCGCTACTATTTATGCTGGTCTAGATGATGCCACTTCAGCTCAGTTATCGCTGTGTAGTACTGACCGTCATCTCCAGTGTAACAAGGCCCAATGAGGTATTATTGTAGCTTTAAAAAAAAATAGAAAAATCAATGGCACTTTTCAAAGAAAAGGCACATCCTGGCGTACAGAGAGGATACACTCGCAGGTGATAATTGCAGCCTTGTTGGGGGTTCATCGAAGGGATGGGCACGGGCCTTGCTAATAGCTAAAGCAAACGCAGCACTGGCTACCCATCAGGCCGCATCATTAGTACTTGTGTGACGCTTCTTTTATCCCAAACAGGTTCACTGTGACATGTGCAGTCGAGTGCGTTTTTGTTTTCCCTCCAAAAACAACATGGGCACAGCTCTTGTGGCACTAGCCATAATGTGTTTGCGCAAACACTGCTAGGCCACCATGCCTCACGCACACCAATGTCCCTCAATGCCATGCGGGTAGAGTCCGACATCAGAGCTCATCAAGCGACAGATTGAATTTCAGAACTGCCCAATAAAAGGCAGACTGCGGTGATGGAGAGAAATGAGACACCAAACAAGATATGGGGGGGGGCACCTAACAGGCAGAAAATTCTGGAAAATACCCTGAGTGATTCATTCAAGGTCAGAGTGCCTATAGAGGACCGAATTATGGTTATCTGGATTCAGTTTTGCAGGCTGCATGCAGGAGTAAGAGATCAGTGGGATAGGACTAAGGCTGGGATTTGCGGGGGGGGCTGTGTCACTGTTTCTCTTAGAACAGTACAACACACAATATGACACTGACATGAATATGAACCGGAGTGTCCGTGTCTATCCCACTGTAGCTATGATAAGGCGACATTCACTCTACAATCACTCAGACTCAAAAAGGATTACAAAAGCTCCCGTCAAACAAAGAGAAGCATTGAATCCATTGCTGTGACACAAGGCTCCCATTGTTTTCACCACAGCCTGGGAAATCACATCGCAAGTCATGAAATCCGTTAGGGAAGGGAGGCGCACCGGCTATCCAGATATTAGCGGGAGAAAAGCAGGGTGCCCTGAAACTGTCTGCCCAGGAACAACTTACAGGTGATGGCTGGTTTTCAAAAGGAGGGTAATCAAAAAAAAATAAAAAATCATTCTATCACTATCACAAGTGTTTCCTGTATCTAGAAATCGAGCCGTGGAATTGCATCACACCAATTAATTGTGTGAAACTTGCAGTTCAATTGGAGATGGTCCCTGGATATCTGATGGTTTTAGACAACAGATGACAAGATTACTCAGTTAAGGTGTTCTATGATGTCACCTCAATCTCCTGACCATCTTCAGGAACACTATCCCTAATACCAGAACCATGGCCTTGCAACATTCCCTGTATAAGACATATGTTAAAGAGACGTGTATTATTATAAAGTAATTAATATTATTATTACTACAATAATAATTATAAAGTTATTATTATTATTATATTGACCAGAAACAGCACTGTGTTATATTACTGCAAGTCATAATGTTTGTGAAATGTTGACGACCTCCATTCCTGTGTAAAATGCACTGTGTAAAACAGGCAGCTCTTGATGGATGTAAATAATGTGTTCCACAAAACCTTCCATCCATCTCAGCCCTAACCATAACCAGAATCAAACAAAATACTTTTTTTTTTTTTTTTAGTTTTTTCATTGCAGTCACAGATTTTTTTATTAAATCGAGTTTTCCCTTATGGGGGCCAGGAAAAAAAAAAACAGGTATTCATCACGTTGTGGAGACATTGTGTCCCCATAAGGAAAGGTACACGTACACACACACACACACACAACCCAGGATGGGGCGCCAACCCATCGCAGGGCACATACACGCACTATTCATTCCTTGGGAACGGTCAAAGTTTTTGCTCCCTCCCAGACAGCCCACATTATTTCTTCCTCTTCCCTAAGGACCAAATTGGTAAACACTGCATTAGATACGAGTTTCGTTTTGTTCAGACCCTCGAGCCATATGTTAATTGCATATGCTGGTGAATGTTAATCTGATGAGGCCTTTTGGAGCCTTCGGAAGACAGCATGTTACTGCTTGGCCCCGGCAGAGTGTATCAGCTCCAGCATTTAACACCTCAAAAACCTGGCCCCAATTCTTTATCCATGGGTGACGAGACCAAAAGAGGCGCACATCTCAAGTTTAATTTTCTATGGACCATCCAGAGAGAAGCAGAAATAATAGGTTATCAATGAATTTCAGAAAAAAAGATGGTCTTCTCGAAGTGAAAACCCTTCATTTGAATCAAACATATTACCCTGTCGCAGTAATATTGGGAAAAGCGGCATATTACTTCAGAGGTAATTCTTCAGAAATATCCATGAACGACGAGCAGCAGATATCAATCCCCAGGAAAAGTAAAGCTGCAGAATCAGTTTCAACACACATTAACTTCAAGCAGCATGGAGTGAAACTAGCAAGATGGGAAAGAAATAAAAATTAAACTGAACATGATCTGAAGAAGTCTTTGTTATGGTACAGAATGCTGGACACCCCAACAGAGGGCATGCAATTACAACTTACAAAGCCTAAGCTATAAGATTCATTCATACTCCCGCTCGGGCGTACTTTCCCATGTGTGCATTTCACAAAAGCGTATCTTGTCAGAATGCGGCGTGCTTAACGGTTTGATATGCGACTCAGGGTGATCATCATGAGGGAGGAAATGAAACAGTGCTGAGTTTCAAGATGTGGAGGACAAACATACTTCAAACAGAGAAATTCCACTTGGGTTCAATAGTCAGATTTCCTTTAAAATAATGACGACATTCATCAGACGCCAATTTCATTGACAATGCAGAAAATCTTGCGTTCAAATGCAAGAAACCTTTTAACTCTTTCTATTCCCTTAGGAGAAGAAAAACTCCCTAAGCTCCCTAAACACCTGCAAAATAAAAATCGGCATCAAAAAGAGATTTAGGGAGGACGCATGTCCTGTAACTGCATCGTGATTTCTGAGCAACTCTCCACGTTGGCACCAACTGGACGGCTTTACTGAAGGCTACACGCCCACACAGCCTCAGCATGTCAATCAGGGCCCAGGTTACAGTGGTACGTAGTTAATGATGCGGAGCGTTTCATTTATAACTTCATGGCACCTTGACATTTTTTCCCCTTTGGTGGATTACAATGCTGCCATAAGGCGCTTGTCATTATAAGTAATGTGCAAAGCAAAAAGCACACAAAAAATACAGATGACATTCTTCCTGACAGGCCAATGAGATTGCTCAGAGGGCTACAGCTTCAGCCTATCGATGACTAAGACAAACAAGGACAAGTTCAGGAGTTTTTGATCTTTTCCTTCTAGTGAAACAATGCTACGCTAACCATAATAAACTCAGAGCAAGCAGTGATGTGAAGGACTTTGACTACATAAAGATTAGGGGTTACCTGAGCACATGCAAGAAAGCCTTCACATAAAGACATGCATTATCTTCTTAAGTGCCTGAAACCATTTATCCTGGTCATGGCCGGAATGAAAGCTCAGCCCCCATCCTCAGTGTGGGATGACGGAACACATACGCAAACAGCTCCCGCCTCCTGAGCTCAAACACTTGCAAAAAATCCCAGAAAGACACCCAGAAGTAACACATTCAAAAAAAAAAACAAACAAACAAACAAAAGGGACTCGCACGAACACAGACACTGATGCTAAACCCATACAAGGATTCCTAGCAAGAGAAGTATGACCATTAACTACTTCCCATGCTGTGGGACATGCTAATGTCTGACAGCAAGGGGCTGGAGTATAAGCAGATATGAGACCTACGTGTCTACGCGTCTTCTGCAGAGAAGCAATGACTAAGGCTTCTGCAGGGTACTAATTAGCTGTCCTTAGCACTTTCTGCAAAAATCGTAACAAGGCCACATATAAATCGACCATTTGGAGAAGTTTTTGTCACCACATTAGCTAAATGCAGAGTTTGGCAACCTTCGACTGGAGCAAGTATCCTCAGCTTCCTTCTCTCGGCGGGTGGCCTGTTAAATATTCCCTGGGTGAGCAGGGCTGTCAGAATTACCGACTGCGGCCAAAATTGCCTAATTGAAGAGATGCAGCTCCTTTGGTGACGAAGCAGACAAATTCACAAGGAAAGTGAGAGATACACATGGGCTCAGAGCCAACACACATACAGAAAAACATATTTTTTATATTATATTTTTTATATTATATTTGTGTGTGTGTATATATATATATATATATATATATATATATATATGCATGTATGCAAGTATGCATGTACGCAAGTATGCATGCATCTATGTATTTATATATATAAATCTTATACAATACAA
>JAODUD010000107.1:6216180-6229845 GCA_026784285.1 Stomatorhinus walkeri
GGGGGGGGGGGGGTGCAGGCCCTGCACTATGCCTCCCACCTGCACATTCTGCCTATCAGCCAACAGCTCCTCATGTGAAATGCCCCACTGTCAACAAAGGATTGGAAGTCAGACAGATGAGGCCGGGCAACACTATCAGCTTCAAGTTCAGTACTCATATGACAGGCATGAAATGTGGGTTACTGCTAATATGCAGCTGCTTCATGCGGGGGGGTCATGTGCCCCCCCTGCTCCCACGCAGCCTTTAACCTCTTTGTGATGTCCAGCTTTCCCTCATAATTACTGGCTGAGAAGACTAATGACCATTAGTCTATAGCAATGGGCCTGGTTTTTCGGGGATGAGGTTCCGGGTGCTTAAAAGACGAGACCTGGCCACCTGACTTAAACTGTTTTGGAGCTTGACCAGAGAGTTAAGGAAAAGCAGACAGTGGGTGCTCAGCATATGTGGGAGCTCCTTCAGGACGGCTGGAAAAGCCTCCCAGGAGGCCACCTCATGGAACTGGTGTAGAGGAGACAGTCAGGTCAGCCGCTCCCTGAAGCAAGTGGGGTTAAGGACCTTACTCAAGGGCCCAGTTGTGGGATCATTCTGCTGACCACACGATTTGAACCAAACACGTTCTTAGTCCCACCCATAGAGTTGCCCCTTCCCCACCTCAGACAAATTATTATTATTTTAAATACTGTTTTGATCTGTGCATAATTCCATAATGTTTTTTTTAGCATTGATGTCTTTAAAATTATTCTAAAATGTAGTGAATTGTACAAATAAACGTTTCTGTGCTTAGATATACACCAGCATCCAACAATACCCCACTGTTTGATTTTATATCGTTTTGTGTGATAAAATCCCATCATATTTTGCAAACATATCGTTTCGTCATGCTCGCACTAGGAGGCGCTCGAGACACATGTAATTTGTATTAAAGGTAAACGACAACAGCTCAAACTTCCATATATTGTGCATACAAAAAAATGTCAAATATGGATTCTGCTTACTAGGATAACGCACAGCCACGCGTGCATATAAGACGTATGGGACAAGGGGGATGGGGTTATAAGCCCCAATAATCAAAACCAGCCAATACAACCCCTTGGGCCTCCTTAAATGGGTGAAGACCTCACCCAATGCTTTTATATACATTTATCTAATATATACACAATACCAGAAGAAACAGTAGACTCCATCGCCTGGGCAGGACATACATGTGGTTTAGATATTTCATTTCGTTCCATAACCAACATCTCGATGTCGGTCAATGTTGGCTTGTCGCGCGTCCACTTGTGCAGATCCCCCATGCTGTCGAGCGTCTCCCGAAATGCTTTCCTTTCCGCGATCCACTCCGAAAGTTCCTTCACCGGGTTATCCACCATGATCTCCTTTAACGAGTCTTTTTCCACCGATTCTGTCGCGCAGCTATCAGAATTCGTGAGACGGGACATCCGTGCAAGACGTTTTACGCTGAGGAGGACGGTGCACCGAACCAGTCAATGGAATTATTAGGGTGGAATGTCTGAAGTAGATCTGTCTTTTTAATGCGTTTTCGTTGTTCCCATATGAGTTATAAATGATTTTTTTAGAACACAAAAAATAAATATGTTTTAGACACTAAGAGATAGGTAATAATTTCGACATTATGCAGCAAGGAAACGAACCTTGCGTCGACAATCTGAAGTAATTTCCCCAGTACTGCGCGCACTCCGTGAAGGTCATATGTCTGTGTTGATCAAGGTGTCTATAGCAACCTCTTTTCTGGCTTTGCAAGAAGTTTTCTACATATATTTTAATGCATTGAAATGCAAATGTACATAAAATAAGCAAGTATTATAAATCTAATTTTCAGTTTAAACTTTCATACTATTTTCAGTTGGATGGCTTTTATATCGATCCTAGTTTCAGTACAGTACTGTATCAGATTGTTAATAATATGCACTAACGAAAGGTAATTTAAAACCAGAACACATTGGCTGACTGGCTAATTATTTATTTTTGTATTTAAATGAAAGCCTACAAATTGATGAAAATTGCAACTCTGTGTTATACAGTTACAGTTTGGACTGAAGAACGCTAATTACTAATATACCATTGATAATGACGAATATATTCTACCAGTTGAAATGAAAACTGATTCTGTAGGCATAAAAACATCACTAAACATCAATTTATAACATCAAAACAACCCTTTAATTTCACACATGGCAAAACCACCCCTTTAATTTCACACATGGCAAAACCACCCCTTTAATTTCACACATGGCATTTTAACAGAATTTGAGGAAATTTTCACTAACCCAAATCTGAGACCCTAAATAACATGTGCACTTCACGTATCTTGTTAATCAGCACACATTGCACCTCCACTGTACCATCACTTCCTCTCCTGACCATTATGATGCCCTGCTGGAAGTTTTTCCTTCTGCCCAGTGATGACTTCCATGATCATCTGAGGTAAAAGGATGTATTATAGCACATGTAAGGATTTAGCTGCGATCAAGGAATTTTAAAAGCTTTCTAACTATCGTTTTTTTAACAGTCGTAAATGTGATTTATCCAAAAGTGCTAAATAATAATAATGTAGGAAGAAATATTGATTATATCATCAAGCTGGTGAGGGTGATGTGTTGGCACTACGCCAGCACTGTATTCCTCCATCTTGGTATATTTCAGGCCTGAAAAGCTCGCTCAAGCAACTGCTCGTCTTCCACAGGGTAAGGCAGGGTGACCTGCAGCTGGCTGTGCTCCGCCATGGTGCGCTGGATGGTGTCATAAGCATTACTGTTCCCCGACCAGCAGCGTCTCGCTACCTAGGAGGCCAGAGAAAATTATGCGGCCAACTTAGCAGACATCAGTTAATGAGATTTACCAAAACGCTGGCTGCTCTATTTACCCCGTTGGAGACGTCCCAGTTGAGCATCATCCGAGCACGTTGGCCAGCTTCATCTGACCCATCTAGGACCAACCCGAAGCCCCCGTTAATCACCTCGCCCCTGAATGAAGGAAAAACATGCCAAATATACATTTACATATGGACAGCTATGATCTATTTTAACACAAGTCATCTAGTTTTATTTTAATCGGTGCCATGCCAATTTGTCAGAGCACCAGTGGAATTCTGCCAGTGACTTTCTGATGGTTCATGAATATATTGTCACCTTACAGATTCTTGGCAATATTTATAGTCTTTTGAGAGCATGCACATTGACAGTGAGGAGTCATTAATGAGGTGCAGCCATCCTTACCAGCCCACGCCTCCTCCATTATGCAGAGCTATCCAGGTGGCTCCACGGAAAGAATCGCCCACAAAGTTCTGCACTGCCATGTCTGTGGGCAACAGAGAGAGACACTAATGGTGACCTGCTCCATTGTTCACGTGCCACATCTGTGTATTGTAACCCCTGGATAATTCCCGTTTGCGGTGCGTCTGTAGGTGACTGGGATGTGCACGCTAACGGGCAGCATACCAGCACAGAAGGCTGATCCATCATAAATGTTGGAAGTCTCTCTGAAGGGACTGTCTGTACCACTGACATCATGGTGATCCCTGCTGATGACGACAGGAGCCTGGTGCAGAATATCGACAGTCTCACTGGTGGGTAACTTCCGAAAGGCCAGCGACACAATGCAAACGCTCCCGCCGCTTACCGAGACTTTCCCTTTTGCGATGGCACTGTTGATGGCTAAGGCGATGGATACTCGCCCCGTTTGGTCGGAATACAGGATTCTTGCTTGGGATCCTACTACCTACACAGGGGGCAGTTAGCCAGATGTGAAATGTCCCAGTGTCACACCAGAAATCAATGTCAGACACGTTTCAGCATACAGAGCTGTGCACAGCGCTGACTGTGTGTGCTGTGCTTTTATAGAAACACAGTAGATTGCAGTTTAGTTCCCAGGCAGATTCTCCCCAGCTTTACCATGTTATGTTTCCCCGCCTGCTGGATCCAGAGGATGTTGTCTTTGTACTGCTGTCTCACATGCTCTGAAACTGAAGCACACAGAAATGCTCTTTTGCAACACTGCACTTTAAATATGTAGCATGCAGAACATTTCAGAAGATTTGACTAAATTCAAGGCTTTTGCGCTTGTGTACCAAAAAAATACAAATAACGGTACAAGACTTTCTCCTGAAACACTGTTAAAAGGATTCTATATTAGCGCTTCCCAATCTGTTCCTCACAGACACATATACAGCCCATGTTTTTGCTTCCTTCCAGGAGCTGGGAGGGAGCAAAACTGTGGACAGATCAAGGACCAGATTGGGAAGCACCTGTCCATACCCATATAGAAGTGGGAAATAGTTAGCATGACCCAGATAGATTAAGCGGTATAGATAATGGATGGATGGATGGATGGATGGATGGACGGATGGATGTGCCATATGCTGCAGGGAATAAGCTCCAGTTTTTCCCCTCCCTGCAGTGACCCGGTACTGGATAAGCAGTTGGAAGATAGATGGATATGGCACAAGGCTGGGGTACAGCATAGACAGGGTGGCAGTCAATCGCAGGACACACACCCACACACCATGTGCAATTTAGAAATACCGATTAAGGTAATTGTCTGTCTGTCTGTCTGTCTGTCTGTCTGACTGACTGTGTGACTGACTGTTTAGTGAGCTAATGACCCATATGGCTGTATCCCAACCCACTATCCTGAAAACACACCTGAAGGGCTGAGCTTCTCCAGCACAGCAGTGGCGATTTCATCCGTCTGCGCCAGGTCATGAGGGTCCCCCGAAGTGCACACCCAGCGGAAGGGGCCAAACCCCAGCGAGAAAATATCTCTACACATATATTACAAACAGCGTAGTACAACACTGTAACTAACAACTGTTCGCTGCAGCCTGCCACACTTACCCCATGATGTGCTGCACGTAGGAGGGGTATCTGAACTCCGTTTTCCCACCCCCACTCTTACTCACATCAGCTCCTGCAAGGGGCCGAGCAAACACAGGACTCCCAACATGTGACATATTTCCCTCATCTGTTTTATGACTAGGGTTGAGCAGTGAGAGCTAAAGTTAAGTACATCTCATAAAAATAAAGAAGGGGTTTAAAGGAGGATTCAACCAATCAAATAATTAGCACATTTACAGATTTTTCGAGGGTTTTATGGAGGATTTGTCTATAAAAGGAACAGTGCTGTGGATTTTCTATTAAGGAGTTACATCGCACTTATTTATAGACCAGATTTACATATTTAGAAATTGATATCATACTGGAGAAAATCAGTTTAAGCTGAAAGATCCAACAGTAGGTTTACCCATCTGGACCAGCCACCTTCAGTCCTTAAACCATACTCACCTGCTCTTTTAGCCTCCAAGAGGAAGGCGTTACCATAGTCCCAGAAGAACATACCAGCCTCCGACAGCGTGTTGATGGCTTTCACCTGCCTACAAAGGCTGTGGACCAAGATGACCAAAGATCAGAGCCCTTATAGAGAGAGCTGTTGTTTATATGCTGTGCTGATCTACCAGTCCACACTTAAAACTGATCTGGATAAGAATATCTCACCTCCTCTGGACCAGGATCTGAAACTGTGCTGGTTCTGAGGACATAAGCTGATGAGCTAGGTGCAGATTGAGCTGTACTGGATAGTAGCCTCCACTGAAGGGGTTGTGGAGGGAGGTCTGGTCTGATCCCAGATCTACCAGCAGCTCCCCAGTAGCCTCATATTCTTTGACTAGCCTCTCCCTGACATACAGAGAGCATGGTGTGAATTCATCACCCCACATATTCTATGTAGAAAATCCTTTTATTTTACTATGGGTGAAGTACAGGGGTGGACTAAAGAATAGAAACAACACACAAGAAGGATTTCAGCACTTCAATACAAACCAAGTCACAATTGCAAATTCCAAGGTTGAATGCAAATTAGCAGCATGTGTCAAGCATGAGATCTGACAATCAGCGTTTTGATATGTGAGTTTTAACAGAGTCCCAGAAGCTTCGCTAAGCTGAAATTTATGGCAGAGTTACTGTCTGGAAACCGCTTGTATACAACATACTAAGACGTGTAGCCTGGACCTCTAACTAGCAGAAAAAGTAAAAGGTCTGATAAGCCATCACCCCACAGTATCTGTTGGTATGGAGAGGCATCTCACAGGATCATTAGGTACAATCACTGCCCTGCATGGTCGTTAACCAGCCAAGGAATATGAGGCCGTTTTATAGGACCAGGAGGTCTTTGTGCAACTCATACATACTGCTAAATCAATTCAACAGTGAGGGCTGAAGGAGGTAGGAATCTAATCTCCATTCTGCGCTCCACAAGTCCCAGTGAAAGTTCAATGATGTTTTAATGTTGATGCTCATAGGAGGCATTTGACTTCATCCTGGTGTTCATGAAAACAAAGAACTTGAGGCTTTTTCGTCCTGTACCCCACTTTGCGTAATTCTGGACTTGTATGACAGCTGTCCAAGAAGAACTGAAGCCGTTTTGAGAGCAAAGGATTAGCCTGCCCCTAGATATTGAATATCAGACTCATTGATATTCATTTGTTGTTCCAGTGAATTCAGCCATAGCTCCGTGCATGAGACAGTGTACGGAAAAGGATAACCAAGAAATATGAAGCTTTCATTCTCATATTGATCCTATACCAGCGATACTCAGCCTATGGATCTCAACCCAAATTTTGGTCACGGCAAGTTCAGAAAGGGTCGCAAGGCAGAGTTGGAAATGTCAACATTTTAAAACCAGCAAGCTGCTATGCTGATCCACGATCAGATTTCCCAGCCACAATTTTAGAATTAACCTATATAAATCCGTCTTGGGTCTGCAACTGCTTAAAGCAGAACTAGCGAACACTCAAGCAATCCAAGAAGCCAAACCACAGGTACTTGATTTAAATTTCACTGGCACATCCAATCAGATTGTGCTATAGGATCTGATTTGTGTAAATTACAGAGTGTACTGCATGCTTGATCATAGCATTAATTTAGACCTATACTTGATAGAAGGTTGCGAATGAGCTGTCATGGTAAAAATTCAGTCTGTATCTTGCAGTTCCTCTGACTTAGAAGCAGCAGTTGAATAGCTCAACACCCTTACCACAAATCAACCACGTTGCCATGGTAACCCAAACTGAGAGGAATCTTGGACTTCTTGGCCTCCCTGCAAAACAATAAGTGTGACAGTGTCAGCTATTTATCTGCCTTTTGTGACCTGGAGTCAATGTGGAAATGGTGGCAACTGTGACCTGATGCGACCGATGCAGTGGTCCAAGTTTCTCGTAACCTCCATCAGCCAGCCCTGCTCATATCTCTTCTTCAAGGGGGCTTCATCCACCTGAGTAGAGATCAGATCGCAGTTTAACCACAGGATACACAACCTGCTTAGCACACAGCAGAGAACAGCCGAACACAGACATAAATGCCACAACGAACATATCATGAAAGTGGCTGAACTCTGACCTCAGCGATGACGCCCACACAGCCAGCGATGACTGCTGCCTTGGCCTGTGCCCCACTCATGCCCCCCAGCCCCGATGTCACAAACACTCTGCCTCTCAGGTCCCCAGAGCCGAGGTACCGCCGGCCAGCATTCAGCAGTGTGAGCTATGGGAAGGGAGACGCACAGGGGGTGCTGGGACTGCGACCAGCCATTATCAGCAAAGCAGGAAACGTAACTCTCTGTATTTTGTGAGCATTTGTTCTCTCTCTAAAGAATTAATTATTCATACAATGAACAAAGTTAGCTGAAGTAATTTTACAATGACGCTTGAAGAATGTAATGGTACTTTCTTCATATGTAAGATATCTACAGCAGTATTTCCCAATTCGAGACCCACAGCCGGTCCACGCTTTCGCTCCGCCCGAGCTCCCTGTCAGATGGTCCTCATTTTTGCTCCCTCCCAGCTCTGGGTGAACTGGCTATGGGTCCATGAGGACAGGATGGGGGACACTGGTATAGAGGCCTTTAAACAGTGTTTTGGGGGGAAACAACGACACAAACAAGGGAGCCAAAATGTGGACTGTCTCTGGGTCCCCAAGGACTGGATTGGGGAACATTGGTCTACAGGATTAAGCTGACTTTGATTGAGTGAGGGGCTGATGCAGATAGCACTGATAGACATCAGGAGGAAAAGGGGTTGTGTGAGATCTCCAGAGTGTGGATTAGACACCCACCATAGTGCCGTGCACTATTCCCTGAGGGCCAATGTAGCAGTAGCTTCCAGCTGTCATCTGCCCATACCTGAGCAGGTCAGGAAAACACAAAGGCAATATAGGGGTATCCTTCTATGCGAAGCCATACACAACCATTAGATTAATCTATTGATGGTATTAATTACACCAAATTGACAGTACTGTTCTCATGTATCAAGAACTACTGTTTCATGACTGTTACGGCAGAGCATGAGGAATGAAAGATGGATGTGGCTCACAAACAAAAGACTTTATTAAACTCTAAAAAGAATACGACGGGGAAACCAGAAGATAAAGGGACCACAAGGGGGTCAAACCAGAACAGGTAATACAAGTAAATTAATTCAGTTGTAAATTTCAAAGTAAATTTACAACTAAATTAATCACAAATAAAATGAACACTAATAAGGGAACCGGAGTAAAACTGGGAGTAGGACTGGGAGACAAAGATGCTGTAACAACGACAACGACTGACTGAGGAAATGAACAAAGACGGGCATGTAAATACACAGATAACAAAGACTAACAAGGGGCAGGTGTGGGCTATAAGGAACTAAGGGCAACAAGGAACAGGTGAGGTCGATTAACAGATACCACAGGTAAAAATAGCAAGGAAACAAGGACAACTGAATATAATACAACCAGGGAGCAAACACAAGGGACTGAAACAGAAATACATAAAACATGTTAAAACAAGGAAACAAAATAACAAACATTAAATAACAATTAGTAATCCCTGGGGAGTGGGGCAACAAGACAGAGGGGGAAACTGGATGGCCAGTGACACCTGCTGGTCAAATAAGGACAAGACACATGGGACAGGATCAGACGGGCACCAGTCCTGACAGACTGTAAATTTACTTTCACTTTGAATTATTTTGGATTTCAAATAGGCAATAGCAGGTGAAAATTGAATTTAAATAACATTAGAATTGGGCCTGAAGTACTCACATTGTAACCCCCAATGCAAACATCTTTTCATATTCTTCCCTGGAAGAGTAGTTGGGGATAACCTAAGATAATTACGACAAGGAGAGACAAACTGAGAGGTGAAGCAGCTCGGTCCTGTGGCCAGACCAAAGCAAACCGATGAAGATCACAAAGAGATAGAAGGGAGGAAGAGGTGAGCTGGCACCATGCCGTTAGTGATGACGGCCCGGGGTGCGGAGGGGGCACTGGGGAAGAGGCCCAGGGGGTGTCCGCTGTACAGCACTAGAGTTTGCTCCTCTGACATCTCGCTCAGGTAGCGCAGCACCAACCAGAACTGCCAAAGCAAAACACCACCATGTGTCACCAAGACCAGGCTCAGAATGTAGGTCAGGCTTGCAGGCCCAGGTCCCGTCTTACCTGAGCCCAGTTGCTGAAAACTTGCCCATTTCCCCCATAGGTAACAAGCTCCTGAGGAAACTGGATCACAGAGGAGGGGCACAAAGCAGAAATCGGGACATTTAGTAACACATCACTGACATGAAAGCAAGGAAAACAGGTCATATGCTTGTTAAATTCACAGCAAAACATTATTTCAGATGGAGGATTTTGAGAACTTGGGGCGGCATGGTGGTGCAGTGGTCAGCACTGTTGCCTCACACCTCTGGGACCTGCGTTCGAGTCTCCGCCTTGGTTCCATGTGTGTGGAGATTGCATGTTCTCCCCGTGTCGTCGTGGGGTTTCCTCCAGGTACTCCGGTTTCCCCCCACAGTCTAAAGACATGCTGAGGCTAATTGGAGTTACTAAATTGCCCGTAGGTGTGCCTGTGTGTGTGGGTGTGCCCTGCGATGGGCTGGCCCCCTGTCCAGGGTTGCTCCCTGCCTTGTGCCCATTGCTTCCGGGATACGCTCTGGACCCGCCACGACCCAGTAGGATAAGTGGGTATAGAGGATGGATGGATGGATTTTGAGAACTTGACATTATACTAGTGTATAAAACAATGCTTTTTCAGAACAATAAATTGATAGGGTGCAGTACACAAAAGGTGCATTGTTGTATCATAAAGAGATGTGCAGCACTGACATGGCTGCGCAGATCGAGGCCTGGGAAGATTACCTGTGCGACGGCGGGGTCCAGATTGTTCATGATCATGTGGATGATGGCAGCAGACTGTCGGGTGCGACAGGGGTACTCGTCAATGGGATATGCCCTTAAAAGTACAGCGTGATTCATTACCCATGAGCACTCAGTAAATGCACAAGGACACTTACAGGCATATGTACAGAGACTCTAAGTTCTTGCATATATATATAAAAAAATGCAATTTACAGGTCATATCTTTAAAAGAATAAGTAGGGTGTGCAGGTCTGTAACTGCAAGCAATGTTGTGGACATTATACTGTGTCAGGATGAATCAACAGAGGAGGTTAGATGAATAAAAGTGAGGACGATTTATTATAAAGCCTATCATTTATTAATGGCTCAAAGTAATGTACTTTTCAGGTCTGATAAAACATACCTATACCATTAATGAAATGCAAAAAGGAGATAAGTGTCGTGTATGGACAGAGCAATTGGTTTTAAATGAGAGAGGTGTGCTGATGCGGTATTAAAGGGTCTAAACTTGATGTAAAATCTTAAATTCCCGTAATCCTCGTTTAGAGTGGACGAATTTAAATTAAGAGGGGTCCCTGAAGTGAATGACCATCCAGCATCACAGGGAACCGGTGATCAGCCTGCACAGCACTTATCAGACACTGCACTTGTCTGTATGTGTATGTTATGTATACACGAGTATTTGATTTTGTTTCGTTGGCATGGAGTTCCACACTGCAGCAAAGTGGATGTGAAAGGATAATTCAATTAACCTGCCTGCCCAGGTTAACAACTTCTACCATCACCAACCTCCCCGGTGAAACCTTTCAATTGTTCCCATTTTTCTCCACCCTACCACCCTGGGACACCAACTTTAGGGGAAGCATGGAAACATATCATATTCTGACAGCTGATTTGGGTGGACAGTTGAAAATCTACCCTCCACCCATCTCTCAAATGGTGATGAATGGGGCAGAACGGCAGATTAAATGGATCCCACCTCATTCTGATGGGGGGGCAGAAGCGGTACATGTAGATATGCCCATGCCGCCGCAGCTCCTCAGCAAATTCTGGAGCCAGAGTGGCATGGAGATGAGGGGGGAAGTAGCGCAGGGCATTCCTGAGGGCCAGCTGAAGGAGAGCAGAGAGGAAAGGGTGAAGTACAGGGACTCTGTGAGCAGGAACAGGACTCTGTGAGCAGGAACAGGACTCTGTGAGCAGGCTGCAGAGAGGAAAGGGACTCTGTGAGCAAGCTGCAGAGAGGAAAGGGACTCTGTGAGCAGGCTGCAGAGAGGAAAGGGACTCTGTGAGCAGACTGCAGAGAGGAAAGGGACTCGCTGTGCAGCTCTGAGTGCCTGCCGGCATGCTCACTAGGTGTGTGCAATGCTCACAAGCCCTCATATTTGCCTGCAGTTGATTATGTTTCATACTGTCAGCCTGCCATGTTATTGTTTTCTCAATTTTCTAAAGCATGCTGATCCCAACAATACTTGATGGGTAGGAAACCTTGTCCCTACTGTGAATTAATGTTTGCAAATTACAAAGAGGTTGTTCAATTATACTTACATTTCACAGCTATAAAATATAATAATAATAAAAAAACATTTACAATAGGTATTAATGCCCCAACAATGAAATGAAGCATTATATGTTAAAAATATGTAATAAATTATGCAAGATAATGTACCATTTTCCATGGCACAAGTTTTTAAATTATCATGAATTGAATATAACATGCATTCTTTTTAAAATATAGTTGCTGATTACTAATATTTGAATATCTATTATGTAGCTCCAGATCATGTAAAATAAACCTGTAAATGGCTGAATGCACCTAAATAACAACAAAATGTTTTTTCCCCACAAGGAAACTTAATGAATCAATAATGAACTATAAAGAAGTGCTTGTTTTTACCTGAAATAAATGCCACATTTAAAATCATGCTGACTGGTGTGCTTCTGCTGTCTCTGAAAGATCTGCTGATGAAGCTGCACTTACCTTCTCCTCCTGGGCAGATAAGTTTGGAGTTCGGACTGGAGCGTGGGGAATTTTGGGGTCTCGCCCTGTGTTATGCGGCAGGGGATCCAGAGGTAACCCCTCGAAAAGGTCCTTCAATGTGCACATCTTGTGCAGAAACAGAAGTGCTCACTTAGTGTGCGAGCCTTCGGTGAAATTCTTTAATAAGTATGAATCGTTACAAAGGCGCCCATTGAGAGGTGGAATCCACTGACCTCTGCATTAAGTTACTGTACAGGACACTGCAATTGTCCAGGTGTAGAAGCAATGACAACCGCCAGCCCCTCCTCCCTTTTTCATTGGCTGGTCTACCGCTTACCCCTTATTTGTTCCACCAATCACGCAAAAATTCAGTGCCAGGGATCACTGATCTCATAAGACTTGATGTTTTGCCTGGTTAAACTGGCAAACATTGTCAAAAGTAGATCGCAAAGATTTTTGCTGATGGGAGACACACAAGCGAACATTGACTGAACCTTTGGACTGCCTCTTAACTATGTACAAACAAATACCTAACTGGCCATCTTCAATCTACAGGTAACATCCGAATAATGAGGCTGGTGTCAGTTTTTCAACAGATATCTCATCGCAGTGAGGAGCATTTCTTGGTACAAGACCAGAGAACTTGATGCACTACAGAGAATGAAACTCACAGGACGGCTCCTGGGCAGTATCTTCATATTCCAATTGTATATATTTATATTTACTTTACAGCGTAACATTCAAGGGGAAAGTCAGAGGTAAATTTCAGGCCACTAACTTCGAACGGAGAAAAGGACTAAAGAGATAGAAGAGACTGCCGATATATAAATGAAATAAGCTGAGCCGCAAAGTGCATCTGAAGGGACATGTCACGTTTTGAAGTTACTTTCTTGCATGCTGAATATTATCTATTGCTCAAAGCATGTCATCAGTAATCATTAACTGACTTAGCTAAATTGATTGTATTGTAGAATAATAGAGCAGTGTTTCTGAACCGAGTCCTTGGGGACCCCCAGACAGTCCAGGTTTTTGCTCCCTCCCAGTTCCTGGTAGGGAGGAATAATGTGGACTATCTGGTAGGGAGAGAGGAAAAAGATAGACTGTCTGGGGGACCCCAAAGACCAGGTTGAGAAACACTGTAATAGAGTATTATAGTTAATCTCCTGTTGCTTTACCCCTGATAACTGAGCTTAAACCACCATTCCTTGATCAGGATGACGGAAAATGAAATTATGCTTTATTTGCCATTGTAGGTACTAATACAGGCACAGAGGAGTTCTTTAGTTTTGTTGCTCACATACACTCAACAAAAACATAAACGCAACACCTTTGTTTCTGCTCCGATTTTTCATGAGATGGACTTAAAGATCTAAAATTCATACCTGATACACAATATTACCATTTCTCTCAAACATTGTTCACAAGTCAGTCTAAATGTGTGATAGTGAGCACTTCTGCTTTGCTGAGATAATCCATCCCACCTCACAGGTGTGCCACATCAA
>JAODUD010000107.1:6229945-6249980 GCA_026784285.1 Stomatorhinus walkeri
TTAGATCTTTAAGTCCATCTCATGAAAAATCGGAGCAGAAACAAAGGTGTTGCGTTTATATTTTTGTTGAGTGTATATAGAGGTGAGTGAAGCCTGAGGTCCGAGTGCAGAGCCATCATTCATCCAGCAGCCCTGCAGAATTTCTGGTTGGAAACATTCACAGAGCACAGAATACTCTAATGTTTTGTGGGCTTTCTATATTATGTATGCAAAACTTACAATGACCTCAGGTTGTAACTAAGAAAATTACAGAGAGCAAAATTGCATGTATTCCTTGGAACCTTTGAGTACATTCACTCGGCAGCTGTGTGCATCTGTTCTTTAAATGGGTGTCCAGTTACATGTTAACATTTAGCATAGGTTAGGGTAATTTGATCACTGTTGATTACCTGAGAGTGTGAATACTTTAAAGATTCTCTCACCTTTAATGCGCATTCAGACAATGCACGTAATCTACTCTCTTCTTTATGTCAATCTAGTGGCAGCATTAAGCTAAAATGGTTGCAAGCTGTAGCAGACAGTGCCCTTCACTGCTGGCATGCCAGTATGTTTCTCTTGTCTAGATCTGTGGATATTTTAGCAATTACTTGCTAACTCATTTGCATCTAAAAAGCTAGCTGTATTCTTGGAAACTAGGCTTCTGTATTATCGCCCCTATTAAATACAGAATGCAGAATTACCTAGAAATGAGCTGCTATACTTCCAAATACACCAATATGCTCTATGCATAAGGATAGCATGGTGGTACAGTGAGCAATACTGCCTGCCCCCCAAAATGGGATAAATAGAAGCTGGATAAGTAACGAATGATAATGTGCCAAAATTTATAAATATAAATTTCATTTATACAAATGTAGTCAATTTCCTTTCAGAATCTGTTCAATCGGACAAGAAAAATCCTCACTACTTTTTATCTAATGCTAAATAACCAAACAATTTCTGAATAAAAATGTAGTCAGATGATTTTCAGACCTGTCTGTGCAGCCAAACTAACACAGAGAGAATGTGGCAGAGTGTCAGCAGGGGATTGGAATCATTCTGTGGGAATGTGGCGCTTTGATTCCACAAAGAACTTTGGTGTTTTGCTGCAGGAGATACGCTTGTTTTAAGCAGAAGATGCGTGTCATATGGTAATATTGATATTCTCAAAATTATAGCTTCCAGCGAAAAGAATCATCAGTGAGGACAGTGACACATTAAGTCTGTATGCCCCTTCCAGGACAATACGCCCAGTCACTTGATAGATCTGAATAAACCTCACTAATTCAGAAGCCATGTACTCTGGTTGAGTACAGCCATATGGTCCCAACTCCCCATTGAGAGTCACCACTCAACCAAACGAATGTTATTTGCCTCACTTGTACATCATAGATTTACCCATCAACCGTCCTGAATAACAGCTGCAGGTCACAGAGTCAGACTCCACAACCATCTCCCAATTACAGACAGAGATAATCTCTTATCCCAGAGTCATTAACACTGCACATAATACTCTCCTCACTGCAGTTTGCCACAATTAATTTCAGGACTATCACCTAAATCACTGCTTAAAATATCTGGAGAGGAATTAAGGAGGAGTATCACAGCAAGAAATGTTCTTAATAAATGCAGTTTATTTAAGCGTGATTTCACACTGGAAATGTGTAAAAAGTGAACTCCGTTAGGTGTTCCGTAATACAGTCAGTGAAAATCCACTTAAAAACTCACCCAGCCCCCGTCAACCAGAAGCTGACATATTTGGTCTGAGACGAAGCTCAAAACAGACACACATACCTCAACTAGCACCGAGCTAGAAATAAAGCTGTCCTCAGTAAGACTGGCGCGAGCATTCTATCGTTAAAGATAACATTCTGAAAGCCAGAGGCGGCTGGAGCTGTGGCTCAAACTGTTGCCACGTATTATTGGATATAATGGGGGGGGAAGTGATTGTTAAATGAGCAACTAGATGCATCTCAAAAGCTGCCAGGCGTAACCATCCGACCCCTTCAAAGAAGAGAAATACCCCTTTCTCTGTACGTTACCAGTGAACCGTCACACTCACATGGTCCCCAAAGCCTGTAAAGCAAACCTGAAGGCCGCGATGATACAGCCAGGCCCTGCAGAGGAGAGCAGCTAAAAGGTGATTTTAACCATTTCTTTCTCAGAAAGAAACCTTCACAAACTTCTATGGCTCCTACGGCATCAGCGTATTACCAGCATGTCATATACAGAGAGCACAGTGCTGAATGCGTTTTCTGTTCTTTGAGAAGCGTATGGGCAGTCATTCCAAAAAAATGGCTAAAAAATCCCTCTGTACAGGCGACCGCACTAGGACCTTACTTTTAGGGACATAAAACATTAAAATTGGCTAACAATAATATTAACATTAATTACATTGTGAGGCACAGTTTATAATAACATTTAAGGTTGATGATGATGCCGGTTGCGGATGAAGAACGCCCCTGTTTAGAAGAGCAGGGCGCCCATGCTGCCCATCTCGCTCTGCTCTTTGACGAAGATCTCGAAATACTGGTAGATGATGGTCACAGCCAATAGGATCCCAGTGCCTGAGCCGATTGCACCCAGGAAATCAGCCATGACGGAGAGGCCGCCGATACACAGGCCGCCAAAGGCTGCTGCGGTGGGGATGTACCTGCACAGACATGGGGGACATCGCACACGGCGTGTTGAGGGAGGGGGGCGAGGCGCCGCGCAGGCCCTGCAGGTCAAGGCGGTACGCCGTACCTGTTAAGCTCATGCACCATGGATGTCTCCCTGTGGCCCCTCATCACCATCTGCTGCTCTTTGAGCTGCTTGGCCACCTGTCCAGGACACATTAGGCATGAAAACAGGCTAGAGGGGGAATCCAATAGAGGCCAAGCATCTGTCTAACACAGCAGAGCTGTACGAGGGCTATGCAATTAACCTGGTTTTATGCACGCGCACACGTGCATACACACTGCACATGCCTTAATTAGCTTCATAAACAAATTACCATACATTTTAACTTTATACAGATAATTTGTACGTCATTTGTGGTTTGAAGGTTAAGATGCACAGTAATTTGTTATCACAGCAGAGTAAATGCATATAAAATTAGCGTGCATTTGCTCTTATGGCAAGAAATTGCCTGACGTATGTCATTAGACAGTGAATGTGTACCAGTTATGTGCATCTGTTTATAAAATATCCTGGAGAATTGTATTTTTGGTTGCATTTTGTAAGTATGTTTTGTTATTTGACTAAAATAGTGGTTCATTTGTGCTTATCAATTTTGGGATGACTTCTTTTGATGGAATAACAGGAAGTCAGTAGTGCGGCTAAAGATGGCGCCTCAATCTACAGGGGAGTGGGACATCGGAACTTGCTTGGAAACTGACAGCTTATAATTCTTTCCTGCTTTAGCACCACAAAGTTTGCATTTACTTCCTCTTCTGTTTTCAACATTTGCACTTGATTAGCACTTCAGATATTGTCTCTGCTTAATCGTAGCTTGTTGCATACCTGCCCCATATCCACCGCTCAGCCCGCCCGCCCTCACCGCCCGCCCGCCGTCGGTGCCCACCCGCCCACCATGCCAGGTTTTGTCGTTTGCATTTGGAAACTGGCGTTACACACATAGTTAACNNNNACACACATAGTTAACTCACATCTTTGGCAGAGGATCCAGACACCTCAATCCAGGTCTTGGAGAAAAAAGCGCATGAACCCAACATGAAGACAATATAGATCACAGCGTGGACAGGGTCCTCCAGAACTGAACCGAAGGACTCTGGGGGAGACAAGTAGTAGCAAAGGCCACCAACAGGATATGCACGAGCTGGGCCCCCAGTAGATATGTCCTGTGTGGGGGAAGAAGAACCAACCAAGTTACAACCAAGTATGAATGCTCTACAAGAGCTGAATCAGAGTTATAGGTAGCTCTCTTGTTTATATATTCTAAAAAATAAAAAAAAACACACACACACACTTAACCACATAAAGTGGATACTTACAGACCAGGTTCCCAACAAATTGACCAGGAAGTTTCCACTGAATCTGGTGGAGAGCATCTGAGAAATGACGTAGAGGTTGGAAACCAGTGCGGATTGAAGAATGATGGGAATGTTTGAGGTGTAGAAAAGCTTGATGGGATACGTGTTGTACTGGCCACGGTAGCGGGCAGACTTGATTGGTAGATCAACTCTAAAGCCCTGAAAGTAAGACCAATACTGTTCGGTTAAAGATACAGATTTTTCCAAATACAGCAGGCATAAGCACTGGGGTTGAGATCTCAAAGATGAGAACAGATCAAAGAATATAAATAAAATCATTTAAACACAGTGCCCCCTGCTGACCTGAAAATATATGACCACGGCGAACACAAAGACTGTGGCAATAAGGTTCATGAGGTTGGGCAGGTTTTGCCGGTAAAAGGCCTCCCTCAGCGCTCGCACTTTGTCTGTGCGAGTGGCCAGCAGGTGGAAGAGGGCAATGACAGCCCCCTCAAATTCAGTTCCTAAAGGACACAGAAAAAGAAACATACTGGATTCTTGACCAATGGAGATGGACATTCGTACAGCTGATGAATGCAGATGTTTACATTCACTATAGTTTTAACAGCACAAATAACAGTGACATTCAACTTATTTTGGATTTTTTTTACATGTACTATTCCAGTTACGATTTTACTTCCTTTAAACAATTAAGCCATAAAACATATCTGCAAATGTGTGTTGATACCGACCTCGTCCGGTGTTGACCGTGGTCGGGCTGAAGGCCTTCCAGACAATGGTCTCGCAGATGTTGGTAGCAATAAAAAGTGAGATTCCAGACCCAAGACCGTAGCCTTTCTGCAGCAGCTCATCCAGAAGCAAAACAATCAAACCAGCTACAAACAGCTACAGGCAGAAGACAGAGGAAAACAGGAAGGGGTTTCACCCATTTGTAAAACTGAGGAGAAACGTTCTATTCTGTTATTACCCAGCCATAAAGATGAGCCCAGGATGATCATTGGGCAAACCCATTCTAAATTATCCAGATGAGGATAACTAATCATAAGTGTATAGTAAATTCACCTGAATAATGATGAGAAGGCAGATCCCAGCCCCCATCTCTGAAGGGTCTCCGTACATTCCGGTCATCACATATACAATGGCCTGGCCAATGGTGATGATCATGCCAAACACTGCGGTGAAGAAAAAGCAGCTTTAGATGCATGCGCACACATGCAAGAAAAGTTAACTGGAGCTGAATATAAGCATTGAGACAGGGACAGAATCAGGAGGCCAACAGAGGCACAATTACATTTCTGGGCGCCATTGAAGAGCGCTCTGTCTTTGGGGGTGTCCCCAACCTCAATGATCTTTGCTCCAGCCAGTAGTTGCATGATGAGGCCAGAAGTCACAATGGGAGATATGCCCAACTCCATCAGGGTCCCTGAGGGGGGGGGGCACGGCAGGCCAGAGACATCAGCACAAGGCAGAAATGACATTCGCAGTAAAGGAGAAACTGCTATTCAAATAGAATAAAATAGGCCAGTATTTACTGGACATGCTGGAAATGAAGTTTCACATCAAAGGAAGAATAAGGATATTGTAGGGCACACACACACACCTCTGTTAGAGGCCAGGATAACTCTCATCCAGTAAAATGGATCTGCCGAATCTGATGACATGATCCCAAACAGTGGAATCTGCAATTAAACAGAAAGAGTTACAAAATGCATAAGATCAAACTATATAATATCAGAAGACAAAGCTGGAGGCATTTGGCACATTCTCCCATAAAGTTAAACAGCTTTCTAAACTTTAAATCTCCTTATCCAACAGGAGAAATTAGCTGAGAGAATGACTATGGTGAGCATATGAGGAAGGAGTAAGCTACACTTAACTGACGGGGTAACCTATAAAAATGATCAGATTTGCCTGGAGATCATACCTTACCTGGCAACACACCAAGAAAATGAAGAGGGTGATGGCAGTCCATAACACCTTCTCTCTGAATTGAATCTGAAAATTTAAATCAGGATTTTACAGCTACTGTGATTACCTCTATGGATTTTCTTTATAGCAGAGCAGAGAATCGCAGATTACGACACGTAATGCATACCTTTCTTTCTGGCTTCTGTATCTCTGGCAACACTGCACAGAAGGGCTTTATAACTTCCAAAAACTTGACTAAAAAAAGAAGAGATATTTCGGTATGTAATTCAGGGTGCTGCAAGACTTTCAGAAGCGCTCCACAAATATACCGTTAGTGTGCATATTTAATATCATGTATGTACTGTTCACATAGATTTGGCATTAGTGTAAGAATTTTATTATGAGGACACATTATTACAAAGCACGTGAAACGACGCAAAAGAGATTTTAAAATCAATGTATGCAAAATTCAGCTGTAAAGAAACAGATTTACACACTGATGTAAGGCTACGTCATCACTTCTACAATACCCTCAACAGTTGATACCCTATGACTTTACAATGGCTTATAAACAACCTAGGGACAATGCAAAACCGCTATGCTGCCTTTTAAAACAAACATAACTAGTTAATATGTCAACTAACGACTCACTGTGCAGGGGAGTGTAGATTGAATGAAATGGCAGGCAGTGGTTAACAAGTTTCAAGTTCGAGATATTGATCAATTAGCAAGAATCGGTCCGACTGATTTTAAGTTATAAAGGTGTTTTTTGCCGATCTTCACTATACTACCATAACCGTGTGAGTACAGAGTGCTAAACAATCAGACCAGCCACAAAGCCTCATCGATGAAAACGTGAGTACATGAAAACGGCCATTTTTACACGGCTACTCACGCTCAAGGCACTAATAATAGTTAGTGGCACATAAAAGTAAAGGTTTCACTTACTACCCATGGCGTCCAGCTAAGTGGAAAGCCCAGTCACAGCCAAGTAAATCAGACCAGTTTCTGCAGCATCAGATTGCCACTTCCCTCGGAATGGAAGCCACTTAGAGACACGTCACCGGTAGGTAGCCAGCCGCCAGTCAGCCTTCAGGGCCGGCGCATGCGTAGACCATCCGCAGGAGCGCATGCGCAGACCATCCTAGACGGAAGGCGTGATCGGCGTGGGGTTGCTACGCATGTGTGCGTCTCTTTGCCCTACGTGGCGGGAAGTATGCTGTGTTGTACATAAATCCTCAATATCTTCTGTACCTACTCCTAATTTACCAGTGTCCTGAACCATATACCCAGTATTATTAATCCAAACAACGGGGCTTAGGAAAACTAGGTAGATAAAGCCTCAAGTATATCATGACTATGGCATATTTTCAGTTTGCTTTGCTCACTTAGATTGCAGGGGTGGTGAATCAACTGAGGGTAGGGAAGGCTGCAGGGATCTGTGGTATCCAGGGTGAACTTCTCCAGGCTGGTGGTAAGGCTGTCCTCCTGGCATTACAGGCAATCTTTGCTTCCATTTGGGAGTCATACGTCATCCCAGATGATTGGAAAATGGGACTTGTAGTCCTTATCTGGGAAGGGAAGGGTGATTGTCTGGATTGTGGCAACTACAGGAGGATAACACTGTTTTCAGTGCCAGGTAAGGTCCTTGCTAGGGTCATCCCTAACAGGATCTCTGATCATTTGCTCGCATATCAGCAACCGGTGCAGTCTGGTTTTATGCCTAAGAAATCCACCATTGACCGCATCCTTACACTGAGGGTTCTCATTGAGCACAGGTGTGCATATAGGCAGAGGCTCTTTGCAGTGTTTTTTGATTTTCATAAAACACTTGACTCAGTTGATCGAGTTGCCTTGTGGGACATCCTGAGACTTTGCAGGATCCCCCCGAAGTTAGTGGACGTCATGGCCGGCCGTTACACTGGTACTATGAGCGCTGTGCAGAGTGGAGGGAGAAAACCTCCATGTTCTTCCCAGTTGATTGTGGGGTTCGCCAGGGCTGTGCAGGGTCATGGGGTCCAGTGGTTGTGGGGCATCTGTTGGTGAAGAAAGTTTTACTGATCTTGACTTTGCTGATGTTGTGATCTTCGCGGAGTGAATGGAGGTTCTGATTAGGGCTCTTGAGAGACAGAGCCAGGAGTGTGAATGTCTGGGATTGCGGGTGTCTTGGATAAAAACCATGATTTAAGTCTTCTTAGGCCAGGGTGGGCAATCTCATCTGCAAAGGGCAATAGTAAAAAGATGCGTATGTGGCTTTCCGCGGCAACTCCCTAATTAGATTACTAATTAGAGGTCTGATTGGTTGAAGAGTCCTCACACCTATGTTTGAACAGCTGACCTACAGGTTATCCCAAAAACCTAGATGCACACCGGCTCTTTGCGGATAAGACTGCCCTCCCCTGTCTTAGGCATAGCCATCAGTAGTGCGTCTGTCTGTGGGGAAGGTGTTGACCTCGTGGAGAGGTTCACTTACCTCGAAAGCGACATTCATGTCTCTGGTGGCTCTTCTTATGAAGTCAGCAGACAGATTGGGAGAGCATGGGGGGTCATGAGGTCGCTGGAAAGGGGTGTGTGGCACTCCTGATATCTTTGCAACAGGACGAAGGTCCAAGTCTTTAGAGTCCTGGTGCTCCCTGTCTTGCTGTATGGCTGTGAGACATGGATGCTATCCAGTGACCTGAAACAAAGACTGGACTCTTTTGGTACTGTGTCTCTTTGGAGAATCCTTGGGTACCGCTGGTTTGATTTTGTATTGAATGAGCGGTTGCTAGAGGAGTCCCGAATGAGGCACATTACCTGCATTGTGAGGGAGCGTCACTTACTGCGCTATGGCCATGTGGCACGTTTCCCTGAGGGTGATCCTGCTCACTGCTGAGGAGCCGAGCGGCTGGACCAGGCCGAGGGGACGCCTACGTAACACCTGGCTGCAGCAGATGGATGGCCATTTAAGGAGGGTGGGACTGGACCATGCGACTGCCTGGGGGGGTCACCAGCCCAGGTCCCGAGGAGTTTCGCCATGTGGTGAGTGCGGCAACCTGCTCCTCATGCTCCTCGACCTGACCTGATCTGACCTTCGCTCATGTTCTACTCTGACTCGTACAGATGTGGCTTACGTCTGCCCATGATGTGGCTCAGATTTCTGTGGGAGGGTCACTGGCAAACTTGCAACACTGGTGCTGAGTGGGCTGACCTGGACCAGCAGAGCCGGCAGTCGTTTGCATTACTTGCGTTGCGGAGGAAGTGAAATGATTATCAGTTTTCTTGGTTGGGGGGGTGGGGGCTCCCAAGTATGGATATTCCTAGGGCCCCTTAATAGGTGGAGTTGGTACAGGAGACAAGAATCTGTCAGGGTAAAAATGTGAACCTTTGCTTGAGGCTGTAACCTCAAGGGTCTGCCAATTGTTCCCTTAGCTTAACTGTAACTTTTAAGGTACAGAAATTGACTCTGGGGAACATTTCTGTACTATTGATGGTACATTGATGCCATTTGTACCTTTGGGATGTACCTCAGATCAATTTCAATTACAAGAGTAACAAGTAAACAAGTAAAGGTAACCATTTTTTCAGAGAATGTAAAAAGAAAGGATTTTTTGCATGTGACCCTTACCAGCACAATGCTGAACAATACATTTGGCCAGGACGGGGCAGTGTTGATCCTTTCAGCGTCACTAAGGGCCTTTGGCCTTTGGTGATCTTGCTGGGCTGGTTTTGGTGATGGGCTGGGATCCATATTCACCCATGTGGTGCCCAAAATGGGCATCATATTGCCTCTCACCCCACTGTCCCCTACAGCTGATACCAAAGTAAATGGTGGACCAATAAGAAATAAAAATGATTTAACATGGTTGAATTTAGTTTAATAATGCAATAAATATACTACATAACATCTTATATAATGAAACAATTAAATATTTACTATTAATAATACATTATTTAATAACACTAGTGCTCTGAAGGCATTATGCATTATTTCTTTAATCACGTTTAGATCCTGGCCACAAGACAAGCAGCAAAAGTGCTGTAGCATAAGTATTATGGATAATAATCTTAGAGAAAGTTTCCATAAATTTTAATGCCCTGCCAACTGGTGGAAGGATCTTTGCTCATCTGAGGCCGCATTACTGGTTTTAGCAATAATCTTACAAATCCCGCCAACGTGAACTGCTCCTGAGCACAAGTGGGCTTTATTTGGTAATATGCGCACAAACGTCAGAAACAGACAAACGTATGGGTGGAGAGTCTGATGATAACTGAGGCAAAGCTAAGGCTCTTTGAGACTCCGGCATCTCAGCTGATGTGGAGAGTCTGAGGGCGCTGATTCTGGCCCAGAGTATTCACGACTTTGTGCAGAATGAGCAGCTCTGAAGTTCATTATCAAGCCTCTAACAACCACAACAACAACAATAATAATAGCCACACTGCAGATTGCACGACTTTGAAATAATGTCGCCTTGGTGATATATGTATATTGCATGTTTTTCTAAAGAAAAATGTACTGCACTTTCAACCAATTTGTACCAGCAGGTGGCAGCACTGCAACGTAAAAAAATCAAGGTTCTCGTCACACGCACGAAAGTAGTAGTACGCCAGCAGAGACGAGAAAGACCATTCCTCTAAAATTCTGCTGTAACTTTTGCCAGAAGCTTTGTCAGCTTTTGTGAGATCAAAACGTATAGTGATGTGTGAGATTTAAAATAAAAGAAAATCACATTTTGTGAACTCTGAATAATAAAAAGTGAGTATATTTTTGGCATGCCGATTTTGCATGAAAACAAAGGACAAGAGGAGTTTTTTGATTGCATTAACAGATCTTTGTGAAGACCTGAAAAATGGTCCCCACAATGTCAAAATAACAGGTTTTTATTACATTGTGGCGAACACTCGGTCCCCACAATGTAATATAGACCTAATTCACACACATGTATGCGCACACACAAAACACAAATGCACACAAACACATAAATACAGTATTTATTGCTGTCATTGTCATTTTGTTCTCTGGTGAAATTCCACTTTTCCTGCTGAGCCAAGTAATCCTGTATTTTTTGTTTCTTTTTTTTCCTCTGCCCTTGAAACTCTTCTTTTTCTCACAGGATGAGTAACCTTGTCCCATACAGGTCATAACAGATGTTTTTCCACATTTTTTCCCTGTTCATCGCCACATTTAAGAAGCACACGTGTTATGGAACCTCCTGTGTCTTCCATTCTATTTAATCAATTATAAAAGCCTTTCTTCCATTATTGGGAAAAAAATATTGCAACTCAATCGATTTATCTTTCCTCTTAAAAGTGTTGTTTTTGTAAGCGTGGTTTGCTTTGCCGTTACATTAGAAGTACACATTCACCTATCACTACTGTTTATATTCAGACCAAAGGCATCGTTAAAGGTGCTGAGGTTTTTTCTTGGTCTAGAAGAGGAGTCAAATCGATAATGGGTATTTATGAGTGCTTGCACAAGAATGGGAAAGCGGCCGTGAAAAAGCATTTATATCTGACTGTTGATACAGGCAAAGTAGGGTCTTAATTATATGTGTATGTGGGTCCATCTGTATGAGAGCAGGAATGGTAATAGGGGAATGTGTGTGGGTGGGGGAGAGAGGGAGAGAGGGAGGGAGGGAGAGAGAGAGAGAGAGAGAGAGAGAGAAAACACTGACAGGGGTCAGCAATAGTGAAATAGTGACAGGAGGAACGAGACTTTGAGATTCACAGTGGGTGGGATTTCCGTGCTGTCAGTCACTGCCTGCTTTAAGAATGGAACCTTGTAAATGAAGTGGCTGGCTGACAGCATGTGACAATCCTGCCCCTCTATGGTCACAAGACCTCCACAAGACCTAACTGCATGTATCGTCTCCCACACCGGTATCTCATTTCAGCTGTGATAACGGAACATGGCAAAAGGGAATCGACTTCTAGCCAGGTCACATGACACAGCAAGTCCAAGGTCAGTTATTTGGGGGATTGGAGGAGGGCTGTGACTGGGACAAAGGCCATGGAATCCACTTTCCTCCTTAAACTGGAGACTCACACTACACTCCTCTGCACTGCTTTCTTAAACAAGAAGGTGTTTTTGTGAGCGCAGCCGTGCGCATCTCAGAGACCGTAATCGTATTCTTCTTGGATTACATTTTAGGCTTCAGATGTCTCTTGCTACACAAAGAAACCAGCCACCCAATCTATATGAGATTTCTTTCACAAGGCCAACTTATTTGAATTTATGCAAACTAGGAGGGTTCCCTGGTAAATTCCACTGAACTATACCTTATGTGCGTGTGCAAAAAGATGTTGAATTTTTTATTTAAGCACTGTGTGTATTAGAGTATGCATGGCTTAGGAATTTTTTTTTTTTTGCTGTCCAGCACATCATTCCCTCCATGGATTCTGTGACTGATATCGTTATGCACACACACAAAAAATGTAATAGATACCGATGAAAACGGATAGTTAGACAGGGTTGAAGTGTTTGTGGCTGCCAGTGCTGTTCACTGATATGCAAGAGCATTCATCATCTACTAAAAGTGAAACGCAGAACGAGGTGACAATAATTACTCTGAAAAGAAACAGATAGAAAATGAGGAAAAAGAAACCATTCAACTCAAAAATCACAATGTCGAAAAGCATCAGGTGTTATTCCGCAATGTATTTGTGTAGATGGTAAAGGCATAAACTGTTCTTTAGCATTAAGGATAGCCATGTCTCTGTGTGTTTGTCCATGTGTGTTTGTGCACGCTGGGGAGGTGACTGTGTAATAGAAAAGATAATAATATAACTAATAATAACAATAACAATAAAATCGGACTGAGGTAATTTCTTGAAACATGGGTAAAAAAAGAGGGTATATGGTGAGGTAGCAGGTTACTACAAAATAATTTACAGAAACCATTGGTAACAATAATGCTAATAAAGGAAGAAATAAGAAAATAAAGTTTGGAGCCTGATAATTAAACACAGTGATGGATTTGTTCAAAGCATAGGTATAGGTTAAACAACAACAACAATAATAATAATAATAATAATAATAATAATAATAATAATAATGGGGAAAAAAGAAACATAATCATAGGAATGAGAGGTTATTGGGTATTCAAATTTGTGTGTGTGAATATGTGTGTGAGGGAGGGGCATATATTGTGTGTTTTATGTCTTTGCAAAAGCATTCCTGTTGTACAGACCTGCAGTTTACATGAGCTTATTGTAGCAGTGGGTAGTCACTTCGGTGGCAGCATTCAGTGTCCCCTGGGCTTAGTGTTCAGGACAGACTGTTCTCGGGGATGTCAGGCTCTGGTCCCCCATGGACTCCACCAATCAGGAAAAGGCGCTAATCTACTGACATGGGTGGTGCGCCTTACAGAATTATATTGCAGCCTGTAAGAACCCAATGGGCTGGAGAAACAGAAGGACCCATGGTTCAGAAGCAGACTGAAGTCAGTCAACCAGAACCAACCAAATGCACTGATCTTTCCATCATACCGATTAATATCACTAATATGCAAAATACCACACAGTATGTTGTATTCACAACCAACGGACACTCTCTCTGTCCCCTTTCAGGTGGTTATCTGATGAGCTACTGGAGTGCCTCATGTCGGAGATGTCAGCTGTAGTATGTTGTCACTGAAGCACAGCTGGTGCACAGCTGGCAAACACACATGGACACAGCAGCACACAGCTAGACATGCAGCTAAGCTTAACTGTGCTGACACGGTTCAGCACATCACGGTGGTTCTTACAGAGGTGCTAGCACACTGTAGTAGAATAATTATTATAATTATAATTGCACGTAGTAAATCATGAAGTACACCGTGTGAGTAGTAAATGAACATACGTTCGGTTTATGTCACTGTCACTCTTCAAACTCGGCAACGTTTCTGCAGTGAAAAACCGAAGCGAGCTGGAACCACACTGTAACTAATCTCTCATCGCAGTGTGGCTCAGGTACGCCTTGGTTCTTATATGCCAGTGGAAAAGTACTAATAGTTATATAGATTTTTCACTGAGTGAAAAATCATTGGGTTCATTTCCTTGTTCCAACATACACAGGAAATGTTTGAATGACAAGAACAATACAATCTGTGTGCTATTAGTCAAAAAAATAGTGTTAATTCATTACTGTAAAAGATGGAGATCAGATCAGATTTTATAGACATCAATTATAGAAATTCCCATACTTTTTCATGCCACTGTAGATACAAAATTTCATTTACTTCACCAGCATTAAAATACACACAAAAACACACACAAACACAACTCAAGACAACTGTCAGCAAGCCCACATAAACCATACCAGCAGATCACTGTCACATACAATAATGCAGGGTCATGTGACCGTGCATGTGTCTCAGATATGTGGCCAGGGAACAGGATAACAAAGGTAGGGGATACATATGACCAAGACAGATTGGCACAAATGCTGGTTACTTCTCCCTATCATCCTTCAGTACGATCATTCTTAATTTTCTTTCTCCAGCCATCCAACTACAGAGGTTTCTATTTGTATCCAATGAGAACAATTTCTCTACAATAAACGTATCTGTGATTTACACTGAGCTCAAATATCAAACAGGTCGAACACAGAAATTCACATATTTACCGGACCGTCATATATTTGAAGTTTTATTATCCAGATAAACTTGATGTAAGCCAAAAGTGACTCTCATTAAAGTCCAGGTTGTTATTCACAGTCAGCTGCAGACTGCTGTACTCCCTGTTAGCATTCAGATCCACTGGATTCTTTGGGATCATGCTGTTACTCTCTATTATTCCTGAAAACATTAGTTCAAAGGAACCTGTTGACCAGTTATGAATAAAGTCTTAATAACTGTTAACATTGTATCATCTGTTGTTATGCACTTAACAGTTTGGGGTCTTAAAATTTTCAAATATTACTTTTCAAATATAATGCCCTTGGGCTAAGAACGCCTGGCTTAAGCTCAGCTGGTACTTACGAACAGTGTCATAAAGTCTATTATATGAAAAATTTGTATAAAAAAAAATGTTCATAATAGTGAACTTTATGATGCTTGTAGAAACATTGTGCACCTCCAGTGGTTTGTCGGCTTGAGGTACAGCACTGTATGTATGTATGTATGTAGTTACTTTTGTAGTTACTTTTATTATTTAAACATCTAAAGTCTTTTTATTTTTCCGACTAAAATTTAACTTAAAGACATGTTCTATGAGTTTTAATTCTCATTACTTCTTCTTATATTAAAACTGGCCTTTAAAAGCTGGTTTTGATTTCACTGGTAGCTGTTCCGCTAGCTCAGCAGGTAATCTGTCCTCCACTTGACCCGAGGTCTGCCTGGGTGCCCTGCTGATTTCCACCCTTGGTGCAAATCAGGTGAACTGGTGCCCACGTATAAGTTTGTGGGTGTTCCAGTAAATGCGTACACACATGAATGCACTTGTGGTGCACTTTGTCCTGTCCTGCTTTTACTAAACCTTGTTCCTGTGATATTGTGTGCCTAGGATATTCTTGTGATTGGTTCTGAACCACGGTGACAGTGGATGGATGGGATGATATTTAATTGATTAATTGAAAAATACTGTTATTAAAACTATGTTTGTTCATATTACTGTTAATTAAAAGAGTAAACCGTCTCCATTTGTGAAGTTGCATAGTCAGTTATATTACTTCAGCACAGTTGGATATCATAAAAACACTTGATAAACAGATCCCATTATTGTCAAAATACATAGCAGCACATTATCTGTTGATAATTATACAGAAAACCCACATCTTCCTGGTCTTATCACAACAACAGAGCTGAATGCAGTTCTTTCTTGCCTTAAGGCAATGGGGTTGTACAAAGAAATTCCAAAGTTAGGGATTCTTGTTGACACTTTCAAACTAGCATTGCCTGCGTAAAAGGACACTAAGTTCCTGAGCCATATCAGAAGTTTCACCGTCTGTTATATTTCATAATATCGCACTTTGATCTCTGGTCTGCAGGTAAAAAAAAAAAAAAACTCACCAGTCAGCATGTGCTTGGACTCTGCTCTTATAAAAGGCCTATGAATTCTTGTTGCCATGTAGATGCACACATGCATAAAATACCATGTCAGACAGGAGTAGACTTTACCCTTTCTTTGTTTCCAAAATAGGGCAGTAATTAACGAACAGGTTACCAAGTCCTGTGAAAAATGTAATGTTTATGATATGTGTCTCAAATGGATGTGATCCAAAAGGGAGTGAATGTGAATCTAAGACTGTCTCTGAGAAACTTCTGTTGGCATGATGGAAAGATGCTAAAATGGGTGTCATAGAGGCCAGAATACACGAGAGGCTTGCATCTATGAAATATGACTTTGAGATCCTATTTGGACAAAAGTATTGGATTACCTGGTCATTACACCCACAGGTACTTTTATGACAGCCCATTCATAGGCATCGATATGGAGTTGGTCCCCCCCTTTGCAGCTATAACAGCTGCCACTCTTCTGGTAAGGCTTTTCAATAGATTTCGGAGTGTGTCTGTGAGAAACCTGAATTCAGTGATGAAGAGGTGCGTCCCAATAGTTTTGTCCATATGGTGTATCTGTGTGGTAATTTGTGCCCTATATTTATCTGCCGCAAGTTGGTTATGCTCCATGCACATGTGAAACGTATGTGTCTGAGCCTAGGACAGATTTATCAAGGTTTCTCTTTTAATAAACAGACATGGGTGTGTAAGGCCGGCACGGAAATATTATCCCGTCCTACCATGAAGCTACAGTGAGAATAACATCAAATTTTAAGGTTCATAAGAACATCGCTGTGATTAGGTCTGGATTGCATTTTGTGCTCTCAAGGCTATCACAGTATTACCGTCATTAAGTAAACCAGATAGTGTTAATTTGAGGGTTGTGCAACAGTGATCAAGTGATTGAGAGGTTTAACACATTATCAACAGAGCAGCACTTGCATCTTTGAATCTCTAAAGCATTTACCGCTTGTCATCTAAGATATTATAACTAACCTGCGCAGCACAAGACAGACTATGACCAAAGAGATAATGGAAAGGCGTCCATTTATTAAAAATCAGGTTCACATAGTGTGTTGACTTGATCCTTTAAAAATTGTAAATAATTTCTAAAGCCCTCAATACTTCAAACGTGTGCATAGCCGTACTGAATTTCTTCTGTTGACTAAATGGCAGCTATGGGAATGCTGGCTTCCAGTAAGTGACTCACCTTGTAACATGTGGTCACTGACTGGCAAGTGCATCTGGCTCCGATTTTCATGCAGCTTTGGGCTGAAGATAAACCACCGACTGTTCAGCATTGATAAGACACACAGCTGCACATGACAAGTTGGATTTATACTCACTTCTGCTTATTTAGAAAAACTGCGGAATGTTGAAATTTCCTGAGTACAGCTGACTAGTGCTACCCTGTGCTACCCTGTGCTACCCTGTGCTACCCTGTTCCCCTTTCTGCCCACTAAAACAGACCCAAGAAGCAAACAAACAAAACAGATCTTACTACAAACAGAAATCCTTTTTATTATTTTTTTTGCTCCAACATACTGCCGACACACAAGATATATGACAGAGGTATATGAACTTGATCTTATAAACAGTTATTTGACATAACATTAACAGTAATGTGGAATGTAGTCTGTTTTATTTTTTATTTTGTAACAAATATTTCAAATAAATAAAGATCTATATAGTCTCTGTTCCTATAATTCATCATATTATTATCACAACACACCCCCTTTGTCATTTAGTGGAGGAAACATTGAATAAAGGGGCTCGAGGTGACACGACTGTCCCTCTTTGTCCCCTTAAACAGTCCTCTTAATAATTCTTCTCTTCCTCCCGTCATCGGTTGGAGGGAGAGAGGCGTGGTATAAAGAATGGCGTTCTCCTCACCCCACCATCCTCACCATCCACCCCCCAAACACACCCAAACCCTCACTTGGTCAGTTTCATTCCAAAGCTCATCAGGGGTCCGTACAGGTATGGCTGCTAGGAAGAGGGAAGGGACGATCCCACCGGAGGAACCATCTCTGCCCAAAAGCCAGCTCAGACAGAGACACGAGTGGGACTGGCACGGACCTTGCGATCCAACATTCACGCCATGCTCTGTTTACACTTCGTTTTGTCAAGATGCTTCACCTTTTTCTACCTTTTTTTTCTATAAAAAAAAGAAAAAAAGTCGAAGACGACCATTAATGGCACACGTGTCAGTGTTACCGACAGATGTCCAAAGAGCTGGAGATATGGGCGTCCATCTCTGCTGTCCGTCACTGGTGAAGGAAAAGACGGCAGTACTCTGGCTGGAGCGCGTGAGCGAGCGCCCAGGGGGCCAGCCAGGAGCTGCGTGTTCATCTCCGCTGACCTCCTGTGTTGCTGCCTCCATCTGAGGCTTCCAGTGCTTGGAGCCCTCACCGAGGGGGAACCTACACACCGAGGATGGAATCCAGACTGGCCTGGAGAAGGGCTTAATCAGGGCTGTGGTCCTCCAGCTCTGAGATGATCGTGATAAGGTTCTGCAGGCCGAAAATGTAGCCACTGTCCTGGCCCTCGTGCACCACGCTGTCCTCCCCGTAGTGCCGGCAGGTGGTGTGGGCAAAGTCGATCATACGCACGTCCACTAGGGGGCCTGGTTCCCCCACGGATGGCCAGCCACCGGTGCCTCCCCCCGCCGCTCCGCCGCAGTGGAACCCGAACGCCCCGGGGTCCTCCTCGTCCTCCTCTTCGTCGTCCTCCTCTTCCTCGCCCTCCTCGTCGCCGTGATGACAGTGGCGCTGGCGTTGGCTGCGTGGCGGGTCACCGTCGTATATTATGAGGAGTGAGCTAGAGTAGAAGCGGTAGGACTCGCAGGCCTCCAGCGCAGCCTTCATGTCCCGCAGGCGGCGCAGCACAGGGGACAGCAGCTCCCGCCGCAGGCGCCGCCCGTCGTGGAAGAACTGGAAGAGCGCCTCCTTGAAGCCGGCCAGCGTCAGCTTGCGCCCGTGGTACTTATTCATGAATATAAGCTGACCTGAGTCTGCCTGGTACACCTGGATGGGGGACAGGTCATTGGTTAGCAGATCCCCACCACATCTGCAAAATTAACATGCGCATCTTGTGGGCGGACGCCCCATTCAAAATGGCCGCCACTGACCTGCATGCCGCACAGCCTCACTCCGATGGAGGACGACGTACTCTGCTGACACTTGCGGATCTGGTGGGCCTTCTTCTCCTCGGAAGCGTCGTCCCCGTGCTGCCGGGTACCCATCTTCAGGTCCAGGACGCAGGGCATGTTGTATCGCCATGTCAGATTCTCCAGCAGGATGAATTCTGGGAAAGGGTCGTGGGTCAAGGAAGAAACATAGGGCAGAGGAAGCTTTGCTCTGCATGTATCAATCTGTGCTCTACTCCACTTCCTGTGACGACAGGAATGCACCCGTTAGGCCGCAGACTTTGAATGGACCGTTTGAGAGGCAAAGTTTCAGTGCACGCGTGTACTGGAGTCACTGGCACAAAAGGATACTGTACTGGTTGCGGTGCTTGGCGTTCTCCTTCATGCGCTGGAGCTGCTGCTGGTGGCATTTCAGGCTCCAGGGGTTGTGCTTGAGCTGCGGAATCACCTTGCCCTTCTCCAGGCTGTAGCACAGCACCTCGGCCTGCTCACGCTCCTCGCGATGGTGGCTGCGCAGATGCAGAGATGATTACTGGGGACCCGAGCCAAGCTGGAGAAAAACTGGCCTAATATGACAGCGACCTCTGAGAGATGGCACGATTCTGAGAGCTTAAATAGGTTACATGCTCCTCCCTCAGGGAGCCCCAGAATGCCACGGTGACGAAAACCAGCGAGATGGTCCGTTCTCATTATACAGAAATAGTGGGCGGTCCTTTGGTGAAGCCACGCCCCCCTCTCACCTCTTGTTCTTGTCCTCTTTGCGCATCTGCCTGGTCCTGTCCTTGCTGTAATAGTCACCATCCGGCAGCAGAGCGGGCGGCTTCATGTTGCTCCGCTTCAGCATCTTGTGCTTGGGCTCGCAGTCGGCGGTGGGGTCCACGTTTTCCAGGTCGCCCGACTCACTGTGCAGGGGATACGCCATCAGGCAGAGGCTCCCCTCCTCGTCCTCCTCGAAGCTGACCGACACCACGCCTGCGAAAACCAGGAGAGACGTCAAGCTGCAGAGAACCTCAGTTACCATGGGGGGGGGGGGGGGGGGAACCCCC
>JAODUD010000107.1:6265528-6277307 GCA_026784285.1 Stomatorhinus walkeri
CAATTGGCGGGAGGGGGAAAAAAAAAGATGGGGGGAGTTGCTTGGCAGCAAGGCTGTGTTAGAGAGCCACTAAGGACAATCTGACACAGGCCAAGTCAGTAAAAGGCAGAATGATACATGTGAGACTGGAGCACGTGCGCGATGTGCAGCCAAGGCGGGCGTAAGGAGGCAGGAAAGCCACGGTGTTGCAGGAGATACTGCAGCACTCCGCAGCTACACCATGCACCCTGGCCTTTAGTCACCATGCTGCGCTTTCAGTACCTTCTTCCTGACATAGTAACAGTCATCATCTGCTATTTTTATTTCTTGCTGCATGACCACCGGCATCAAAGCCCTAAAGAATCAAACTACGTGGTCTGGGGGGGGGCTGATCCAAAATGACGGGGGTGTTGAAATGCAAACACTGGACTTTCATAGTACAAGGACAGGGGATAACCTACACTGAATGTCAGCTGTATGCTATGCAATAAGCCTCATACCGGTCTCTGAAAAGTGCAGGGCCAGCTGGTAGCCAGAGCTGGGAGGCCTCGTGTGTGTCTGACTGCACTGATAACTGCCTGCGCGTCTGATGGATCATTAGATATGATGAACAGCAGAGCAGCATAAGTGCAAACCTCTGTTAAAAATTAAAAAGGAGTGACCTGGAGGGGAGTGGGTGGCTCAAGGATGCGAGCGAGAGGCTGCGGAAGTGACGCAAATGCTCCTGTCATTCTCCACCGGTCTTCGGGCTGCCAGCCGAATGACATTCACAATGAACGATCACCTTGCACTACACTTAATGAGAAGCTAATGCGTTCAGGAAGCCAGACAGCCAAGTATGCCCACAGGAAAGCACACACGTCAGGCTGCTTTACTGACTCCCTGGGGACTTTCCAAAACACTCATTCTGATGCAATTACCCCTAACACTCAACATGACGGTCAATGTCAATACAAACCCAGCAATCACACCCAGCCTTCCCCCCCCCCCAGAGCTTTTTTTTGTGACCTACAGCTCTGGAAAAAATGAAGAGACCACAAAACAGCTTTTTTGTTTCACTGATTTCTCATTTTATGGGTGTGTGTCTGAGAATAATATATTTTTACTTGTATACTGCAGTCTGGTTCTTCCCTGTTTCTCATTAATGAAGGGCTTTTTCCTTGCTTTATGGGAATTCAGTCCTGCTTCTAGGAGCCTGATACACACTGTCCTAGCAGTGCACTTCATACCTGCATTTAATGTTTCCAAATCCATTCGAAGAACGTCATTCTACGATTCAAGAGAATCACACGATGTGAAGGTACGTATAACTCGAAGAGCCGCTTCTGCCCTCTACCTGGCTAGTCCCTGGTCATGTCTTCTGATTCACCGCGTTCTTCTGCCAGCAGGACCATGAATAAACCAGAATTTTAAAAAAATGGAGTTGTCTCAAATGTCTCAGAGCTGCATTTTATTTATGCACATTTTGTCTGAAGTCCAGACATTGTTTTGTAGGTGAATTCCTTCCAAAGCTCATACTGAATGTAACCAAACACCGAGCAGAAGATCTAACCTGCAGCCGCCCCCTCCCCAACAGCACGAGCAGCAGGCTGAGTCAGAGCCGACCGGCAGCACTGGCTCGGGAGGGGAAGTCAGCACAGCTGCAGGGCCACGAGGTCGACATCACTGGAGCCGCCACCATCCAGAAATAGAGAGGGTTATGTAAGGCAGGGTGCGAGGGGCAGATTCCCAGTGCGGCTAAACGACATTAAAGGCGCTGCTCCGGCACAGAGAACGGGCTGCTGGCACACGTTACCTTTATCAGCACAACACTGGGTCTTTAAATTCTCAGCAACTGCTAAACTGCTAGCTTCTGCTGAGTACAGGGAAGCTTACAAACAGTAAGCAGGGACTCCCAGTCAGCTATGGCTTGGAAACCATTTAAAGGTCTGTAAAGATTTTAAGAGTCTACCAGGAAGCTAGCGAAGAACCGCTGACTTAAAGTTACTAACTTCCATGCTATAAATAGTTAATCCCTCCCCCATGCACACTCACTCCACACCCACTCACGTGGTGATGAAGCGTGCTCTTTGATGGACACCTCCCACTGCCTTATAGAAGCCCAGACACCATAAAAAACAGTCCGGTAACAGGACACCAATTCTGCTGAGCCTCTTCAACACCGGGAGCCAGTGAGAGGATTTGGGATTGCAACTCCAATCCCGGCTGTAGAAGCCACCTTGCTGTCACCTTTGCACCACATGGACTGACCCCAAGCTTCAGTGACTTTTTTTGACTCATATTGAAGACTGTTTTCAAAAAATAAGCATCTCTGCAACTACTGGCTGTTTCACAAAGGCATCACAAGATTTCGGGTCATAGTTTTCCAAAGGTGTAGAATAAAAACACTAAGCTAGGTCAATTCAAACTCACCAGCGTTTTAACATAAATAGATTTTTCCTGACACTTATAAGGCTGATTCCATTCAGTGCCCAGTCCAGTCAAAAACAGAGAGATAGAGGAATGGTATCAGTAAAACTTCTCACCCATATAATCAAAACTCCGGCTCCTTGCACCGCTACAGGCAGAGGCTACAGTAAGTGGGGAAAACCTTCTGAAACTAGATCCCACATTAATATACCCATGACTGAAACCTTACAGCAACGTGTCGCATTCCGGCCTTGCCACACTAGTGCAGGCACATTCTACATAACATTGGGTAACACTATCTGGAAACCAGTGAGTCTCCTCCAAGCTCACCAGGCTGACCCAGATGGAAACCTTCCATTCATCAAATGCTTGCAAATGAAAGTTAATGGGAATTAATACTGATTAGCGCTGTGCCTTCGCTGGCAGCAAAAAGGCAAAAAGGGATTTTTAATAACATTTATCTACGTGTTACAGCTTGTCTATTAATGCCAGTTCAGTCAACCTTCATGGGTCTAAGTTACATTACAACTATAATAAATTTAACCTATATAACTAAATATAACTGTCAGTAATAATCAAAGATGCCAAGTGCAACTATGACACATGTATTGGAGACACCAGAATACTTGGATGTCGTGTCCAAATACAGGATATGGAAAAACCAGCACAAACCAGAAAAAGATGCCTGCAAAACACAACGAAATGCAACAGAAAAACATCTCCGTGTTAAAGCAGCGGTCTCAGACTCCAGTACTGGGGGGCCAGAGCCCTGCACATTTTTGGGTTTCCCGTTATTTAACACACCTGATTCAACTCTTTGTGCTAATTACCACACAGCTCATGAGCTGAATCACTCGTGATGAAACAGGGAAAAAACTAAGCTACACAGGACTCCGGCCCCGCAGGACTGCAGTTTGAGACCCCTGTGTTAAAGCATTACAAATCAAGACCTATAAATCCATACAATAATAATGTATCTTTTGGTGCAGTCATGGAGGAGTTAACACGTATTATTATGAATAAGCCGATTATAATGAAACATTTAGGAAAGAAAATATACATGAATGTATATAATACGAATGATGTGTGATTATAACATTACGCATTATTCCAGCATAAGAGCATAATGTCTCAGTCATTCAGAGTTTCACAATTCAAATCTACATCTTCAAGTCTATATAAAATACGGTATAACAAAGAATAAACAGAAATTGTTCACACAACTCCAACGTCCTTACACTAAACACTCAAAAAGGCAGATTTAGAAAAACAACACAGAACAAAAATTTGAGGCCATACATGAGCAGTACCTACATTAAACAAGTTAAACTCTTTTGCCTCATAAAACCCACCAGTCCTCCCCCGCCAGATGACTAGATTATTATTCCTGATCTGTGAAATACCTTTGATTATTCACCAGACACTAACGTTTACGCCGGCGACTCAGCCCCCCCTCCTCGAGATTTAAACATGGCGGATGACACAAACCCGTTTGCGCTCGCTCATTGGTCAACGTGACCGTGGGAGCCCACCTTCTATTGGTCACCGGTTGTCTAACGATTATAGTGCGTCATCTTGACGCTAACAATTAATGTGGGAAGACGATTACGCGCTTTTCTCGGAAGTGTGATGTTTCTTAATGAAAACCGTAACTTTTCTGTATTCTGTGTTTTGGTTCTTCATATAAATTATTGACGTTAGGTTCATTAACAAAAAACGATAAAGCGAAACAACTTTGTAAGATGCAGGTGTATATCATCCATTCTGGAGCACTCATTATATATTTTAAAGTCAATATTCCAACATGTCTTTCCTGTGAGGGGTTTTATGCGCTAGGTAATTATGATGACAGGACTGTATGAGAGCATCTTATTGTGCAAGTCTCGACAAGCTAATATAAGCTTTGTTATGACTAATGGACACGTAGGAAGTGCTGTATGGTCAAAGTTCATTATACGGGATGACGTGCAATTAAAAGTAGGTCTTTCGAAGGGTGGAATAAGCCGAAACCGCGCATCTTTGATACAGATATTTGATCCAAATCTTTATTCGAAACTCAAAATTGATGTCGTTGTCAATGCACTGCCCAGCGAGTAGTAACATTGTTGTATTCAAGGGCATGCTGGCAAGTGAATGCAAGGGAAGGGAATAAAAACAGATATTAAAATGCAGTTGTAGAAAACTGGAAGCATTAGCGAGAAAATGAACTAAACATGAAAGCGGTTATCTGACCACGGCCGTCGCCGCCATTAAATCAAAATTTGCACCTCCCCCCATTTAACATAAAATATTACTTTTATTCCAGTATGTCCCCACCCCCCACATTCAAAATGCTTCTGACTCCCCTGTGTCTGACTATCATGACAGTGCAGAGAATAAGTGAAATCAGATTGCTTTCATAAGCAGTTGGAAGGTGGATGGATTCTGTGTTTATGTGAAATGAAACAGAGTAAGGGTATGTTAAATGGGGACACCATCAAAGAGGAATTGGGGGTATTATAGTATTTAGGCTTTGGTGTAGAATAAACATAGTAAACGCAGTGCTTATTTTTTACTAGGATATTTCAGTTATAGCTCTCTTGATACCATAGTTCGTGGGTATGAATTATGGCTGGAGATCCCCCAATTCTCAATCCAATGCTATGCCCTTGCCAAAGCAGACAATCATGAGATGGATTTACACCGCATGATGACCTGGGGTAAGTCAGTCATTCTGTGCCGTGGGCAGCACTTCAGTAACGCTTCAACGCCATCTCAGCTCTCAGCCTCCAGCTCATCCTGGTTCCCTCCATCCCTTGGAACCAGTGTAGGCCCCATAGAAATGAGCACTTCACCCTTTCAGCACTGATTCCTGTTTTGGAATCACAGGGCGGTTTCATTGTTCAAACAGGGAGTAGGGAAAGGCTATACAAAACATCATGTTTGCATACAAGAGCCAGCCAAGTATCTGTGTGCTTAAGGAGAAGAACAGCTGGTCTCAGAGTTGTTTAATACTATAATTTATCTGCAAAGCTGGAGGTAAACAGAGGTGGTTGTTTTGGCAGGCAACCCCAGTAAAAAAAAAGTATCAATCTCTGAACTAAGTACACCCTTAGAGGATTCCTCAGTTGTTTTAGATTTCAATTTGGCTTTGGGTTAAGTAGAGCAGCAAGCATATCTGTCTTCTGAGCCGCATCATCCTCAAATGACTGTGATCTCAAACAATACCTGTCACACAGGGAGGAGAGCGAGCGACACCAGTGATTCTGAGAGTGAATGAATCGGCAAGTTACGGTTTTATTTCTTATTTCAAATGAAGGGTTTAGGTTAGTGCTCACCATATGCTTGTCATTAGGTTTGCGAAGTTCCTGCTGGTTCCCAAACGCAGACTGGCCAGGGAAGCTGCTTTGACATTATAATTGCACTATGTTCTCCTGGGTACCATCACATGGTCATGGGAACACCTCAGTCACGGGAACCAAAGCTGATAACTGCTTGGGATCGTTTTACAAGGGACATTTGCATTCCAACACTGTAAGGGATGAGAATGTAGAACTATGAAAGGTTACACCCGGTGTGAAATATTGACTTTCCATGGGTAAAATACAGTCTTTCAAAAATCCTACACAAAAAACGAGAACAAAAACTCTTTTTAAAAAAAAAAAGAATGGAAAAAACAGAGTTTTCCTGTAATTATTTAGGATATAATGGGATATAACTAACCTTAGACCACACACAAAAGACTTTCATTGTTCTTGACCTGAAAACATTGTTAAATAATCTGTACTTATGGATATTTGTAGTAAATTATTTTCACTTTTTGATGAAATAAACATGAGATTTGGCAATGGGTTTATACCATTATAAAAATGAGTAATTAGTATGAAAATTAGTCAAATTAATTACTTTTACAGCTTCAGGATCTATATTGGAAAGGAACCACAGAAACACTTGAGCTTGAACTACTTATCAGATATTTCATACCTACTGAACACTCAATAACTATACTGAATTTAGCTTTACACTTGCAACACGTATAACTCAAAATGATCTTGCCAACAGAGTAAACTAGACTGTAGAAAGGATCTCTCACCCGTATACATCTCACGACGAATACAGAACCTGGATGGCAGTCTGTTGACAAGTAAAATGCAGGGGTGTCCCACTTGCATTGGTAAATGTTTTGGATCAGTGTTTAACTCTTCTTGAGTATCAGAGGTTGTTGACAGTGTGCTGAGGGAAGTCCTTGAGTTATACAGCAAATTCACACCCTTGAGAGGAAACAGACACTTGCCTTTCTATGACCCTTAATGGCTACAGGCATTGAGACTGGCCTTAGATATTACATGTGACTACTGTATGTATCACTGTACCCAGATATAAGCTTTTGAAGTGGTGTTTCAATGATTTAATGGAACGAAAACAGAATATCTTACTTTCGATTCCATTGCTTTTTGCTCATACAGGCTCTGCACTTAGCAAACAGCTTCAATCAGATTTTTTTTTTACATCCAGGTGTTTTACAGCAATGAAGAATTGTCACCTAATACTTCAGTCAGCACATAGATCAGCTTGGGGCAATTAAATTCTTAAACCACTGATATTACAAAAAGCCAATAATACAACAATACATGTCACATTTATAGAGATTTGTGGCACCCACTGCAAAGACTTTTCTTGACTACCTCACTGCCTGCTGACTGCTCACTGAGCACACAGTGACATTTCTGCTTGTACAAAGTTCCAGTTCTACTTCCTGCACAATGTGATCATTTGTACTTGGGCAATCACACTGCAGCATACTCACCTATGGAAAACTACAATGTCCAGTTCGAGGGAGCCTGGATACCTACCTTACTCTTACCAGCATCATGCCCAGCAGGTATCTAATCCATGATTCATCAGACCACTGGATATGGTTTAAGCTCAAGGTGTCTGACATTAAGAGTTTGTGCTTAAGAAAAGCCGCATCAGTTTACCTTTCCACACGGCCACTGATTCAACACGTTATTCAATGACGTCCTTCGTCTGTGTCTCACTTCCTGTCACTGCGGCTCTCACAGTGATACTATGTGAAAATGAACTACGATTGTCAAAGTCTTTCCCTTGCACTTTATTTGTTGATGCTTAAGTATTCAGTTCCCTCATTCGAAGGTACATCTGCATCACCTCTCTTGGGATGTGATGTATCTGTGGGTTAAATGTCTCCATTTTTAAACAATACATATCTATCCTGTTCATCAAGGACTCAACAGGCTGCTCCCTTCCTCTATTTTTCTTCACCATATCCCCTGTTTCCTTAAAATGTCGCTGTGTTTTTGATCGATAGACTAACTCTCTTCATCAGATGCTCTCCAGTTTTGTTTTTACTCCCTTCATGAGAAACATGGCACTGAATCCAAAGGCATGACCTCAGTTTCTGGCTCTTCACCAGCATACAACAGGCTGGTTCTGCCTGTTAGTGACAGCTACCAGCACAAACAGACACGCCAATGCATAGCGAATAGAAACAGGACGGGTCATGCGAGGTGATATTGAAAAACAAGGGGGATAGGTTATGAGTATGAGTAGGCCCACACAGTGTGGCTACAATGTAACACGAGCCAGTCCAGTGTAGGGTTGCAGCAAGCTTAACATAGGAAGCATAGGGCACAATGCAGGGGACACACTGGATGCAATAGCAGTCCATTATGGGGCCCCGCTCTCACAATGGGCAAATTGGGAAAGAAAACCACCAATTGAAATTCACCCCCAGTGAGGACAAGAAGGTAAAACATTCTGTAAAGGTACATACAGCTGACCAACCAAAGAATAACAGTCTCACCCAGGGTTATGATGGTGTCATGTTCCGATAAACCTATCATAAGCTGAAAATATTGAAAGGCGAAAATACATTTTAATACAGTACATTTAACCTAACAAACATCATAGCCTAGTTTAGCCTACCTTAAACGTGCTTAGAACACTTACCTTAGCCTACAATTGGGCAAAAGAATTCAAATAAAGCCTAATTAATATTTTTTAAAAGTGTTGAATATATCGTGTAATTTATTAAATAATGTACTGAAAGTCAAAAAAAAAAATTACCTATCGTAAATTCAAAATATCGTACCACAGACCATCCTAACCCGGGGAGGGCCTGTAATTTAAAAAGCGGGACTGTCACATTTGCCACGAGATACAACAATTTACCAGAATGATGCCATTAGACTGTGACCTCAGGGTGTAGCTGGACAGATTGTTCAGTGCAGGCGTCTGTACAGGGTCATGATGGGTCTGCAGCAAACCCCAGGAAGCATGGCCCACAAGGCAGGGCACACTTTAGAAACAAAGCCAGTCTGTCACAGGGCCCACGATTGCACCTGCTCACTGCTCGCAGCTTAAGATGCCAATTCACCTAAAACAGGTGGGGCAGGATTTTAAGGAAACAGAAACATAGGAAAAAAATAAGGTTTCTGTAACATTTGTAAACTGAGAGACAGCTGTGGGTGTGTGTAATTAGAGTTTTAGAGGGTACACCTGCAATCTTATGCACAGATGCACAGAACACACTGAGAAGTAAAATAAGGGTTACCAGTTTACCAACTTTGGTCAGCAAGCTGGAGTGAGATGTTCAATTATAGATAAGTATGCACACACATGCACAGGCATTTATATATATGTAACAGTTTAATTACGTTATGAATAGTACGTGGGGTGAGAGTTTTAGAGAGCTGGTAACAATGATGAACGATAGCAAATATGCACACCGACACGTAACAGCTCAGTCGGAGGGCCGAAGCGCGGCGCAGTGCCACGGGCGCGCGGCTCACAGCTTCCGCCGCTGGAATGGGGATCATTACTGCACTGAAAGCGGCACCAGTAAACAGACACTAAACCGAGCACCAGATGTACGCGACCGGGCGGGGATATAGAAACACTCCGGACAGAAAGTGAGAAGTGCAGAGATAGGAGAGGACTGGAAAAAGGGAAACCGAAGATAGGAAGGAAAGGACAGATCAAGGGAGTGTAGAAAGGCGGATGCAGTGAAGGAGAGAGAACGATGAAAGCTGACAGGATGACCCCTGCAATAGTGAATAAGCAAGCTTACTCTGTGTTATATATACAAACTCACTGAGTCCAATTAGGCTACATGACAGGATGTTTTTGGGAAAAGCACAGGGAGTTCGTTATATATCTCAGGGTTTAGCTGGAAAAGCCGGCCTTAATGACTAATTAAAATGCGAACAGTCAAACAGTGTTCGTCATTCATATCTGTTACCCAGATATATGATATAAACCAACAAACATACATTTAAATAATTTTAATACGTCCCAATAAATTACACAGACTAACGTGTGCAACAAACCTAAATTGCAACTTAAATGCATATTTAAATAATGATGAAAACGTCTATCGGCGTTTAGATAGATAGATAAATGAAACCTTGGCGGACCTTAGGAAGAATTAAGGTGTTATATAATGAATGCGCAGTACAGATGCAGCCAAAAGCAGACGGATCTGTGCCAAACGCCACAGCAAGTGCTTATGGAATAAGTAAAATGCAAAATGAACATGCATTAATCACCTCTGGATTTCTCATCCTTTATTTCACCAAAGCAGATAATTTCATAAACACAATTGTCCCTCATGTCCGGTTCTCTAACCGGTACCGAAACAACATCTGAATCATGTATTTATTTTTTTATCCTTTATTTTGCCAGGAAGGTTCCACTGAGATACAATATCTCTTGTTTCAGGAAGTCCTGGCCAAGATGGCAGCAATAAGATAAAAAGTTTCATATACATATAATGTACCCCATCACCCGTTCCATGTACGGACAGTAACGAGAAATTTAACGGAAATAGAATTTAATTTAATCGTATTCTATTCTATTCTATTCTATTCTATTCTATTCTATTCTATTTTATTCTATTCTATTCTATTCTATTCTATTCTATTCTATTCTATTCTATTCTATATTATGCTAGTTCATTCCTTTCCGTTCTCATGTGATTCCTCTAATGTCAGACATTTTCTAGCGATGACACTTGAATGAAATCAGACACGCTCCGGAAATTTCTTCCACCAGCCAGTTGACGGTTTTTTCTGAAGAACTCATTTAGTGTTCCTATGGCGCCACCTAGTGACAGATTCCTCTTCTTCTTCTTCTTCTTCTTCTTCTTCTTCTTCTTATTATTATTATTATTATTATTATTATTATTATTATTATTATTAACAACAACATCTAACTTAAATGATAAATTATCATATTAATAAAAAATGGAGTAATTTTTATTTCTTGAATTTTTGATTTGAACAACTCCAGAGTTGATTATCAAAATGACATGATTCTTTAGTAAAATATGTTTATGTCTGAGGGTAGGGAGGCATTTAAGTTAGAATTAGCTTAAAAGCTCCATTCTCTTACACATAATGAGCTGAATTTTGTTATTTTATTTACAGCATCATTCTGTACAAACCTTGGACACCATAGTGAGTAAAAATCCCTGCCGGATGTTTCCGAGTTGCTGTAGCCGCGTCCTCCGCCAGCAATCATACCACACTTAAAATCACTTATATCAGGTGTGTTAATCATTATGCCGCTTAGTCAAACAGTAAGTGATCCCCTTGACCTTGCCTGCTTGCTGTATGTATTCAGTTGCAGCTGCGTGATTGGCTGTTTGGAGGAGCAGATTAATGAGCAGGTGTGCGTACAAAAGTGGCCACTCAGTGTGTGTGCGTGTGTTATGTATATATTACAATGTAAGAAAAACCAATTTGACGTTGTCCACAATGGGAAACTCAATACTATATACATAAAAAAACTAATAATGCCAAAAGTCTTGTATTTTGCTTAGTTATTTGTGGGTAAGGGTAGGACTGGGTATAGAGAAGGTTTTCATTGCTGGGATTAGGGTTATACCCACATAAATGAATGGCGAGTCCCCATAAAGGTATAGATACCTAATCTGTGTGTGTGTTATGTGTGTGTTTATATAGAGTAGAGCAGGAAACTGCCATGTTTTATGCATTGGTAAATATTATGCATTTTTAATTTGCAGCTGATAAAAATTCATGAATGATGCGGTTCACTTATTTCGTCCTTGTGCTCCTTCAAGGACGACTCCCGATAATAATCGCAGTCTGTCACCTGATTATACTTCACACTGCAGATGAAAAACCAGCCTGCTGATTTAGTCGTAGTTGCAGTTTTCTGGCTTTCTGTATGCCATTTATAATCATCATATTTATTCTGACTTTCAAATTAGAATGTATTAATACTACACCATTTGTTATATAATGACTGTGGGAAATATTACAAAGCAAAATTTGAAATGAAGAATGAGGATTTTGAGCCCTCACTTGTCTCTCTAGTTTTTCCGTTCCCTGCTTCCTATTTGGGGGGGGGGGGGGGGGGGGGGGGGGGG
>JAODUD010000107.1:6355772-6366925 GCA_026784285.1 Stomatorhinus walkeri
ATTGCAGGCTACTCCTATTGGGTCCATTAGAACCATAAATATAACTCAAGTTTCATCAATCGTGAATTTTTATTGGTATAACATCCCACAGTGCAGTGCAACCCCCCCGGCTGTAAGACCGGTATCAAAAATCATATCTGGAAAAAATTTTCAATTTAATATCACTTGTATCGTATTGAAAAGACAATCAGTGGTATCACCTGTCCAAAACCTTCGCTGAAGGGTCATTTTTATAGGCTCTGTATTTTGGTGAAAGGGTGTGATTTACACCTGGTTTAAACCGAAAATCTGCACTTAAAGATACTTGGAGTTAGTTAGACGTAAACTGCCATGGCAGGATACCCCATTTAAAACTGAGTGACGATTTCTAGTATGTAAAATCTGGAAGTAAGCCTCAGGAAACCTCTCTAGGCTGATAAACTCAATTCGTAGTACGCCCCCGCTGATCTCTTATGAGGGTTTTCCTTGGTCTTTACCATATATACATGCACAATCCTAGACTGAGCCATGAGAGTAATTTCACCTTGAGCGTGGTAGGTTACAGTACTGAAAGCATAGTTTCTCAGCATTTTCTCCAGTCACGGAGTTCCACTTCCCATCCAACATGTTTACAGACACATTATCCAACTGACATCTAGGTTAAGTCCAACTGATTATATACTGTAAAGTTACCATTGACTCAAAAAAGGTGTCAGTAAGTCAAATGAGGGGAAAAAAAATCATGTTACCTTACTACCTGCCTTTCCAGGGAGTCCAGCATTTCCCTGGAAAATAAATATGTTTAACGCTGTATACAGAGAACCCAGAATAAAATGAGACTATTATGTATCATAGATCAGTCCTTCAGCTAATGTCATTTTGAAAGGATAAAATGGCAAGACAAAATTAAACACATAATATTAAAAAGAGATTTATCCAAAATCCAAATTAATTAAATAATTAATTATAATGAAAAATCATAAATATCAATCATAGTGCTGACTTTCAGTCTGTGCAATTAGAATGTGTCAACAATTTTTGCCCCCCATCACCCTCCCATCAACTGTGCCGGCACCCAGCAGTCACTAAATTTAATTCTCAAAGACACGTTATCCTGCCTTACAACAGAGCAAGCGTGTGACTCACTCTCTCTCCTCGGTCCCCTTTCTGTCCTGGAACACCCGGACCCCCAAATCCAGGCTCCCCCTGAAGGAGGACGTTCATGACAGACATTAGGAGGAACCAAAAAATACATTATAATAAAACAAAGAAAACAGGAATCAGACAAAAATAGCAAGATATGACATGGTCGTATGCAATATAGGATAGTTATGTACAATCTACATACAGAATATATAGAGTGCATGGAGAGGCTGAAGCAGGTCTATCTGTGTTGGCACTGATTTTACTTATTCAGGAAAGTGTCCAAAAAGTTACAACAGTAACTTATTAATCTATGATTTATATGAACAGATCCACAATGAGTATATTATATGCACAGAACTATCCTATTACTATCCTACATGAATTTTACTATCCTAAAACTATCCCACATGTATTTTACTATCCTATTACCATCTATATATACATTACTAACCTATTACTACCCTATTACTGTCTTATTACTATCCTACGTGACCATCACTATCCTGTTACTATCCTACTTGTACATTATTGTCTTACTATCCTACTACACAACCCCAATTCCAAAAAAGTTGGGACAATTGTACCTAAAAACAGAATGCAAAAACATGGTATGGAAATCTCATAGACCCATATTTTATTCACAAGAGATCATAGAAAACATATTCTAAACTGAGACATTTTGGTATTTCATGAAAAATATTGGCTCATTTTGAATTTCGTAACAACAACACGTCTCAAAAAAGTCCGGACAGGGTTTATAAGAGGTTTGAAAAGTTAGTGGTACAAAAAAGCAACAGCTGCAGGAAAAACTTGCAACTAATTAGGTCAATTGGCAACAGGTCAGTAAAATGATTGGGTATAAAAAGAGCATCTTCGAGTTGCAGTGTCTCTCAGAAGTAAAGACGGACAGAGAATCACCAATCCCCCTAATACTGCATCGACAAATAGGGGAGCAATTTCAAAAAAAAGTTCCTCAGTCTATAATTGCAGAGGTTGAATATATCATCATCCACAGTACATAATATAGTCAAAAGATTCTGAGAATTTGGAAAAATCTCTGTAAGGAACAAGGCTGAAAAACTACTAATAACCAAACCAACCCATAGGCAGCGCTGCATTACAAACAGGCATGATTCTGCAATGGGAATCACTAAAAGGACTCAGGAATATTTCCAGAAAACATTGTCAGTGAACACAATTCGCCGTGCCATCCGCAGATGCGAGTTAAAACTCTGTAATGCAAACAAGAAGACATATTTGTCCATGATCCAGAAGCACTGATGTCTTCTCTGGGCCAAAGCTCATTTAAAATGGACTGTGGCTAAACTGTTCTGTGGTCAGACGAATCTAAATTTGAAATTCTTTTTGGAAACCAGGGATGCCGTATCATCCAGACTAAAGTGAAGAAAGACCCAGCGTGTTATCGGCGCTCAGTTAAAAAGCCAGCATCTCTGATGTATGGGGGTGCATTAGTACATATGGCAGGGGCAGCTTGCATATCTGGAAAGGCACCATCAATGCTGAAAGGTACATCCAGGTTCTTGAGAAACATATGCTGCCATCCAGACGACATCTCTTTCAGGGAAGACCTTCAGTTTTCCAACATGACAATGCACACACTGCATCAATTACAAAATCACCATTTTTACCACCCATTGAGTAGATTTGGTGTATAATGAAAACAAAAATTTCGACACAGAAGACCATGGACAGTTGAGCAACTAGAATCCTGTATCGGACAAGAATGGGACAACTTCAGCAACTGATCTCCTCAGTCCCCAATCCTACAGACTGTTGTTAAAAGAAGAGGGGACGCCGCCCCGCGGTAAACATGGCCATGTCCCAACTTTTTTGAGACATGTTGCTGCCATGACATTCATAATTATCTTATTTTTTCCTTAAAATGATAGGTTTTCTCAGATTAAACATGTGTTTTATGTTCTGTTATGAGTATTTTTTAATTTACAATTTGCACAACATCTCAACTTTTTTGGAACTGGGGTTGTACCTTACTATCCGAAATACTATCCTATGTTTTCATTACTACGCTATTACTGTCCCACGTGACTTACACTGTCCTAGTACTATCCTACGTGTTTTTATCTTACTTTACTACCTGCACATTACCATCATATTATTGTCCGAGATGACCATCACTATCCTATTATTATCCTACATGTACATTATTATCCTATTCCGGTCCTACATAGACATTACTGCCCTATTACTCTCCTTCTTGTGTGGAGTTACTCTACATATACCCTATAGTATCTGGGCGAGTTCACAGCATTGTACCACACGCCCACACATCACAATGACGTCATTCTCGTATGGCCCTGGGTACCAACTCACTTTTTCCCCTTTATCCCCGCTGTCACCCTTCGACGCTTTGGGTCCCTCTGGGCCTGGTAGCCCCCGGTCACCCTGAGGTGGGGGAAGGGAAGGTCAGATGTTTAGATGGCTTAAGCCCTATTCTGTACTACCAAATGCGGCTCCACACTGTCCCCATAACAAATCGGCATTTCAAGCAGGATCTGTGCTGATGCACACAAGCTTGTCTCTTCCCTATGCTGGATACTAGGTAGTAATACCGCCTGTAAAATAAACTGCCACACAAAGACTCCATAATCTGCTTGTTCCCTCCTCCTCCCATGTGCCGCTGAATCACATCTGACAAATCCTCCGAGGGCTAAGGCCCCCCGGCTCCGCAGCGCCAGGGACATTAACCCGGTCCCCACTGCCGTACATCTTGCTGGCTGACGGGCCGCGGCTGGGCTAGCAGATCACGTACCCGATCACCTTTGCCGCCTGGAGATCCTGGAAGCTGTGAGCACAGAAACATTTGCTCAACTTATTGGCCAATGCCTCCTGCAGCACTGAAGCGTGTAAATGTCCATCGATTAACTTGGCAGGCGCTGTCAGGATGAGATACTCACGCCTCTTCCGGGCTCCCCCTGTGCGCCCTCACGTCCCTGGGAGAAACACAGGATGAGGGGCGCAAGAATATGTACCAAACAAAGTAGACTAACAAGGTTTACCGCAATTCATTTACCCAGCTGTCCTGCTCATTTAGGAAAACTTAACCGACACTGTTGTGCATTAACCTCCGCATTCAGTTGGATGCTTATTAAAAATAATATGTGCCAAGCACCTTGCTAAAAGGTAACATAACCTCTCTTTTATTGGATTTATGCAGCCAGGAGTCCATCAACCAGGTCTGTGAAACAGAGCAATATCAAGTCTTACAGGCTTAAAGATCAAGATCCCCAATCATGGATATGCAGCATACTCCATGCTTGTGGCTAGCCTGAGACCTGCTCAATCACTGCAGGGAGACCAGTGCCCCCCTGTTGGGCTCTTTGGCCCCCCCCGTTGGCATTCCTTTACACGCTGTGGCATTAATGGGCAGCGCCAGCTGAACTCCGGCGCTCAAACCACAGACGCCTTGCAGCTTCCAACAGGAGGAGTGATGCTCACCTTCTCCCCCGGTAACCCGCCGGCTCCCGGAAAACCCTAGATGTGAAGAGAAGAATAACGCCGGTCACCCTGGGAGGCTAAGAGGAGGAACCTGGCCAGGTGCAGGCGTCTTCGAACCCAGACCTGCATTAGCCTGCCTGTGGATTCCCAACCAAACATTTTCAAAAGCAGGGGATCACTGCTTTTTAGCGAACTGAATGTCGATGTTTTATTATTCAATGAACAAATTTCCAAAATTCACTCAGTGTTTTTTGCACAAAAACGTCTTCATATGTTACAGATATTGGGAAGCAAACCTCACCCAGTGGTCATACAGTCCAGCAAAGAACATTCATTAAATTAAACCCAAACACACGAGTCCACCGGAATGTTCTCGAAGACGTATTCTGTTGAATGAGTGAATTCTGACAATTTAAATAATAAAATACATGACCCTTTATTTTCCTCATATAGTAGATTTAGTAGTACAAGGACATCTTAAAAACACATTTCCCACTCTTCATGCAGTCATTTTCTCTTGCTTCTGGGTTAGCTGCTCCTGGGACATTAAATCTCTGCGCTGTGTGTGAATGATGAGCTGCTCAGTCACTTAAAAAATGACTTTAATATAGGTTTCAAAAGAGAAAGACTTGACAGTGAACTGCCATAAAGCATTGTTCCTCAGTTTCTCTATATATGTGTCAGAACATAAATGTCGATTTATATTCCGCTGATAGTGAATCTTGCTCACCTTGAGACCTGGAGCTCCGGCTGCACCTGGTTTGCCCGTCTCCCCCTAAAAAAAATAACCAGACAGACAGACAGGCAGGCAGACAGACAGACGGACAGGAAGACATGGAGAAATAAGCAGACAGATAGACAGGCAGACAGACAAACAGGCAAGCAGGCAGACAGACAGATAGACAGGCAGATAGACAGGCAGGCAGATATACAGGCAGACAGGCAGGCAGGCAGACATACAGGCAGCCAAACACACAGACAGGCAGATACACACACAGACACATAATGCACAGTTTGAAAGTAGCAACTGCACCTTTAACACATATGGTCTTTTTTGGCAAACGCTACAGTTTTTTTGTTCGTCTTTGGGCCATTAAAATAGGCTAGCACTGATCCATTTATAGATCAAGGTCTACAGTAAACAGTCAGGCAGGCACATGTAGATATTTCACAGCTGAGGGCTAGTGAAGCAAGTGTTTCACACTCAGCTTTTAAGAGCAGCTCCTACCTTCTCCCCTGCGGGGCCCGACGGTCCTCTTTCACCCTGCAAAAGCGTCCCCGTTAGCAGAAGCATGCTATGCTATACACGGACAGCATCTACTCTGCAGTGGTCGATATTTAGCAGGCACTTCAGTCTAAGGCAACGGGTCTGAGAGCAGGGTCAGGGTTTGAAGGGTTGCTCAAGGGCCTAACGACATCACTCTGCCACTAACAGGATTGTAACCAGTGAACGTCCCATCACAGGCTCACTCACATTCCCAAAAAGACCCACCTATACACCACCCACTCCAAAAAATTATACTTCTCATTCAAACACATGCGCTTCCCATATTGGTCAATATCAATAACGCAAAGCACAGCCAACAGATATATTACCAGAGCGACTTATCGATATAATGTCTGACAAGCAAAGATGTGCGCAGATGAGCTGGACGCTTACCCTGGCGCCCTGTGACCCAGGCTCGCCTGCCTGTCCCCTGTCACCCTGAACAGAGAGAGGGAGGGGTATGTCAAAGCCAGTGCCGCCTCTCATTTGCTCAGTTGTTTATTGTTGCATGTGCAGAATCTGCATCACGTGATGATTACCTTGCTCCCCAACTCCCCTGGTGGCCCCCGGGGCCCCTGTAACAGATACAGCGCCATCACTACAACCAAACACATCACTGGCATATCGTCACACTGGCTAATCACAACCCTGATTACGGCCGTCAGAAATCTCCCGCAGCTTCTACGCAGCGTGTCTTTGTGCTGATAAACAAAGAAAACCTCCTACCCTGTCTCCTGGCTCCCCAGCCTTTCCTGGAGGTCCTGATAGACCCTCTCCAACCTCCCCCTAAAACACACACATTGCTGTCATGGACCAGACACATGCACTCGCCTCTGATATACACACATACCCAGACACCAAGGTTTAATCTTTGGAGCTTTGAAATACCCGATCTCCTTTAGGTCCTGAGGGTCCTTGTAAGCCCCGAGGTCCCTGGGGTCCCTGTGCTCCTGGGGGACCCTGGGCACAAAGAAAGAGAGCTGGACAACCACCACACCCACTGACCTCCACAAAAAACAGGTCTATAGAGATATATGTTAGCCGGTATGGCAGGCAGACATTTATCACACAGGGGGCATCACTTTGAATCTGACGAGTCTATACTGGATCTGCCCTCAGTGACGGAACCTGGGACTCACTTGCGACCCCTTCTCTCCTTTCTCTGCCACACCGCTGCCCAGCCCTGGTGAGCCCTGAGAGAGATTAAGAGGAAGTCAGAGTGCACAGACAGAGATGCATGGCAGCTGCTGAGCAACCCCTACAACTCAGTACCAGGAAAGAGCAAAACATATGGCACATACCTTCTCGCCTGCGCTGCCCTTCTCTCCCTGAAGAGGGCAAAATTCATATTTAGTATAATCAGACTTATATGGTGCCCACAGCGCCCCCTGCTGATCATCAGTATGAAACCGCTTTCGTGCCCTGTGACATTCTACCCCACTCCCATATTTGGAATTCCCCAGTGCTCTCCTCAGGCCAGCCATACCTCCACCCACCTATAGGGGGCATTCCTGTTCTGAACAAGCCTCCACTGATACTTGCCAGGACACACACACCACCATAAACACTTCATTGCTAATTTTGCTAACAGACAGATTACAGGGCAGATGAGAAAAAAAATGGTGAGGAGGAGGATTATGGGGAAGCTGACAGAGACAGGGAGGTCAAACAGCTACTGAATCATCTGTCTATATTAGTACATAACCCTGTTCCCCCACAGTGAGAGAAGATCGACACATCACTGCACGCCCCCAAGCAGCAACACACCAACAGCTGGAGAGAATCACATAGATTAAAAGGGAGTAGATCAGCACCAACACAGCTGGAGAGTGTCACATAGATCCAGAGGGAGCAGATCAGCACCAACACAGCTGGAGAGTGTCACATAGATCTAGAGGGAGCAGATCAGCACCAACACAGATAAGGAGAGTCACATAGATCCAGAGGGAGCAGATCAGCATCAACACAGCTGGAGACAGTCACACAGAGTCAGAGCGAGTAGAGCAGCACCTATAGAAGCAGCAGCGAATTGCTTAGCTGGTTCCTATCACAGCATCTCACCTTGATGGAGAGCCCGGGGGAACCGAGCCTCCCTGGAAGACCATCCTGTCCTGGAAGTCCTGGGGGCCCTGTGCTGCCTTTGCTCCCATCGATCCCTGGACGTCCGGACGGCCCCTTGAGGACGGCACCACATCACGCGGGGCCCATGGCATAAGCTGTGCGGCGGCGATGTCGCGCGGTCAGAGAGAGGCGGCCTCTCACCTGTATCCCGGGAAGGCCTGGTTCTCCTTTCCGGCCCGGCAGGCCACCTCCGAGGGCACCTCCGGGGTCACCCTGAAACAGCAGCAGCCCGGCGTCACACTCCACAGAGCCGCAGCGAAGCGCCGCACACGGACGTCACGCCGTCACTCACCCGCTCGCCTTTCTCCCCCTTTGGGCCAAGTGTCCCCGCCGAGCCTGGCTCGCCCTGTCACATGGAGATGGCAGTGATACAGTGACACAGTCTCAGGGTCAGCACCTTGGGCACACAGTCACACTACGCTAACACAGACGCCAGGTTACACAGCTACAGGTTACATGTTTTAGCCGTGGAGCCCAGAGACACGGGGAAGCCCAGTACTGCCAATTACCAGACAGAAATCGGAATTCAGTGAAGCTCTGCTCAGAAACGTCATGAGGAATAACCAGAAAGCACTATCAGGAAACGATGCCGGCGGCTACTTACGGGATCGCCCCGGATACCAGGCAGGCCCGGCGTTCCCTGTCAAACGCACAGCAAACGGCTGTAGGTGTGGCAAACTCTCAGATTCAAGAACATCAGAGACGGGGGGCCAGTAGGCCACAGACTCACTTGAACACCGGCGGGGCCCAGACTCCCAGGCCGGCCGGGCAGACCGGGGCTGCCATCCAGCCCCGGAAACCCCTGTGGAGGGAGAGACACGAGAGGTGATGCCCCTACGCACGGTGCTTGTGAGAGTCTCCCCGCGCTAGTGACACTTTTGGAGCACCACACTTACCCTCTCTCCCTTCTCCCCAGGAATCGCCTCGCTGCGGCCCGGCAATCCAGGGCGGCCCTCGGGCCCAGGGGGCCCATCCCTCCCCGGGAGTCCATCACGACCCTGGGGGGGCATGGGAGAAGTGAGATTTTGGTCATGGAGAAGAAATCCAGGTTGAGAAAACTGATCCAAGACAACTAGGCTTGTGAGTCAGAGAACCGATGGCAGAGGTGGACATTTCCGGTCCAGATAGTAAAAATCCAGACCAAGATTTTGTTTCAACCAGCCTTCTAAGTATAAAGAGTCACAGTTCCGGAGTACTCAACTGGTTGGTTAGGGTTAGGGTTAGGGTTAGGGTTACTTTCCAGCTCCGGCCAGATGAATACTCACGGGCTCCCCCTTGCGGCCATCGGCACCATCCCTGCCTCTCTCCCCCTGGCAAGATCAAGAAATGGAAGTCGACAGCACATCCGACAGGCGGCAGCTGCATCTAATCGGCCTGGATCCACCATGGAAACGTGTCCAGTAGTACAAAACACACTCACCTTCTCCGCCCGCTCGCCTTTCTCTCCCTAAGTCGAGGAGAGTCGAGGGGTAGAGACAGCAAAATGACAGCAGGGTAGTTAGAGACATGAACCACAAAATGGGTAGGAGCACCTCAGAGGAGCAGCAGGCAGCATCCATACGACAAACGAGACATTAAGACGTCAGCACCGCAAACGGGAGAGCGAGGGATGGGAGAAAGGAAGGCTCTGCTGGCAGCACTCACCCGAGGACACTGAAGGGTGCAGCGGTCCGGCTCCTGCGAGACACACACGACACATGGAGACCCTGCGTGCCGGAACCGCACAGTGACGGACCCGCTGCCCCCCATCCCCGGACCGCCAGCCTCACCTGGCCGCCCCCTTGGCCCTGAGCAAACCCACATAGCAGGTCGGCCAGATCCGTGTGCAGGTGGAGCAGCTGACCGGCATCCTGCGCATACAGGACATCCTGGGCACTGCCGTCTGTCCCCACCCGCCTCAAGTCCTCCATGGCATCGGGACCGATGGCCAACCGCAGCACGGTTACCCCTGGTGGGCAACATAAACAGGGGAGTGGAGCTCAGCTGGAAATTAACTGGGGAAATACACTGGGAAAAGGGCATACTGGGTCCTGCCTGCTCATTGGGGGTTTAAACCCAGCCTCCATTTTGTGTGAGTGTGCAATCTGTGCTGTTCCCCCATGCTGGTCTAATGGTTGAGGGAGCGCACCTGTGATTGAAAGGTTGCTGGGTTGAATCCCTAACTAGCAAGACACCACTGTGGTACCCTAAGCAAGTCACAGCCCCACAAATGCTACCCCCTGGGTGCTAAATAACAAGCTGCCCATTGCTGCCTACAGATTTCACCTCAATCCATGTTTGTGTGTGCAGGAGTAATGTAGAGTAACACAGAGAGAACATGCAAACTCACAGAAAGTGGGTGAGAATCCAACCCAAAGTCCATAGCACTGCCCAAAAAGTCACCACATCACCCTCAAGTTTATTGGCCCAAAGTCCTGCAGCTGTCACATGGTTATACACACCCTTCTGATCAGCAGGTGTATTGCAGCTAAATAAACTGCATTTCTAACTGAGAATGCATGCATAGGAACATGCAGCTGAGACATGCTATGAGATGCGCAGGATTCATCACTGTAAGATGGCATTCATTCTGCATCACAGATTAGAGTTTGGAATATGAAGACAGCTGTCAAATGTGACCCATTTTATGTTGCTACACTGTTAGCGGTTGCCAGGAGCACTCAGATCTGGAATGCCAGTGGGAGTGATACCGTCGTGTGAGATACGGCTGCGGGTTTGAGGAACAGAGCTGCGTCTCGTTCGCTTGTTACCGACAGACCTGCGGCACGCACTGCATTCAGGGGGCCGACGATGTCGTCGGAGGATTTGCCATCCGCAATGAGAACCAGGACACCAGGAATGTCGGGCCTGCGGCCAGAGGCGGTGGAGAGGAGGTAATCTCTGGCAAAGTTCACTGCCAGGCCTGCAGGGGGAGACAGAGACCGTCAAGTGAAACGTCTGGACCGGCAGCCGGAAGCGTGCATCGAAAAAGGAAGGTGCAGGCCAGGATCAACTGTACCGATGGTGTTTCCTGGCTCCTCGTTGAACGGCGTGGATGAAATCTCCTGTAGCATGGTCTCGTTGCTGTTATGGCGGCTTAGCAGGAAGCCCACCTTGGGGCGGGAGCTATACCTGACCAGCCCCACCTAGAGGGCGCTCATTCGTGCTCCTTCCAGCTTTTCAG
>JAODUD010000107.1:6397736-6411079 GCA_026784285.1 Stomatorhinus walkeri
GGCAGGCAGGGCAGACAGGCAGGCAGGCAGGCGGTCAGACAGGTAGGCAGGGCAGGCAGGGCAGGCAGACAGGCAGGCAGGCAGGCAGGCAAGCGGACAGGCAGGCAGGCAGGCGGACAGACAGGCAGGCAGGTGGACAGGGTCAAGGTGACAGGCGAGACAGCACGGCAGGACGGGACAGGCAAGGCAAGCGGGAGAGACAGAGGACAAGAAAATGCTCGGTGCGTGTCATGAATCTGGCAACAGTACTTTGCGATCACTTAGAGATCGCGTCTGAACTAAATAGTCCCCTTAATTAGGAGACAATCGTCTGTTGCTGCACTGCCCCGCCCCTGTGGGCATGATAATGCTGACATTAACCCCTATCCAGCCCTAACCTTAACCATAAGTTATTATTATATACTTATGCAGGAGGACGAAATTCCTGCTGCTTCTACAGTTAAGGTTTTTAATGTGTCAGCCGGGAATTCACTTCCAAGCAGCAGAACTGCTGTCGAATATTTGAGGTGGGAACTGAACATCAATATCGCAATCGAGTATTAGGCCACCTGTAAGAATAGGAGGGTCAGGACGGCAGCCTGGGCTTGGGAAGTAACGTGCGGAAACGGGAGCTCAGCATCCCGTAAGAAGCAGCAAATGAAGGGTTTGACTCAGGGGCTGGTTCTGATGGAGATGCGCCATGCAGGTATGGAAAAGTGTCTGGAACAGAAGAACGAGGTTGCTGAAGGTGGGGGCTCATGGTGCCCCACCAAAAATCACATGGTCAGGTTTCTCTGTATGCGGCAGCTGTAAACGGCTGTCCATTTTCTGTCTGGGTTCTGTCCTATGAACCAGCGGTGGAAAGCTCAGGTACAGAAAATAAAAATCCAGACCAAGGTTTTGTTTCAACCAACACTCTGCGACTGTGATTCATTATACTCAACTGGTTGGTTGAAACGAAATCTTTGTTTGGTTTTTTATTTTCTGCACCTGAACTTTCCACCTCTTCCTATGAACTGGATTCGACAACAGTGCAGGACAAGAGCTTCCATCTTCCCCCCCCCCCAGGGTTGGGGGCTTGGTTCCTGCCCCTTGCTGTATGTGTAGAGTTTGTGTGATGTTCCCTATATGTTGAGGTTCCATCTGGGTACGCCCGGTCTGGCAGCTCAAAAATGTGAGTTTAGATGCACTGGTTTCTCTAAATTGCTCATAGTGAATGTATGCCAGGACTGGCAGCCGGTTCAGGATGCCGGCCTACCTCTGCCTGACTCAGTACCAGATAAGTACTTTTTGAAGATGGATAGAAATTGCCCTTAAATGGCAGTTTTCTTGCACGTTTGGGCATATCTATATCTAACCTTATACAGTACACAAAATTAAATGTGTGTGTATGACTGTTCAGACTTTGATGAAGTAATTGGCAGTCTGCAGGATAAAACCACATTCATGATTCACCTTTTCGTTTAATCTTCTTCCCTTCTGCACCCAGCTACTTTTATATGGTCAAATTAGAGTTATACGAGTGAATATAAACTTTAATTATTGCATGAGGACCCAGTAATTGAGCAGGTCAGACGAGCTTGCAGTAACCATTACACAGCTGCACTCTGCACCTTACAGTGATCACCACCACTTAGATCCATAATCCATTTCTGAGACTGAGTACAGGGATTGTACCCTGAATGATGTGCAGAAATGCTCTGGGAACAGCTTTGATTTTTGGGTGTGGGACATTTCAAGGTCAACTGCATGTTCTGTGGGTATTATCTATGTGCTTGGTTGGTGTGTAGCATGATCTCTGTGAGCGTATTTTGTCATGCATGAGTGTGTCTGCTTTGTGGTGCATTTTCTCACTCTTTCAGGGGAGAGGGAGTCAGTGCATTGGAGTGCTTAAGTTTGCACACTTGAGTTTTTATTAGGGGTGTTCCTGTGCAAAGCAAGAAAATTGCATCACATTTTAGTGACAGTATTGGTATTTGTTTTACCATTTCGTCTTTACACAGCATGTGCTAGTGATGGGATGTCACATCATGCCGCTGCTCAGTGGTCGGCAGTGACCTGGTCCCCAACCGTCACACAAATGCCCCAGGAAGCTCCCAGCTCCTCTCATCCTGTCACAGGTCAGCAGCCATCTGGGCTATCTGCCACTGGCTATACTCATTTGCTCCACTCCATATGTGGAATTCAGCTTTTAATTAACACGACCTGAGTGAAATTATCCTATAAAAGGAACATTAGTAAGGGTGTGACTCAGAGAAAGCGAGCAGGGACTCGGGCTAAAGCTCAAGGAGAGAAATCGCAGGTCTCTGGGGCCAATGGCAGGAAAGAGCTGATTCCCCTTCAGTTTTGACTTTCGTGCACAGGATCAGGATTAGGCACACGGGTGGGAAAAGGTTTGATTACCAACTAGGTCTTTTATTTACACAGAATCCTAATATTTCAGCTGTAGTTTTTGTCTGTGATAAAATAATCTTTTAGACATAGTTGACGAACCTTTCTTACTTTTGGGACAAATATACTAGCAGGGTTGCCAACTTTGGTCAGCTGGCTGGCCTTCCTCACAAGTCTGCACACGCATTTACATGTATGTAAGAGTTTTATTACCTTGTAAACAGTCTGTAGGTTGAAAACTGCCCCACTGCTTTTGATGTAGCTAATTTTAGGTTTATAATGGAATAATATACATTTGCAGTAAGATTTCTTATGTAAACATGAGAGTCTGAAAGCATGAGTTGGCAGCCCTGTGCTAGGATGTGTGCTGTGAGACTGGGTTGTGGAATTTCTGTGCTGTGTTGTGGTGATGTCAGGTTATGAGCCCATACAATTACATGAGCTTAATCGCCAATAACATAAACGTCTGCTTTTGTTTCGGTCTCAGACTGCATGCTAGGGCTTGCTAAGCCCTCTGCAAACCCAGTGTTTATGTTTCCTTGCCCCTGCACTTTTTATTAAATTTGAATGTCTTTTATGTTTGTCTCTCTCGCTCGGTTTGTTAAACCCTAAAGCTCTTGACATCCTCATGTCATCTGTGGCTCAAGCAAAGCATATCTTGCCAGTGCAATAAAAACTAGATGCTATTAGTAAAAGAGATTGATTTGAGCTATACAGCATTCTTTGACTTCACAGCCCACATGTGCATCGCATAGGTGTGACAAGCTTAAAATTCAGGGATCGCCAAGGAAAACAAACCCCCATCCGCTAGAATATCTAGCCCCCCTAAACGCTCTCCCCGCTACTCCTAAAAATCACTGTTGAAAACCCAACTTTGTGTGACTTGTCTCAATGTAATCAGGTTCACCAGATCTGCATCCTTTCATGTGCCAGTGCTTTTAGAGTTTACTCTGTTCACAAGACTAAGCATCTTCTGCGGCTGCCCTTTCGTTCCTTTGCTGCCATCTAGTGCCTCTGCTTCAATTTTGGTGCGTCTAAATGAAATCAGATACATATTTTCATCCATGTAATGTTTCTGATAAGTAGCATTAAGATCCCTCAAATACTTGTTGAGTTATGACATTCACAAGATTATGTGTCTTCTGCATTTACCTGTTCTGCCACTAAGCAGCATTGCTTCCATTTTAATGTGATTTATCTCAATATTTGACCAGTTCCAGATCTCTACCCATACAATCTGTCTATGATGTTTGAAGAAGTTCATTCAATTTTAGTGCAACTACTGGATTTCTCTCAGAATTCGATCAGGTCCAGATATTCACCCACACCATGTGTCTGCAAAGCTTTAAAAAGTTCCATAAAATACTTTTTTGAGTTATTGTGCTTATAGTGTCTGAGGCTGTCCTTTTCTTTGCTGTCAATATGCATCATTATTATACAATAATCTATCCACTAATGGTAATATAATGCACAAGTGTTCTGAGGCAGATTAACAACTAGTTCAGGGTATGTAACAGAAACCAACTGGATTCTTAAAAGCAGGGTTGGAACAAAATTAACAAGGAACAAATTAACAAATGACACACAGAGAAGCCGTGGAACACATTGGATGTGTCTGCATCTATGTGCCCTTTCTTGGCCTTTAAATTTGTTCCTAATGAAGTTACATAATGTGACATTTAGGTTTTCAGAACAATCTTGCAAGTGACACTGACACACTTTGCTGGCACTAAACAGCATTGGACAAAGATTTCCCAAGATGTTATTTGAACATGTGGTGGGTGGGTAACACAAGACCTGTGAATCAATAAAAGAGGAAAGAAGGGTAGAGTCTGCCAGACTCCTGAGAATTATAGGAAACTGTCATCATCCTCCTCTGCCATCTCTTTAGCAAATTCCAAATCTTGATTATTTCATCAAACACCCCCAGCACCGTTAGCTTATCTTACACATGACTGCCATCTTGTGGAAGCCTTTGCTCTTCTCTCTCTTCGTTAAAAGACCCCCGGCTAAAGCAGTTCAAGCTTCCAAAGGTCAAACCCCCGCAGGGGGTACACTGGCCACTGTCCTTTGAATAGATTTATACCAAATAAGATCACAGGCAAAACAAATGGACTGACACATTACTAACAAGACAAAGAACCAACTGTGGGGAAACAGATGTTACTACAATTCTGACTCACTGTTTTCTTTTCAGTCTCTTTTAATACCAATCAAGAGCTTTTTGTATGTACTGATACTCTCCTCCTTCTGACATATAAATTATTTTGAAATGTAACTTTTTGTGTGACACAATTACAAATATTGATTGCTGGTTGCTCTGCTTGATTAGACAGAGCTGTGTTGAGTTTCATAGTTTGTCAAATAAATCTTGGTGGATATTTAGATTTTTAACAAAAACACCTTAAAGCATCATTCTAGATCAGCGCAATTACCAGGGCCAACTTACTCACTCTATTGGATCCCAAATGACAGTAATTCTTCTAGATTAAATTCAATACAAGAAAAAATCTTTACATTAGTGGGATAGCTGGATGACTTGCTACAATTACACCATGAAATACATACCGTCGAATGTAACAACAAGTGTATAACATTACCAAAACATTTGCATCAATACTTAGGGGTGAACAAACTGATGATTATTGAATGATAAGAAACAAACAGATAGATCACACCGGCCATCAAATAACACAAAGAAATCAATAAACTCTGCGTTTTTTAAGTTTAATTTGTCATTGATTTTTTATTATTGCCAGACTGAGGCATATTTACAGTGCTGAAACAAACCATACCACGAATACTTCTTTGCCACCCTCTGTGAGGTGTTATTACACACTGCCAACATTAACTCAAGTGCTGACAGAGCCGCTTCAAAGTACTGAACTATCCAATCAGCAGCAGGGATCCCCACTCCAGTCCTGGAGGGCCAGAATCCAACAAGGAAATTTCCTGGCTCAAAGGCACCTACCAAGCCTGGAAATTAGCTGATTAAGATGCGTTTGAACAGGGAAATCTGCTAACAGTGTTGGACTCCGGCCCTCTAGGACTGGCACTGGGTAATCCTGATCAACATCATCACTCAGGTCTGCTACCTCACACAGCAGGGAGTTATACTCTTGGGTCAGAACCATTAAGTCATTAAAAAGGATTCACACAACACCCGCTACGTCACTGTCCCTCGGATACAGTGCAACCAATGAATCGAGAAGTGAGGGATGGGATTTATCACGCTGTAGAAATCTGAGTGCTGAAGGAGGCGCGACCTCAATTTAAAAGAAGCAACCTATCACAGAGACATCATGGGCTGGGAAGGACTGGGCTGAGGAGACTGGAGGGACACATCCAGCTGAGGCCTTCGGGATTCTCTGCAGGAATCAGAAGCGCAGCCAGTACATGCTGCTACGCATCCTGTTGTAGTCAGGAAGCTGCTCGATTGGCCCTAGGAGAGGAGGACGCAGCCACGATAAGGGAACGAACACGTCGCGAACTGTGTGCAAACACACTACAGACACTGGCTCAGCAACAACTACATGGCTACAAACATTAAATGCTTCTTGTCGCTTTTGCAAATTCCTTCCTCGTTCACAGAAACGGTGGCGACTCACCAACAGCAGCGACCGCGGGACACTTGTCATAGATGTATTTGGAACAGGTGTCCCGGACCGTCTTGGCAGTCACCGTCTGCGGAAAGAGGGTGAGGTGAGAAGAGCGGCAGGGGCTGAGGGAAGCGGTAGCCGCGGCAGGGACTGGGCTACTCACGCTGATCCGGGAGTCCCACTCAGACAGGGGGATGCGGCGGCCGTAGTCCAGGATGTGCCTGCCTATGTCCTCGCAGCTTGGCGTTGTTCCTTCAGGGGCAGAGCAGAGAGTCAGCGTCACGGGGCTGTGCAGAGTGAGGACTGCAGTTCTGCGTGCAGGCAGAGGTCTCTCAGTGTACAGCTTGAATGCCCACCTCGTGTACTCTGTTCTTTATTACAGAAGCTACAGGTTGTTGCATTAAAAGACACCAACTTCAGTCGAAGAGAGAATGACTAGAGACATACTGATACACTCACACACACAGATTTGGTATCTATATCTCTGTGTGGACTCTCCATACATTTCTATGGGCATAACCAAAATCCCACATATGACGACCTTAACCACTACCCAGCCCTAACCTTAATCATAAGTAACCAAACACAAGATTTTTGGCTATTTTAGTTTTTTGATTGCAATCACAGTTTTTTTTTTATAAAATTGAGTTTCCCCTCAGACCTCCTACTGTCTCCCCTAATCTCCAATCCAAGCCCAGTCAGACCTCCTGTTTCCCTTTACCTTCAATCTAAGCCCAGTGAGACCTCCTGTCTCCCCTAATCTCCAATCCAAGCCCATTCAGACCTCCTGTCTCCCTTTATCTTCAATCTAAGCCCGGTCAGACCTCCTGTCTCCCCTAATCTCCAATCTAAGCCCAGTCAGACCTCCTGTCTCCCTTTGCATCCTAGTCAAACCCAGAAGACCTTGTCAGACCTCTTTAATATTTATACCATTCAGATCATAACTGTAATAAAAGCCAAATGTCAGCCAAAGCCCCTCAACACACACTGATAAGAATATTCTTTGTCTCTATAATATCAAATGTAATGTGTACTTTTTATAATTGAATCTTATGTCAGTATTATATGATTGATACATGAGTTTTAAAAAATTTAAGGCAATTCTCCGTACGTTTTTCCACCATGTCCATCGTGTGAATCCACAAGGAGCCCAGAACAGGCTGTCAGACAGCAGGCGGCTGATTCTGGGCATACAGTTTCAGTTTAGACCGGTAAATGGTACTTTAACCTTCTAGTTTTTATTATATGGGAGTTCATGCATATTGCAACTGCCCTTACAGAGGGCTCATCACTCTGTAGTCAGTAATGAGGGTAGGCAAGGAAGGATTACATGGTAGTCTGAGTACAGGACAACAGTCTTCATCAAAACAGAAAACTCCCAACTTAGATGTTTCCAGAAGATGTTCTGCAGTTGAAGATGGTGTTTTTAGTTTAGCATAGTGGGTCTGTGCAGATGAATGGGATCCAGAGCAAATCAGAGAAGCCACAGGGCACCCACCGTCCAGCTGCCCCACCAGGCTGGCCTTCAGTGCATTCTTGGCTCTCTCCACGTCGCTCTCGGTCACCGTCGTGCACAGATTCATCCTGAGGGTCAAACAGGGCCGTGTCAGCTGACACGTCGGTAGGCTGCCGTCACACGGCGCCAGCGAGACTCCGCTCACCAGGCGTTCTGCACGGTGAACATCATGTCGTCGATGTGGTGCTTGTCCGTGACGAAGTAGACGCCCAGGAGCCCCGTGTCGCTATAGGTGGAGTGGAAGCCCTGGTAGCTGTGGCACAGCTTCTCCACCGCGGCGGTGCGGGCCAGACCGCTGCTCAGGTTCTGCAGGGCAGCCACACGGGGGAGCCACACACCGACCAGCGTGTATCAGGCGTTTGCCGATAGTGAAGAGCTCAATTAAACCCACCTCGTAAGGCACAGTCCTTTAATGACTGAACTCGATCATTAACCCAAAAACTCAAATGTTGGTGACTTTGAAAGAACAGGGTAAAATCCATCGCGGTGTTCTTTAACCTTCTGTCTAACCTATGCTAGGTAGGTAGTGACGCAGGTAGTGCTTCACAGCTGAATGTTTCATGCCATATCGGCATTTATGACTTTCTCATGGCAAGAACCAGGTTCAAGAACCGGGTTCAAGAAGCAGGTTCAGCCGATAATTATTCATACAGAGATGCGAATATGATAAGACTGGATGCACACATAAACTGACAATTGAATGGGTATGTCAATGAGCAAATAAATAAATATCAAGATCCCTATCAAAACTGATAAGATGAAAAAAATAAAATGCTTAAAAACCAAACACACATCACACAATTAAAAGGCATGTATCAAACGTATTGGTGATAAAAATTCTAAAGCCCTTCCTGGTGACACACTATTATAAACTCGTTACATTGTAGAATCAGAATAGAGGACTCCTAGTGACCAAGGGCAAGAACAGATGAATAAACCGACTACAGCTTATAAGTTCTATTTTCATATTTACTCGGGGTCGTTTCAGTCAGGTTTTGTTGGCTCCCATTGGACACAGGACTCACCTTCCCTCCCCCGGAAGTTATGTCATAGCTGCCGATTATGGCGTTGGCCACAAGCAGAGGGATGATGTCAGCACTGTTGGTGCTGGCGCCCTCCACGGCGATGGCAACGTGCGCCAGGGGCATGGCATCATCTCGCATGCGGATCTGCAGGGAGAAATGCGGTGGGGGGCGGAGCTCAAGCATTCAGTAGCAAAGCCCATCACCTATTTAACAGCTGGTTGCTGGGTCTCCACATGGCGAACGTGGTAGACATGCTAACTGGGACACCTCTCCCACTTACCTCGCTACCTGTGAAGCGGCACCGGGCCGGAACCGGCACGCCGTCGCCGTCAGAGTCCAGCGACACGCTGCCCAGGTGCTGCCTGGCCAGGCCGACCAGCTCGTCGTGACGAACACCTGCAGAGGGGTGTGAGGAACCTATAGAAATCCAGGCCCGGGCTCCAACTCGCACACCCCCGCCAGCGCTCACTGCGACTCACCTCCAGCGGCAGCCAGAACCATACGGGGGGGCCGGTAGTGGCTGCTGATGAAGTCCACCAAGTTCTGACGGGTCAGAGTCCTTTGGGGGGACATGGTGAAAAATCAAGAAGAGACTCACATTCAAGTACCAAAAGTGCTGAGCTGTTGGGTTGGGTGAGAACATTCTGGACTGAAGGAACAAGAAACACTGGGTGTTGCTGTGTAACCTTAAGGCTGATTTCTACTTCGGCATGGAATCTATGCCATCGGTAGCTGCACAGTAGCCTGATGCCTGCAGTTACATTTCTGGGGAGGTGCGCAGGCTATGGCATAAGCTAGGCCTGCCGCGACCACAACGTACGGCAACTTCAAATCAGCCTTTGAGCTCATATAATCGCCGTACGTCCGTCTGCATACTGACGGCTTCGGATTCGTACACAAGGCATAAAAATGAAAGTCCTCACCAGTAGAGTGTGATTAAGGGTAATGAAAGGTGCATGTATGGGTAGGAGTGAGTGAGAGCACCTGGCGTTGTGTGAGGGCCCCAGCACGCTCTGCCCCAGCGGGGTGCCCTGGAAGGCAGTGGCATGCAGCATGTCCAGGCAGACCTCCTGCAGGCTGTTCTCCACCTCCTCCAGCTCCCGCAGCACTGTGGCCCGCTGCCGCTCCAGGTCCGCCTCGCTCAGGGCGTTTCTCTGCACCACCTCCGCCAGGAGCTCCACCGCTGGGGAGACAACACAACAGCAGCAGGGGAAACAACGAATCAGTTGTTTTTAAGCTTTCCCTAGACACACGACCCTTGATACTTAAGAAGGCTACGTACCCCAAACGACGCCTGGACAAAATGAAATCGAGCACATCGGCGGGAACAATCTGCCACATACTTAAAACGATAGGGCTTTGCTGCCTTGAGCTCCAGGGAGTTTTACTTACACAAAAATGAGGGCAGAAGGAAAAATGATTGGTTCAGAGAGATAACCAATCAGATTTTGTATAAGAGGTGGGTCCAAGCAACTAGAGATGGAGGCTGGACCAAATGATCAGATATCTTGGTCCTCCATCATTTTTCCTTCTGCCCTCAGAACATTTGTGCAAGTAAAACTCCCATGAACTTGCCTTGACCTCTTGTTTTGTGTACCCAAATGTGGCCAGTGGATGGAATCAGACCAAATTGAAAAAAAGGACCCTGCAGACGATATAGGTGCTCATATTACTTTGTATTGCTAAAACAGCATAGACTCTGTCAATTTCTTTTGACGTATGCAGCCACCTTTACGCCATAAAGACACCAACACATCCAAAAGGATCTCCTGACATGCTGCAGCAGGTCTGTGGTCCACAAGCTGCAACTCCTCACCTTTGGGAAGGTCCTTGGCCAGAGCCTTCATGTAGAAAGCTGTGCGCTCTCGAGACGTGTAAGCGCTCAGGTGAGCGCCCATCGACTCCACCTCCTGCTCAAGGGCCGACTGGGAGTGCTTCTTCGTGCCCTGGGGAGGGGCAAGGAAACAGAGGAGAGAGATGAAGGGGAGGGGCTCACACAGCATGGGGAAGATTCTGTGACTGAGAAACGCCCGGCTTGGCGGGGTGGAGAACTACAGGTACCTTAAAGGCCATATGCTCCAAGAAGAAACCAGCACCACTGGTCGTCTCTGTCTCATAGCGGCTCCCACAGCTGATCCACAGACCCACCTGAGGGACAGGAGCACACCAGGAGGTGACCCTCTAGTGGGTCTCAATTCCACGAAAGCAAAGATTGTACTTGTGTCCTTGACTAGAGCTGTCTTGCTAACTTGCTGCCCAAGAACGAACTCGGAACGCAAAGAACCATGGGGCCGGTCTCGTTGGTGAGATATTTACAATGTGATAAATGAATACAAAGCAGTATATGTACTGCAATGAACTGTAGGGGATGAACAGATAAGGACATCTTGGCTCAGTGGGACACTGAAACCCAGCATACAGACAGTTCAGTTAGCAAATCTCAAACAGCATGCATACGTAGACCCCCGAGGGTCTCCACTGCAGTAACAGACAGATTCTGTGGAGCGCCAAGCTGAGGACTCACGGTGCAGGTGGCGTGACCGGTCTCCTCGGAGGCTACGCGTAGGCCGTTCTCCAGAGTGGTGACCCGGGTCTCAGGAAGTGCCAGGAGACTCTGGGCATACGGCACACCCGCCTTGCCGCGCCTGAGGGACAGCACAGTGGGCTGCAGACAAAATGCACAGACATAACATTTTTGAAAACTCCATCATCAGACAGATCAATATGTGTGTCCTTGTATACACACACACACACACACACTACCAGTCAGAAGTCTTTGCACACCACAGGTTTTTACCGCTATTCCATTTATTCAATAAACTGCACTCAAGATTCCTGTTAAGCACTGGAATGTTGAGTGGACAATTATAAATGTTATAGTTTCTACTCAAATAAAACAAGTTTACTATATAACATGGAAAGAGTATGTAACAGTGCATGTCTGACACCCTATTACCTGGTTGTGTGGTGATGACAGAGTCCATTCCAAGATAACCATTTCATCCCATGAAACAGAGCAGTATTTAATGTCCCTTGTAGAAACAGTGCCTCGAATTTTCTCTGCTGTTGTAACTGCTAGAGGACGTTAGTTTGATGAATCAAAGATATGCCATTTTCTTGCTAATGAAGGCACTCAGATAGTGAACATACTGTAAATGTATTTGTTAACAGAGAAAACTGAGTGAATTTTTGGTAAATGTTATGTGCGTCACATGCAAAATGCAGAAAATCTCAGTGTGTACAAAAACTTATTATTAGCCATTATTATGGAAAGTATCCAAAGAACTAACGAGCTTCCATAGGACCTCTGATCAGAGGAATACTGGTTAGCTCATACGAAAGCACTCGGACGGTGGGTCTGGAGCTGGTCATGCAGGACAGAGCCCAGGTAACTTCTGCAGAATCACTGAGAATGCAACAAAAACAACAACAAAAAACACCTAAAAATAATGCAAAATATTTGAACATTACCTACAACTAGTACTGGGCGGTATAAACGGTATACGATATAAATTTGGCCAACGGGAGAGATTTTGATTATACCGCCCTACCGCAGAAATTTCTGCTCCTCGCCCGCAAAAATTACGTAATTAATAAATTTATTATTTAATTTAGATGAAAATTGTTTATATGATTATTGCTGCACCCCGCAGCAGAGTCCTGCACGGGTCTGATTTTGATAAACTGCATCCACCCATACCCATCATACTTAAACCCGTATCCGAACCGTTATCCGACAGAAATAAAATAAAATTCCGCACCCGATCCGCTATAAATAAATACCGATACCCGGCCCACACCCAAATGAAAATCAGTCAGATTAAAAATTAAAGACAAAAGTTTATTGGCACAACAAATGACCAGTGACATGTGCAACATCAGTTGAAAAGGCATAACCAAATGTAAATGTTCCTTAATAACAGCCTAATAATAAGCAAAACAAATGGTAGTAGTCTACCTCCAAACTCAAATAATGTTTGATATTGCCATGCCCACACATAGCCTTATGTGTTGTTAAAACTAATATTATATAAATTGTAAATTAGGCTACCCTGCACAGTATTGGGTTTTTTTCAGGCTACCTACGTGCACTGTCCATTTTCATTTGATTACCCGATTGGAAATCCTACGCAAAGGCGAAGACTAATATTTAGTGCAGTGCTTTTTATTACTGTGTAAAAAAAATGATAGGCAACAGCTGCTTCCATCTTCTATCTATGAAGATGCTCTACACGACACACGTCACACAAATGAACGTGACTGTCTCTCTTTGCGAGGTGTAGAATTAGTAGCTCTGCTATGTGATGTAACTTTTCAAATATCAAAATTTGCAAAATTACAGAATCATATGTTTTATACTTTTTGATGTTTCAATACGATACTGACAATATATTGAAAAACGTGACACGCTATACAACAGCGTGCATGTTCTATTAACCAGAGGCACAGCAACAGGGCAGGTAAGGCAGAAAATTGCCCTGGATCCCCAGCTGGAACATAAACATAAACTTTAATAGAAGCTAGCCAACAAGTAATTCAGTTAGCTAGATAGTTGGCTTGTTTTATAGCCTTATTTACTCATGTCTTGCCGGCATGACTGCCAACATCATACCCATTTAGTTGACAAGGCACCTGGCATGGTGAACAAATGTAGCAGGTCATATCTATCTAGATCTACCGCATTAGGTACGTGCTTTAGTCATTGCAGTCACTGCTAATAGAGTTTGCTTTGATTAGCAATTTAGAGCAGAGCAAGGCAGAGCAGTTAATATCCTCCTGAGCCCCCACCCATTCATTTATGCCCATTGCAGTGGACATTTTATATCCTCCTGA
>JAODUD010000107.1:6411179-6444581 GCA_026784285.1 Stomatorhinus walkeri
CCGCATTAGGTACGTGCTTTAGTCATTGCAGTCACTGCTAATAGAGTTTGCTTTGATTAGCAATTTAGAGCAGAGCAGTTAATATCCTCCTGAGCCCCCACCCATTCATTTATGCCCATTGCAGTGGACATTTTATATCCTCCTGAGCCCCCACCCATTCATTTATGTCCATTGTAGTGGACATTTTGTCTTTTGCATCTACCTTTTCACTGATGTAAGGAAACATATTTATTCCTGTTGTACACTAAAACGGACATGCTGCGAAATTAAAAATAAAAATAAATTTGAAAAAATCTATATTGTAAGATGTCTTATTTCCTCCAAAGACAAATAACCTACAATTGAAGGACACTTTTTTTCTTGGGCCTCAGGAGGATATAGCCCAGATATACTATGGATTATTTTATTTTTTAAGCTAGGATATAGGTCATCATTTTTACTATATTCTTATAGCTAAGTACCATTTTTATTTTCTTCTTCACTCTATGTGCATCACATAAGCTCCTAGCAGCACCGCAAACAGAAAACATAATAGAAGCTGCAGACAGTGACAACTGTAAATTCAAGGTATGTAATATTGTGTAATACTAATGTGATCTGCTTTTAAAAACATGCTCGTATATAAAATGTATCTGTCATGATCCATCCGTCCAAGCCTCCTGTGTGCCACGCCCCCCCCCATTACCTCGTGTGCAACCCCAATAGAGATCATCTGTTGTATTTAGTCCGCGTCTGAGTTAGTCTCCCTAGTTCTGTCATTGCGATGTCCTGTGGAGTTTACCCGTCTGTTTGTTTAATTAAACCCCGTTTCCCTGGATTCGCTCGCCTCAGCGTCTTGCTTCGCTCATGCCACCGACATCCAGGCACACTTCACCCTCGAAACATGACAGTAACATTAAACATGTGTATTATACTGTATGAATATATTATCCATATTTATTTTGTAGCAGCTCCATCTCTGGCTTTTGTACAGCCTCCTGCTCTGTTGCAGAGGAAGGGGACATTTTTTTCTGTTTCTCAAATAAATCTTGTATTAATTGTGTATTTGTTTTATTTGTGAAAATAAAGGACTTGATTTTGCTAAATTATCTTTTTTGATATTGTTCATTAAGACAACACACTAAAATGATGGTAATGAATGTTACCATGTGGAGAGAGGGTGAGTTGGAGGTGCCATAGTGTTTCACATACAGTCCCCAGAGCCCTCAGCGTCCCCAAGTGACTTTTATAACGACATTCCATTACCACAGCTCACATGGGGCAAGACATTTTTTTATAATTCCAATTATTCACATGAACTCTGGTGTACATCCTACCGTAAATAACATCATAATACCACCACTACACATGACAGCTTTCATAAATGCTCATTTGAAGTAATTTCTTATAAGTTTCAACTTTTGACTTAAATTAGTTTGTAAAGTTCTGCGCCATGCTAACAGTAATATTAAAACTGTCAAACGCTTACAAATAGATACCACTAATAACTGACAAATGATAAAAACCCATTTATTATATTTTCAAAAAAAGATAGCATGTTTTAAAACTAAAAAGGCAGCAAGGACTGTCACAATTAAATTTGTTACTGTGGATAGAAAAGAAATTCAGCCAAAATGTGGCTTAGTAGGTTCGCATGCGCGACCGCGATCAGAAGGTCGCAAGTTCAAACCCCAGAGTCAGCAGGGCGATTTCACTGTTAGGTCCCCAAGCACGGCTCTTAACCCCCAGCTGCTGTCTGGTCCTGATTTCTCAGAGGGATGTAGCTTTGGACAAAAGCCACTGTAGAAGTTAATGGTATTAAATCAAGTTGGAGGACCAACTGATGTAGGGAGTTGTATGGAATAACAATATTCAACCATCCAAATGTCAAAATTTAAAAATTCTTGTCCAAATAAATTTTATTTAGAGCCATCTTAAATGGAAAAAGCACGGAAAAGAAGTTTAACAACATGTTCACTCTATTCGAAGCAACATAAAACCAAACCAATGTCAAACAAAGTGCACATTTTCTATACATTACAGTTCAACTGCATAATCAGATCTACATTTACTAGAATCAGAGATAATCGATTCTTTTTAGGTTTAGGTTTAACTTGAACGGGAGTTACCCTTCACCTGCACCGTTCGTACTGTTAATAACCCAGCTGAGAGACCTTGTTTTTACATTTAGCTGACACCACATACATTGTGTCTTGCAAACGTAACTGATACTTTTCAACACGGCGTTATAAATTATAACGTGGCGGCTTTAACTTAGAAACAACATACAATTCAAATTAAATTCTAACTCTGACCTCCAATACAAGGGCCCAATTAGATAACAAGGGCATTCGTTTAGGCAGCAGGGGAAACGCTATTTCTGGGGTGCAGTTTCATGCCAGTAGTATGCAAAATGGGAGAAACACAAGTCCTTTTAACGATAAAAAAAAATGAAAGTAAAATCTTACGTTGCGAGCCTTAACAAGAACTCTCCCCACTGCGCTTCGGAACCGACACACAGACGCCGCCATCTTGCCGTCGCGTTCTCGCCTGGCCGAGAGCGCGCACGTCAGAGGCGACGCAGTTCGCGTGAAAGCGGCGCGTTCACGGTCTGTGGAATAACGGAGGATGTAGTTGTTAACAGCGTTAGGCGGTGCGTCTGATTATTTTAAAAGCAGGGCCGGTAGAAACCAGTAAGTAACCTTATCATATAATAGATGCAAATGTAATATGTGTTCAAATTGAGGGGTATCCCGGGACCCCCAACAACTGTGAAACTATGACGCTGTCCTGTGGGTCTATATGAACTTGAACAACTTCAACTATCTGTGGTACTTCAGGTCTAAATATGGTTTATTGTGTTGAGTTATGTGTTGTCCTATGTCCAGTAGTTACATACGTCAATTTTTGTCACCGTATACAGTTAGGTCTACTTTAAAACAATATTATAAATATAGTCACGCGAAAATATTCGGACACTCCATTAAATATTTAATTCTTGATGAAGAAATATTAAAATATCAATATTAAATCTTCTTTCAAATTATATCTGTAGATAAAGGTGATGTATTTGCATAACCTATGCAAAAACAAGAAACAAATTTACTTAATTAACAACGGAAATTAACTAAGGTGCCAATTCCTACTGACACCCGGTGCCCTAATAGCTAGTATTTCCCCCTTTGGCTGAAATAACCTCTACGAGACGTTTCCTATAACCGTCTATCAATCTCTGACACCAACCGGCAGAACCCTTTCCCCACTCTCCATTGCAGAATTCTCCAACAAAACCGCTTATATCTTACAAAGGGAATATCATAGAAAGAATTTCAAAGCAGATTTATTTCGAAGACTCTACAAAGACACCCAATTTGGTTAGTCCTAAATATCCCTCTGTGAACTCCGACAAAACTAAACTGAAGCTAAATTTATATAATACAAGTTAGCGGTTCTCGTTAGCTTCTGAATTTTATCGGTTTAGTGCTATCGAATTAAACTTTGTAGTTAGCGGATTAGTGGTTATCCAAGCCAACTGGGAGGAGACAATGATGGTGGGTAAGTCAGTGGGTAATGAGAGAGTAAGATCCCCAGTGGGGGTATTCCGTGAGTTTTGCAAGCAAGGGCTCGATATTTGGAGGTGGTGGTGGAGGCCAACCTCATTGCTGACCTGCTTGGCAGCATCCTGACCCATCAGAAAATCCTGGTGATGGACAGTTCTGAGGTAGTCATCAGCAGGGAGGCCTCCCAGCAGAGTCTGGACCTGAGACCCATATCGGGACATCACCGGGCTGCGGATCAAGCGCCTGTAACTCGAGCAGGGATGCGGGGCTTGACCACTGCCCACCTAGGGACAGTCCTTCCCACCAAGACCTCTGACTCAATTCTGTGTAACAACACTGTGGAAAATATCTATCTTACATAATGCAATAAAAGAAATAATGCACCTTTTCTTTTATCACATTACCTTTAATTCTGTCGATTTTGATATCCCATGAAACTGCATTTTGTCCATGTTTGGCCAGCAGAGGTCGCTGGTTATCATGTAATCACATGAGTCCCAGCCCTCATGTCTTAACCATCCGTGACTGTCTCCAATCTGTCAATCATGTTCAGTGTATATATGTGCCTGCCTACAGTGTCTCCCCCCGTTCGGTCATTGTTGTCGTCACAGGTATCAAATAAAGCTTGTTTCAGTTCATTCAGAAGTCGCATTTGGGTTGTCTCTCCCTTCGCATGTGACAAACATCATGCAAAGATTTAAATTGGATTTAATTGTTATACTGATTATACAGACTTCAAAGTCTTGTACAGCTGAGGTATACAATTAATCACAATTCTAATCATGATTTAAAATTAAAGCACACCATGCTATTCTAACAGCACCTTGGACACCGTTCCCTTTGTCTTGGGATACCCCATAAGAGAGAGAATATGGTGACGTACAGTCCCCCCCCCCCAAGGTCTAATTTACTGAGCCATATGGCACCCCCCAGTGTTTCAGTGAGTGGTTTAGGTTATTATACTAGGTAGTTCTTAATTAGACTTACGGCTGCCACCTTCCTTACACCTGGCTGTGATCTGTTTCAGAGGCAGCACCTGACGCGGCTGGGGGCTGGTGTGTGAGATTGGCACCTCGTGGGCTGTGGTGTGAGCAGGACTCAACAAATCCATCTGCGGACTGATCCCTAGTGGTGAGATGGGGGTGTACAGGGTGGGGAGTCTGTGGGGAGCGGGCAGCCACAGGCGGCCGGTGTGAGACACGCGGCTGCGGTAGGTATGCCTCATGGTGTCCAAGGAGCGATACGCCCCGCCTAGCTGCCTTTGCGGGACGTCTGTGATGGAGAAACTCACGCATCTTGGCTTTTTTAACTCTGTTCTGAGGCTGGAATGTCCTGTGATTTTGGGGGTGGCCCTGACAGGAGAGAAGTAGAGACGCCGCCCAAGCACTAAACCTCCCCGGTCCCTTATGGGGCTCTGGGCAAGCACTGTCCCTTTATGTTCCTTGTGGTTCTCCTTGCCAGAGAAGGAACATCTTGGCACTGCAATGGCGTTGCCGTAGGATGCAGTTCGGGGTGGCTCTGCCAGTTTCTCTGTGGCTTTAGCCGGTCTGCCAGCTGCTTCTCCACCTTTCACGGCCGTGCTTTGGCCCGGATGCTTGGCACGCGGCTGGGGGATGGATGAGGGCTCATGGAGGACAGGGCTTCCCTGATGGGATGCGCGAGATCTTTTTAGAGAAGCTCCCTCCACAAGCAAGGTCACCCCCACGTACTGTGGGACTTCAACAGCTGGCTGAGAAGGAAAGGCAGGGAGGTGTCAGTGGCTGAGACTCAAGAGTGCCGCCTTGCAATCGTGAGTGCTTGCTGGCGCCCCACCTGCTTGTATATGAGCTGGAACCCGCCCGTGTCGGCGCTGCGATCGAGACAGCGGTCCAGAACCACCCGCAGCGTGTCCTCCTGCACAGCAGCACACAGACGGGCCGTCACAGCTGTAGAGGGTGCCATGGTTGGGCTGGCGTTGATCTCGATGAGCCAAGGCCTCAGGTCTCTCCCCAGCATGAAGTCTGCGCCGTAAAGCTCAAAGCTGCCCTGCCGGGACTCCACCAGGTCCTGCGCCGTCTGCAGGGCACGCACCACTGCCTGCTGCATGCCCGGGACCACAATGTCCTCCCACTGGCCCTCTCGGCCCTGTCGACCCAGGAAAGACCGGAATTGCTCGCAGGACCACATGTTGTCCTCAGGCACCTCCGGGTGGCGTTGCTGAGACGGCAGGAAGTGTTTCTGGATGGAGTTATTACACAAGTGAACTGAGCTGTAATGGGACACAGAAAAAAGGACAGCAGAGGTTTGTCACTTAACATCAGCCCATGCTGCATTTGACATCGTTCTTCTGTTACAATCTCCCTACATTTCCAAAGCTATCTGTCTGTTTAATTGCCTTTAAAAAAGTCTGATTTTTAAAAAAAATAATAATTATTATGCACTTCAGGTCAGTGATGTGACTGAATTCTTCTCAGACCATCCATCCACCTGTTCTGTGTATGGAGTTCTCGCCACATTTTGAGGGTTTCTACCTGTTTTCACGCGAAATTCTTCTGTCAGGGAAGGGGACAGGTGCACAGGGGAACAAGAGGACAAAAAACAGTGGAAATAAAGGACAAAGCAGCCGTGCAGTAAAAAAGACAATGCAGACAAAATACAGAGTATTATAGGAATTTTAGTCACTCCAAGGCGCCAGACAAGGGTGAGTGGCAATCCTTAAATGGCTGACAGCATGTGACTGCATGTGTGTGAGAGGGCTCCCTGTGATAGACTGGTATCCTGTCCTGGGGGGTACCCCTGCCTCACGCCCGATGCTGCCCAACCACGTGCTATTGCCTTGCTCACCTGTCCAGTGTTTCCACGGAGTACGGCTGGGTGGAAAAGCGCAGGTAGCACTCGTTGTAGAACCACACGGTCAGGGGATTCCAGTCCGTCACCAGGAACCACTGTCGCAGGTCAAACTTGGTGCCATGAATCAGAAGGGGGCGCTCCAGGTATTTCTGTACCACCCACTTGCTGTCCTTGATCAAAGCAGGATCACTGTCTACCAGCTTCAAGATATCGTCCAGATGTTTAAAACACAGGATGCCTGTGTGAGGGAAGGAGCCCCGCGGTTTGTTGTCATAATCTCGCTGCAACTTCACTACATTGCATGATTTTATCACTTTCCTCTGAGACTGCAGAGTTTATTAGGCAGCCACTCATGTGTACGGGATCACTAGACAACCATACCTTAAAACTAAATATGAAACCTGTCCTAAAGTATGTGTCCTGTTTGAGTATCACGGAGACTCAGCCGTGTCATTTTGAATAATTACATATGGTTGTATCTTTTTTCGAGTGCTGCTATTGTGCTCTCTGCAGCGATGCCTATGCTCTTTGTCTTAGAAGACGTACCCCTGCCTCTTGACTTGGCCCCGGGCTTAACGATCCAGATGTTGTGGATTCCGTCTGTTTCCAGCTGCGGACAGACCTTCCGCAACCTCTGCAGCATCGACCGACAGCGGTCTGTGAAGCGAGCGCTGTCCTCCAGCGTCATGCCGTTGCTGCGGGGATGAGGGACAGTGAGAGCCGCTGAGGCAGGTACCCAGAGCCTGGGTGAAACATGCAAAGGTGATGGAACAGGATGGGCCAAAGGCATAAATCCTGGGGGGTACAGGGGAGGTCAGGACCCCCTTTCATGGGGACCATTCCCCCCAATATATCGTTTTAAACCTAACTATGTAATTTTAACTAATATAATTACAGACACTCCTCTACTTATGAACAAGTTATGATCTGAACGGCCGTTCTTAAATTGAAATGTTTGTATGTCGTTATTCAACATCATTTTAAGGATACAAAGAACTGGGATGCTGGGAGTACGTACGCTACACTGCACGGCAGGATTAGCGGCCAGAAGTCATACTAGGCGGAATTGGCACGCAGAACAAAATTTTATAGATTTACAATCCTCTTCGTTCGTATGAAAGTTCGTAAGTTGAAATTTCGTGAGTAGAGGAGCATCTGTACATATACTGAAAGCACTTGTGCAAATTATAAATGCAGAGCAATACATTTTTACATTTCAAAAGATTTCATCCCCCCTCTGCCTCACAGTGGTTTGGTCCATTGCCTGCTATCCCTGAACCCACATACCTTACTCCAGCACGAGTGTCTGTGGTGGCCGGCCACAAGTAAATAGCTACTTTTCAAATGTTCACTTAAAACAGTGTCACACATGTTTCTTTACTATCACCAGGCAGTAGAATAACACTCTCATACTGTAAATAACCTGCATGTTGTGTGTGTGTTTAGTCTAAAAGGAAAATGGACATATGATCATTTTTCTATGCAGCAAAACACCAAGTAAAAAAGTGCCCACTAATTCACTGAAGTATTTCTTCTACTTTTCGAATTGTACTTATTTTGAGCTTTATGGTCTGATAAGGCTACTTAAGCAGATTTAGAGACCTGTCCAGTGTCACATATGGAATGAATTTATAATGTATTTAAAACATTTGAACATGCTAACCTTAAGTTATTTACCAGTCAGTAATATAGTAAATATACTGGTAATTATGACTTCCTCTAGTACAGCAGCACTTTTAGTAGCACCGTTTGACGCCTTCAGGAACTTCTTATGAGAAATTTTTCCATCATAATCATCATATTCTGCTGTTGGGCTAGAATATAAGGTGACATGGGAAAGACAGGCAATGAAGAGTACAATCACTGAATTTATAAAATATTGAACAGCACACTCACTGTATAATGAGGTAATAGTTATAAATAAACTCCGCCCACTGCTGCTCTGTGAGAGAAGGGGCTTCTCTGGAAATATCAATGTCATGATGATCCAGGCTGTCCAGGAAGTCCTGGCACACGGTTAATGCGGTGTCAATCATTCTAGGCCCAGCCATTGTCAAGGCTCTGTGCTTATTCGACTTCTTTTGACCTGAGGTTGAAGATGGAATGAGAGGTTATGTAATTTCCTTTCTCAGTGAATTAACTTACGGTTAATGGAGTATACATTGTGTGTGTAATGCTTATAGGAGTTTTACTTACACAGAAATGTTCTGGGGGCAGAACAAAAAATGATTCAGAGAGATGACCAGTTAGCTTGTAAAAGGTGTGTCCAAGCAACTACAGGAGGCAGGACTAACCAACCTGATGTACTGGTCCTGCCTCCTCTAGGTCCTAGGACCCACCTCCTGTACAATCAGATTGGTTATCTCTCTTTTTTGTTCTGCCCTCAGAACACTTTTGTACAAGCATGTATAATGCTGTATGTAGCATGCAGCTGTGAGCTGAGGGCTGTTTTCGTCATACACTGTGATTGGCTGGGATCAAGCATCACTCCCCCTCTCTGCTCCCCAGGGCCTCTCTCCACAACAGTCTGCAAAAGGCTGGTGCACGCTGTTCTGCGGAAGTCCTCTGCAGGGGAATATGCAACAAAGTAATCATGGGGGGGGGGGGGTTGACCTGACAAAGGGCAGATGTTACACCATTGGCTTTGAAGGTGAGGCATTCTGAAGAGGGAGGCAGCTTTATACAAAAATCTGACCGATAAAGGTCTGTTTCTCGTCCTCCGCCCCAAGCCTGTAGCAGCGTGGGAAGAAGGTGTCGGGGTCGGCCTCGTCAAACCAGTGAAGGCTCCGCAGGTTCACACATAAACCAACCTGTGGAGGGGGGGCGGGGGGGCACAGCCGGTGCAGCCCATTACTGCCTCCGTTGCCATTTCATCGCAAAAAAAGAAACAAAGCCACACTCAGAAGCTGGAATAACAGCGAGCTTTTTCTGCCGACCTTGGTGGTGAAGCTGCCCGCCTTTGCATAGTGATTAGTCATCTGCTCCTTCCGCAGCGAATGACAGTCGATCTCATCTCTCCTTGTCGTCCAGTAGAAATACGTTGTTTCATTACGAACCAGACGAGACTCCGTGAAAGAAGAGGAAGATTAAAAGTAGGCAAAAGAAGAATAGACCAAAAATAACTCATCACATCACGTCTCTGCTTAATCTAGGTTACATTTCTGCTGTTGTTATTGTTGTTGTTTCGCAGAGTATATATATTCATTTACACTTAGAATTATCATTGGTATTTTTGTTGCTAATATCGGCATTATTTCAGAAAATAAAGTTTGCAATTAAATTCATTTGCGTAATTTGATTTTAGCCATGGCTCAATTTGAATGCAAAGAAACAACGGGGTACTAAGAGCAGATTAAAGGTTTAAAACTTGTAGTGAGTCACTTGGGAGTATTGCAGCTGCAGGAGAGGCTTACCATGAGGTCAAACAGGTCATCAGGGTAGCCGGGTTTTTCCACCACCTCAGGGCTGTCTGGGGTCGAGCAGGAGTGGGGGGGTAGGTCATATTGTACAGACATTTGTTGATGAGTCAGCTAGAACACTAAGCGCTTTTCCACTGCTAGCAAGAACCAAGCCGTACCTGACCTGTAGCATGACCTGCTGCTCCTGTGCTAACCTGGCCTGCCTACTAGCCGAAAGCATGACCAAACCGAGGTGTTTGGCTGGAAAGCACAGAGATTCCGACATTCTGTGCATGGCTTCTCTGAAGGAAAAGGCGCATATTCTATGTATTATTCATTTTTAGTAGTGCCGCACATCGCAATGCAAAACTCAGAATCTGACAATCTCCAACTTAACTTTAAAAAGTACTATAGTATAATAGATGAACAGTGGATTTGAAATGCAAATTTACACAAGCGAATGCTAATTCTGCTAGAGTTTGATGCTTGCATAAGACAGCGACTTTCACAGATGTGCTAGAAAATGATCACATAGTAAATTATGATGTACACCGTGTGATTCTTTGGTTTTACATCACTCTCGCTCTCCAAATCCAGCAACACCTTTACCAAGCCGACCCATCTGCAGTAGAAATTCGAAGCGAGCAGGAACTGTGCTGTAACCAGTCCCTCTTTGCGGTATGGCTTGGGTACGGCCTGGTTCCTGTAAGCCAGTGGAAAAGTGCCACTTATTTTGCACATGGGTATCAGTTTACAAGAGAATGAACTGTAAATGTAATTTTATAATCCTTACCATCATCGTCACTGTCATCCCTATTGTCCTCATCTTCTTCATCCCTGTGGCGGCATCTCGCCAGGGGGCTTGGGTGCGGGATGTGGCGTTCCACCCAGCCCCGTGCCCGCAGGCTGGCACGCACCACAGGGTACGGGCCTTGCACGGAGAACACCTTCCGCAGCTGAGAGAAAGGGTAGACGGAGGTCATCTCCTCTGGGAAACAGGTGAACTAGGCTTTGTGGAGACGCTGAGGTTCACACCTTCACAGCCTTGTCTACGAGGGCTTTGGCTGTCCGCAGTCGCTCTGGGTTGATGATGGGCAGGGTTGGCAAATTACGCTTCACCCTTCCGTCAGCAGGTGGTGCTGTATCATGTACAGATAAACATACATGCACTCAAAAAAGAATTTATACATCCGTCTTCTATAACTGCTTGTCCTATCCATGCGCACAAGGGATCTGGAGACTATGCCAGAGGCAACAGGTACAAGGCAGGGAACAACCTAGGAGGAGGCACCAACCTAGTTAGGGTATATGCACACACCATTCACTTGGCAAATATTTTGCTCCAATTAATCTCAGCATGTTTTGGACTGTAGACGGGAAACCCCACGATGACACAGGAAGAACATGCACACATGGAACCTCAATAGAGACTCAACCCCTGGTCCCAAAGGTGTGAGGCAACAGGGCTAACGACTGTGAGACACACACACACACACACGCATGTCGGGCATACCTATCCTTATGGGGTCTGCTTATTCACTTCTATGAAAAAAATGCTAACAATAACTATAACAACCATAATCCCCACCCTGGCCTACCCATAACCATAAGTAACCAAGAAAAATACAAGAGTTTTTGCATTTTTAGTTTTTTCATAGCAGTCACCGATTTTTACAAAGATAGAGTTTTCCCTTATGGGGACCAGGAAACAGGTCCCCACAAGGGAAAAATGGATATTTATCACATTATGGAATCATTGCGTCCCCATATATACTCGCTCACGCGCACACACACACACACACACACACAACATAGAAGCCGGAAATAACAACAAAATCCACAGAAGTTGTTATCCTTGACAGGAAGTGATTCTTCCATTTTTTATTCCACTATACCATGTTTATTATGGATGATCTGAGAATGTATCTATATACAGCATGAACAGAAAATAGGGCTTTTCTGGTTTTACTGCTAAGTTTATCCAGACTGATTTTTATTTGAGCTTGTACTAGAGGTCTATGGAGAGTAAAACTTAAAGTTTAATGAAAATGGTTGGTGTATCTCTGATCCTAATAACAGCCGCAAAGTGTATTCCTACTAGTTTTCTTTTAATGGATGTGTTAACGTTAAGGATGTGCAATATTTACACCAAACTGTAGATGATGTGACCCATGGGCTCGGAAAGAAAACATCAAAATGCTCAGTATGTTAACTATGAATGATATAACACTTGAGTTATCTGGTGTAGATTGCTAATACAGCAAACGTGGAACTACTTCACTTTGTGGAATTCCCCTATGAAACAGGAAGCTATTACCAAGCCTTACCACAGACATTGCCAGGTAGGCTCACCCCCACCCTGCAGAAAGGGGCCTCCATATTCTACCAGCCGTCAGTGTCACTGGGTCATTGCTCTCATCCCTGCACTACACCTTTCTCCACAGCCTCTGGTGTGTCCTTCAGATCCTGTTGTCCCCTGGCACTTGCTCCTGTGTGTCTGTCTGCCAGCCTTTAAGGAGCAGGTCTGTCACTGCAGTGGTGTGTGGTGGGTATCTCTGACACCTGTAAAGGACAGGGTAAAGGACATGGTTAAACATTCACAAAGACACTGTATACCACGTATAACCATACAAAATAATTTGAGGGACACCTCCATTTTATTCTCTGGTTTTATTTCGCTGTGGGATAGCAATAAATAAACCGTTTCTCCACTTATCATTATCTGTAGTCACATCGTATGCCAAAGACACGTTGCGTTATACTAAGACACAATAACTCAGCTCAATGTAAACCGACCAGTATGTCCACAAATCTGCGCGCTATCATGGAAACAGTCATTCTAGAGACACGGGTGTCACATACAGTTACTTGCAAAGATCAAAGATTACGCAGCTACACGATCCTGGTACATTCAGAGCGACTCCCACATTACAGACCCAAACTGATGCGGAGACCCTCATAGCATCAGCGCCATGCAGAGCCATCGCAAAGACAATAAACCGCATTTCATTTTAATTATTTCCATCGCATTCGCAGAGAATCGAATCTATAAACAAGCTGCAGAAAACCTTATATAAGATAGATATTAAAAGAGGTACTCTGCAGCGAGAAACAAAGCGAGATGGGAATTTACCATAGGCTGCTGATGGCTGAGGAAACGAGAGCCTTACCATCGATTTCCACCAGATTAACAATGATCTTGTCTTGTCATTTATATCTACCCCACATTATCATTACACTGAGGCGAGCTGTCGCCCGACGCCGATCCCCGGTTCCCTATCGCCGTCCGCGCTCCTACGCAGCCTCCAGCGTGCCACATTGTTTACGCCAGTTTCCATAGCAACTCTGAACCGCCTTCAAACCATTAAAAGTCAACTAACCCAAGGTCCAAATAAGTTAATTAACGTATACCCTGTAAATAACGTGTACGTGTAAATGTTCGCATACATTCCAAACTTACTGGGTGCAATTTATTTTCAATACAAATGAAAGAAATCCATATTGAACTAAGCATGCATCTATTAATTTCAGATATGTATTGTTCATAGGCCTACAGATGTTTTAGATAAACTTTTGCAGCTGTTAGTAGTTTAAGAATTGTTATTTATTTTTTATTTTAAGGAATCTTATTTGTTCTATAGGTAAATAAAATCACTAAACAGTCTGATTACCGGCGAAATCCAGCGGCTCACGTTGCATAATATAAGTAACTATATTTCTGAGAAAACAATGAAATTAAATCTCTAATGTGCATATATTTGTCTTAGTCAGGTCTGGTTTTCTTTCGGTATCTGACAGTTCCTACTGCTCCATTAGCGCAATCCGCGTCTTTGCGTTATAAGTTCTTGTGTTTTTGAAGGGAAAAAAACAAACCTTAAATATCGTTTAATATTATTTTTCTTAATTTTTTATTGCTCACCCAGTAAGCACATATTGGCTATGAGCGTTTCGTGCTCGAACGACAATGTTCCCTGCGACTCCATAACAATGTGCTGTCAATAGATCGCTAGATGGCGCACAAGATTCAAGAATTTTATTTGTCACTCGCATGAACATATTGGTTCACTGGCAGCGAAATGAAACTTTCGATACTCCAAACTGTGCAATAACAACGAGGAAGAACTGTAACAAAAGTACTGGACATATAAAAATGCATACAAAATTAAGATTATTAAGATATAACCTATTTTAATTGGTAGTTTTAATTATCCTAAAGGCCTGGAAGTTGAGGTTTTGTAATCTAAATCAGCAGCAGAAAATTTCCATTGCCCTGAAAGAAAATTGTTTGCGAGACCGAGATTTTTTTTTAAAATTTAGTTTCATTATAGTTTTTTCTTTGTGTTCCAATAACTGCTATCTTAGATGTGTGGTGATTTGTTGACTTTCACATTATTCATACAAAGCAGCAGTTGCTGGTAGGATTTCATTCCATAATAGGTTCTACAGGGTGTAGACCAATAAGGAGTACGGCACATACAAATCCACATCAGGAGACGGCAATGGGCACCTGGTGTCATGTTTCAATCAATGTACTAAGTAAAAGCATTTCATTCATGGGTCTTTCTACAAAAATATATTGTTTCAGTATCAGGGCCACCACTAGAGATTTTGGGCCCCATGAAGGCATATCGTATTGGGCCCCGTGAAGGCATATCGTATTGGACCCTGTGAAGGCATATCGTATTGGGCCCCATGAAGGCATATCGTATTGGGCCCCGTGATGGCACATCATATTAGGTCCCATGAAGGTATATTATATTGTCCCCCATGAAGACATATGGTATTGGGCCCATGAAGGTATATCATATTGGGCCCCATGAAGGCATATCGTATTGGGCCCCGTGAAGACATATCATATTGGGCCCCCTGAATGCATATTATATTGGGCCCCATGAAGACATATCGTATTGGGCCCCATGAAAGTATATCATATTAGGCCTCATGAAGGTATATCATATTGGTCATCCTAACTCCTCTCATGGCGCCCCTGTTCAGCAGTTAGGACATACAACCTGCTGTTCACTAATCCTTCCACCTTCGGAGGTGGGAAAGAGCAGAAAAAGGTCCGTTCCACGGTTTTATTAGCTTGTATGGAGTAACTGGGGGTCGCATGCGTTTGTTTATTGCTTAGCACTTCAGCTCCATGGTGACTTCATTTTATTGATACACGGTTTTACTGACTGTTGATACTGGCGGGTTCTGATACAGATACGAAAGGCGAGAAATTCCCTTTGTGCTCTCGCACTGAATAAATCCCGGTTTTATGAAGGGGGCCATGCCCCGTGTCTCCTACCACCAGTTTGAAGGAGAGTTTATAGTGTGACACATTCCTTGTATCAGGGCAGGAAAGGCAGCCAGGACACACTCCCTGCTCAAAGGGTCTGATGTGCAAATAAGCCGACGGCGTCAGCAGCGTGTATGTGTGACTTCCAGAGTGTATACCCCTTCAGTTCTCACGCTCTCACTAAAGGGGCATTAACATGAAAACGGAGACAGGCGCTTACCTGAAAAAATTTTGGGAAATTCAGCTTTTCTGAATTTTATGCTAATTGGAAGTTTGTGCAGCGACACAAGTAATGTAATGGTGACATTACCACAGGACCTTCAATATTCAACATATTTTTATCAGTACCAAAAAGATATAGAAAATATATATTAAAAAGTAACATTTTTACATTTATTTCAAATATTCTCTTTATTTAAATATTCTCTTGTAACTTATACATACATCTTATTAACACACTTTTCAAATCTTCCAAACAGATTTTGCTTAGGGAAACCCACAGCTGTGCAAATAAAGATCACTCACCGACTCCCCCTTTTGGCGGAAAATAGTTCCTGCCAGAATTACAGTCAGACAGGTGTGGGTGTTTTTTTAACCCCAGGAAGGCCAGTTTTCCTTCTACCCGGTTGTGTTGTTCTGTAAAGGCAGTAATAAATGCACAGCGGCACAAAGGCCACTGGCAGCTGGAGATCTGACAGCGCTTTCCTCCCACAAACCCCCATGATGCTCTCACACAGCCTGTGGCCCACGGCAGACAGGGAGCCGAAGGAAAGGCATTGGTGGGGGGGGGGGGGGGTGAAGGTAAGGCAGTACTACCAACAAGCAGCAAGAGAACATGAGGACATGATTATAAAGGCTGACAGGGTAGAAAAGTCCGGAAGACTCGATCTATGAGACTCCAATGAACAGGGGGTGCTGAGTGACTCTGTGCCCAGGATCACCCGTTAAAACCCTGCCCTCGGCAGAACAGCCACATGTCCGTGGGCCCTTACCCCCCAGCTCCTAGGGCACCACATACTGACTGATCTCGCACTGTCACTCCCAAGCTATGGAGGGCAGGGTGTGTATTGTACAAATGGCCAACAGAGAATCTACATGCCCAGTGGTTGGGATAAGGTTATTTTGGATGAAGGTAGTATGAATTTATTTCCAATGTGTTGTAATGGCTTACAGGTAGGGAGCATATGCTTCCAAAAGACTAAACAATCATTCAGGTGGTCTGTCGAAAAGTCAAGCAGCAATGTTTTCGTCTGGTTAATTTCCTGCGAATACTGTCACTTTGCTGCTGTACTACTCAGGTTTGAACACTAACATGTTTCTGTCATTCTTCTGTAGGTTTTTACAAAATAGCACAGCTCATCACATTAAGCAGGATGGATAAGGCTGAACTGACCAGGTTTCTTTGAATAATTATGTACATATATGATTATAATTATTATAAATATTCATTGTTGATTGGGTTCATTTTGAGGTTTGCATATTTTTACACATGCAGTTATCTGAATTTGAAGCAAGAGTAAAACTTAGAATATTGCAAATTAAATCTTTGCATACATACAAATTCTTTTATTTATATTTCAATTAAATATCTATCCATCCATTTTCGATACCCGCTTAACCTATGTGGGGTAGCAGGGATCCGGAACCTTTCCCCGAAGCTACAGGCGCAAGGTAGGGAATTCTTCCAAATTATCTTAAAAGTAAAAATGGAAACCGAATTATCACATTGTGTTGATGGGACGACTTGGCATGTATAGCAATAGTGTGGTATAGATCTTCATGAAAAATGTATACACTTTAGCTTAATCTGTATTTTATACACTGCCACCACCAAGAATCTCTTCCAAATGACAAAAACAAAACATTAAAGACAGCTGTAATTTTAGAAATGCCTATAGTGTATAGTATTATGAAAATGTAGAATAATTCTTTAAAAACTGATGTTTTAGACCAACAGTGAAAGCATTTAAGTCATTTAAACTTTAAGACTCATTCTCACTAATTTCAACCTCAGAACATTGGAAACCAAGCAACTGAAAGACAATCACAGATGCTGTCAGCTCAGCAGATTTTACATGCACCTCATCGATTACCCAAATGTAAATGTCATATCAAGAACGTCTGAATAAGGTATAGCCCGTTACCATACTCTACTGTTACATTACATCCACTTTGCTCAGGTGCCTTATATAACTTAATCATGAAATGTCTGTATCCTATAATTGTATTTGCTGGCTTATCATGTCATAGCATGAGAGACTCCCTCCTGGAAAATGAGCCTTTTCTTTTCGGCTGGTGTATAAAATACAGATTAAGGTAAAGTGTACACCAGACGAGGGAATCTGCAGCAGTAAGATCAGTATGGCAGCTGTGAGCCCGAGGGGGTCAGGTCTGATTTTGTTTCAGCTGCTGGTTATTGTCCATTGACAATAAGGCCCATGTCTTCCATAGTGTTTTGTAAATCTCTCTCTTTCTTCCCTCAACATGCTCCATCAAGAGCTGGCCTGCCCTACAGCAAGAGATGATCTAGGATATGCAGGAGAATGAGGTAAAACAAAAGATGCAGCAGTGGAGTTCTTCTGTTGTTTGTGCAAGTGTAAGGAACCTTTCATCTGGGGCCTGCTCCTCAGGGACAGGGACACCATTGTCTCTGCAGCAGCAAACTCTTGGCTGCATTATGATGTCATCGTTTGTGTTTCCAAGAACAGCACGTCTGTTGGGATAAATTGAGATGCTCAGACTCTGGGGGAGAAAAACATACACACAAAGAAACACACACACACACACACACACACACAGGCAGGCAGACAGACACACCTGTGAACATTTTTTGCCCCCTTCAAATATTCTCTCCCATGCCCCCACTCTATTGACTCTGAGTAATGTGAATTTGCATGTTATTTGCATGGCAGTTGAGGGTGTTGTTAGGCTACCTGCAGATTTGCAAACTCATGCAAATCTTCTATGCTCATATGGAGGGTTTCTCCTTTTCATCCCAAGGAATTATGGCTTCATTACCAAGGAGTATAGGATGACAATAAAGTCAATGCAATAGATAAGAAGGCAGTCTGGGTACATGTGAGATTGTATGCGGAAGGTAAAGATTGGCTGTTTTTGCACTCAATATGAGGGTAAAAACCTTTGAAATACCTTTGCTTTTAAAATACCTTTGCTTGTCACTGGTACTGTACCCTCACGGGTCTGCCAATTGTTCCCTTAGCTGTAGGTAATTGTACCATTTAAGGTGCAGAAATGGACTCTAAGGAGCATTTCTGTACCAGTTATGGTACATTAATGCGGTTTGTAGGTCTGGGATGCTCCTCAGCATCCATTTCTATACCTTAAAGGGTACAATTAGAAGGGTACAGTCCCAGTGACAAACAAAGGTACAAATTTTTACCCTTTTTTTCTGAGAGTGCAGTAATATTGTTGTGTAAACTAGTACTAGGGCCATTATCTAAAGAGGTCTTACGACAGCAAAGTGACAGAAGGTTCTGTGTGGAAAAAGCAGATTGGTGGCTTCCACTGTGGCACGTCGTCTCCCCTGGAGCCCTCCCACACGCCACAGAGCCCCCAGCTCCCCAGGCAGACAAGGTGAGCAGGAGACAATAAAGACAGTCGCTGTAGCAACAGAAACAATGGACAGCCAAACGTTCCTGGGAGATTTACAGCTAACATTGGATGTTATAAATCAGTATTTTCAGGCCTAACCCTGTCATTATCATGATCTAAATTTTGAAAGTATTAATTATCCTTGCAGAATGAAAGCAGAGGAAGTTCAAGAGCAGCACTGTATTCATTTGCTCTCTAAGCCTGCAAATTTGTGTGTGCCTGTTAACTGGTCACCGTTTCCAGTATGCAGCAGATTTACTGCAGCAAAATAGTTATATTACAGTGGGTATTCTCTTTCTGTCGTTCTTAGAGTTAATTAGAAAGGTCAAAACGATTTGAAGAACATTTGTATTATTTGGATTGAGCTGGCATCCAGCAAGCAACCATGTCTTGCTGTGCATATGCAACCCAACCTGGAGTCAAACACAAGGCAAAGCCAGGAGGAAGTCAGCCTGGTACCTGAGAAGTGGCTCTCTCTATCCATTTCAGCCTGGGGGGGTGGGGATGCAGTGTTCAGCTCTGCTCGGTTCACAATGGCAAGTCAATCAGCTTTTATTCACTGCAACAATGAAACTGTCAGAGAGCACTTAGTAATGAACATCACTCTCAGAATTAAGCACTGTTCGAAAAACGTTACCAAGTGTTAGTGTATATGTGATGGAGTAACTCCTTTAATAAACACCATTTAAATGTGATAATCCTCAGAGTCCGTGGCTAAGCTATGTAACGAATTTAAGAAGTAATGGTTTTGGGAGCAGAAAACATTCAAAGATGCTCTCAAATCAAAGAACTCCTGGAATTTGACCCATAGTATGGGAGAAGATGCATACCAGAATGATCACTGGGAATACTGTGACGGATCTAGATAAAAGCCAAGCGAGATTCTGAGGAACTACATGGTCTGACAGGGATCTAAGCTCTCGAGGCCCCTGGACAGACAGCAGGTGAATGTCACAGGTCCGTAAACTCCTCTGGGTTTTATTGTGTTTAATAAGGAAAACATTAAGCATTGTGACATTAGGTGAGTGAGAAAAGACTTAACAGAAGAAATATTCCTACGATTTCTCTTACTGGTGCATTTCGAGGTCAAACATGATTGGCTGATTAGACATTTGCTTCAATGAACAGTTGAACAGATGTACCTAATAAAGTAGCAAGTGAGTGTGTGTGTATATATATATAGATATGGGGGGGGGAGAGCAGCTAATCTGGGGGAGTGGCAGGTAGGACTCTGGAGATGGGGGGCCTTGAGGGGTGGGCCAGGCAGGAGGGTAAAGGTCACGCCCAGCAGCTGTTGGCCTGTCTGGCACGCCTGCTCGCACAGGAGCCCCCTCCTGTCCTTTTCCCTCCATGTGGGAGGGCCCTGTGAAGCCCCAGGGAGAAGCCAGGCCAGTGATTGGCCGCCGGCTGAGTGTTGCCGAGGCGTTGTGCTGCTGTCCTGCCCTGGCCAGCGGTGCTGCATCCTACTCTTCCTGCCGCTCTCCCTGCTCCATCTCACCACTAGAATAAATCTTGTGAAACACATGAATAAACACGAAGCAAAATCATACCGCAGTAATGTTACGTGGCAACTCACTTCTCAAGTCACGTCACTTATCAGACCATGATATTCAGCAACATTTTTAGTTCTGAATCAGATGCAAGAAATAGGTGGGATTTCTATCGATGGTATCTATTGTATGGTTGACTGCAGTAATGACCATCCGCCTACCATTACTGCTTCTTATGAGAAATCTTCGGTGACGCTTAAGGCCTGGCTGACCCCAGGAAGCAGAATTACATGTCATAGTAGTGACTAAATCCTGCAGAGGCCATGATGAAGTAGGGATTCTCATCGCACAACCACGCAGAGTAGGTTCCAAGGAGAGAACAGCTCATACTGTATGTTTCCTCATCCTATCTGTGGGTGAAGATGAAGGTCAGCCCTGGCTTTGCATGGGCTTTATGTGGAGGATAATGAACCCAGCACAGAAGTAGCCTCCTTACTGTAGCACACTGATGTCGGGCTGGGAGCTCCGGTGGCATTGTATCTGGGCAAGAAAATAATGAATAATATTATCCTTATTTACTTAAATTAGGCTTTATCAGAAATTTGCATTTATTGAGCTTATTTTGACTATATCACACATTTGCATTTATTGAGCTTATTTAGTATCGGTTGTCAAGTTTGGCATGTGTGAGTAAAGCTGTTGTGAGTAGTTTGTATGCTAGGGCACCATGTGTGTAATTAGTGTGCAAGTAATTCGTTAGTGTGTAAATAATTTGCGAATGGCAGTGCAGTTTGTAAGAGCACCATGTGTGTTACTAATCTGCGTAGAAGAATATTGTGTTTGAGTGTGTCGTGTGTGTAAGTACTGTGTGTATGAGATACCTGCCACCAGAAGCAGTCACCAGGAGATATTGGTTGAGCAATTTTGGCCGGCTCTTTGGGGGGAGGGCAGGCATTTCGAAAGGGGCTGGCACAGCGAGGGGGCGGGGTGGGTCTCTGGCTGTATTTTTGTCTAGGACAGATTAAAAAACATCCCATAAAGAGAACTAAAACAAAAAGGCCCTGCCTGCAGTTTCAACCCAGACACTTGTGTTATTTAAATACACAGCGAGTTTCCCCATGTCAACAAAGCTCCTCAGAGCCTCAGTAGGCCGGGGCCATTATGGACTGGCTGAGCGCCAGCTTAACCAGTAAGACCCAAGGGAGGATGAGATGTGCACCAGTGCACAAACCCTCACCACTCATGCCCAACAGAACATCCATAGGTGTGCAATTATTTTAAATTTGCTCAACGTCCCCAAACCATAAAACTATCTGGTATCACCACACCACAGGTTGTGTTAAATCCTGAACGACGGACTTACTTTCAGATGCACTTAGCTGTGCGTTACCAAAGGCTTCTGCGAGCCGCCTGGGAGCAACAGTGCTTGAGAGTGTCATTTTTTTAATTATACCAGGTCACAGTCCAATTCTGTTACATTCAGGTCAGTGCACACAAGCTTCTACACAGCTAAAGATTTTGGAGGAACCACCACGACATTTACTGCATTTATTAGAGTGTGCACACACAACTGGTCAGAGCTCTGAACGGCCACAAACTGCTTTTACGTATAAGAAGCAAATTAGGGCAACGGAGACTGTAGGATTGCCTCTCCCATAATTGTCCCCACCCCCTGCCGGGCTCTTTTAATAGGCATTTTACCCCCTGAAGGAGAGACCAAAGCACCACAGTAATCCCCTTCATTTGTGACGGCATAAGTTCCAGCGACAGCAGCCAGGTTCACGTCACATCCAGCTTCCTAGTTCCCTTGGTGCAATCTTGGCTATGAGACAGTTGATCTAATACGTTAAAGTCTCCAAACACACGTTCACTTCCCTTTGTTGTTTGGTATGGAGGCAAAAGAGTAAAACAGGCCCGGAATTAACACTGTGATCTCGATAAAGAAATCGAAAATAAAGATATCAATAAATGACCCCGTGAATCTGCCTCTCGCAGGGTTTCGTCGTCTGAGTTGCTGCACCTGCAGCTTTGTTGCTGATTTGCTTTCTGGTATGTTTTTATTTAAAAATGAACGGTTGGTTGCAAACTCACTGGAGACTGACGGCCACTAAATGAATGCAGCTGCTAGTAGGTAAACTATCATTTCACAACATGTTTGTTTCACACAATAATGCACAGAATATATGTAAGATAGACACAAAAAGAACTTATAACAAAAAGCATTTTCTCTAGCTGACATTTCCGATGAAATCCCCCTCCGTCAATGTTGTGTAAGAAGTACGAAGATCTGTGGGAGCCTGTAGAAATCTCAGTTTCTAGCATCCATCTGTTCATCTTCTGGAATAAGGTGAATAGAGTTTTAGCAACATCAGGAGAGGACACAAGATGAATGAGCGTCCTTTCACAGCACACCTAGGCCGTTATGATGAGAATCCCTAAGCTCTTCAGAAGGACAGCAGTAGGTGGCACAGTGGTTAAGGACACTTTGATTTTGTTAATCACCGCTGTACTCCTGTAGAATAGAATGGAATGGAGATGTGTTATTGACCTCTGGGGGGAGATTCCCTTCATTGCTTGGCCCCCACCATACTCTCCATAAAGCGTGGGGGTTATGGTGATGAGGAAACCTCCTTGCGGTGCCCAGAGAGCTGGGGGTTAAGGGCCTTGCCCACAGACATGGGAGTTATTCTGCTGCAGTGGGGCTCAAACCAGCAACCTTTGGAGCATGAGCAGAGAGTTGACCCACTGAGCCACACAGCGCCCCCATTCCTGGGTACTGACCTCATACACTTACCTTGGAATTCCCAATTAAAATAATCAGGTGTATCACGGTGTAAAAACGCTTAGCTGAAGTGATAAAGTCAGAAAGCAAAACAATAAAAGTAATAGTGGCTGTGTCTATTACCCGTGGTGATACTGTGGTTTATTCGGGCTGCAGAACAAATGAGAGGCACATTCTTTCTAATGCTAAACAGGGGGAATCTGGGGACAGCTGATATAAATAAAATGTAGGGAGGAACATATTAAGCAAGCCATATGGTCAGTCTGACATGAATTCTGCATGCAGCAGGCGTGCCTTTGAGAAACCCTAGGTGCTGAGGGCCTTGCAGAAAAGCAGGTCTGGATTCACTGATAAAATGCACCCGACATCCAAAGATTGCACATAACCAGACACACCCACCTGAGCGCCCCCATGAATAGGCACTCCAGGGCCCGGAGTCCTGCTGCAGCTCCTGAGAGTAACAGGCAGACACGTGGAAAGAGCCACATCACAAGCTTACCATGCTGTCAATGGCATGGTTAAGCACAGTGTTGGGCATTTCAGGTCCAGAAGCTACAAATCCAGACCATGGTTTTGTTTCAGCTGAGTACTCTGTGACTGTGGCTCTTCATACTCAGCTGGTTGGTAGAATCAAAACCATGGTCTGGATTTGCAGCTTCTGGACCTGAAATGCCCAACACTGGTTAAGCAATGCAAGGACATGCTTCAGCCATGCAGATACTCTCAGAAAGGCACCACCCACCTGTCAGCCGCAGGCACAGAGCAGCTGACCAAAGGCCAATAGGAACAGGGTCTGGGATGGCACGGGTGCAAGCCAAGCCTAGCTAAGACGTATCAGATGCTCTTATTTACAAATGCATTTTATTTGTTCATATTTATCCTGTATGGCTTTGTTGTACACAGATAACATGTTACTGAAATGTGTAACTGTCATTAAGTTGCAGTGATGAGACGAAAATGACAGATAAACTGCCAATAAACTGAACATCGTGTTCCACCAGCAAGACCTGATCACATTTCTCTTTCAAATAAATACAAACTATCTAGAGAGTCTGTAATTTACCCTTTAAATAACTGAAACATAAATACTGTAATTTCTTGAGCTGCAGCGACTTAACATGTATATGTCCTTTTAAAAAGAAAATATGATCATCTTAGATGAACAGTTGCGTGAAACACAAGGTATGAGTGTCAACTACCACACTAATTTTTTTCTCACCCTCATCAACCGATCCAGCTATTAAAATTTACATATCGAATCTATCAATTATCTACTATTAATTTACCAAGAAACGGGGAAAGTGAGCGTTAACTTGACACGCGAGAACTAAACATTGGTGTTCAATGCTGTGTAGACAAGAAATGGGCAAAAAATATTCACAGTTGAACAAACTTTGATACAGAAGTTTTTAAGGCCACGCTTTGCTTGGGCGACGTCCCTCGCTCCAGCGGAAAGGCAAGTGTATCGGCAGAACACCTCTTGATAAGCAGAGCAGCACCCTACCCTCTCCAGCTCCGCCTCTGACTCCGCCTCTGACTCCGCCTCCCAAGTCTGACTCCTCTGCTACCTCAGGCTTTGCCACCAGCTCCGCCCTCCTCCAGCTCTGCCGTTCATTGATCATGCCCCATCCTGCTGGAGACGACCTTAGCCATCTCTTACGTGACATTAAAATGTCACAGCTCAATGCTGCTTCTGACAGCTCACACGAATGAGGTCTCCATCAGTTAAAATACAATAATTACTATAAAATTACAATAGGAAGGATAATGACAGTAGTACTAATAAATGACTTGGAGTGCATTATCAAGAAGCCCTTTGATGCTAGCAGTCCATCGTCTCAGTAACAGGGTCTGGTCCTGCTGTTGTAGTGCAATGGTCGTCGTGCTGCCCCCCCCCCCCCCCGATGCCCATCTTTCACTGCATTCGGTCCAGCTGCAGCTGCTGGGGGGTGTACTGAATGAAGCCGGTGGCCAGGGGGGCAGCCGAGACCAGGGGCTGCTGGACAGAGCCCGGAGCAGGAGCAGGGGGGGCTGGGCTTGGGGCGTAGCCGTAGCTGAGGAAGCCTGGGGAAGCGGCGTAGGGGTACTGCTCAAATGCAGTTGAGGCATACTGAGCATAGGGGGCGCTGTAGTCCATGTACGGTGAATTGATGGAGGACATCTGTGAGGGAACTATGAGGCTGGGCTGTACAACGGCCTGTGGATAAATGTACTGCTGAAGCAGTCTAGAGAAAGAGAGAGAGAAGAGAAAGAGAGGGAGAGGGAAGGAGACAGGACATGAACCAAAATGGGTATACTAATGCATTTACACAGAGCAAATATGCATCTCAAAGTCACAGCGAATGCAGCTACTATGGAGAAGGAGCTAATCTTTAAAGCACTGGAGCAGTGCAAAAGAACTGAAGTTCCATTCAAGCATATCATCTCTTGTGGGGTCAAGGCAGGGCACAACGTTTAATCCAGGTTGAAATCTGGCTAGTTCTTTGTGCCACCGGCCCGTGAGATTAGGGTGAAAATGTTTCATACATTAAATATTTCCCTGACATACATTTTACAAATTGCCAATGGCATGCAGCTAGATGTTTGACACACTTTAATAATACAGTCACTACTAAAAAAAATGGACTTAGGCCAAAAGCGGTCAGAATTAAATACACAGAAAAACAGAAAAATAACAGAACACAGAGAATGCAACACGAATGATGTTTAAAGTCGTAAAGTGCACTTCCTCAAGCTAAAATCTGAGGTCCCTTTCCTGTCAAGTCATCGCAGTTAATCTTGCACAGCCAGTGCAGTGCTCAATGCATGTGCAAACACAGTAAGTACTACAAAGTGAACACTGAAGGCTTCAGCACATTTTTCGATAAAAGTGTTAGCAAATATTGACCGCAGGCTTCACGGTTCTCGCAGTGCCACCTCACGCGGCAGAAAGATGGGTGATGAGCACAGTGTCTTTGCCCACAAACGTGCTTAGAAACATGCACATTGTACACGGGGATCTGCGAGCACAAGTAGCCTAGATAGTTCTGCCTCCCAGCTGTTCTGGGAAGGGCAACGAAAGGAGGAACACCAAATGTCGTCTTCTTGCCAGACAGATGACAGCACAGCTGCGTATCACTTAAAGGAACAGCAACAGATTAAAATGTTATTTTGTATGATGGACTTATAGATAAGTCATTAATTTAACAGAATGTTTGCATGTTATCAAAACAAACAAGGGATGGAATAATGATGAAACTTCTCTGAAAATCTCCTGGCCCCCAGTATAACAGTATCCCTGTATAACAGCCAAACTGACAAAGTGGTGCCTGCCACTTTAAGACCTTGACATCACCATCGCCAGCTGTCACATGGTGCTTCAGTGGGCCTCCAGCACCATAAGCCAGTGACGTCACCGAATAAATTCTCACACACTCTAATGACAAGGGTGAGAAATATAGATCCAGCCCCGACCAAATACCAAACAATAATTACATACCACAAACTGGAGTTATGCTATTAATAGGGGGGGAAATTGTCCTTTGCTATAAAATTAATTTTCACCATTGTGTCAAAAGAGCAGACACACTGACATGTGGAGGAAAGTCACTGCAGGTCAAGCCCGGCCCCCCGCTGTGCCACAGTGACTGCAGGCCAAAACATACGGCCGCCCACCGGGCAGACGCTCACGGTTCCTGACGGGACCTCACTGACGAGCAGGGTGAAGACCTCCGCCCAGGCAGCCGTGAGATCTCAGGGCTGTGTGACTATCAGGCAGCGTGTAGGGGTGAGATCGCCACTGGGTTAAAAAAAAAGCCAAACAGTAGGGGAAAAAAATCCACTGCATGCATAAAAAGCTGCAAAAGCCATTTGCAGAAGATAGCAGCTGCTAACTCAAGAGCCAAGGCTCGGCCGTCACTATATGTTTGCGAGATAGAAAGTGATGACATGGGCCCCTTTTCAAAATTAACACTCGGGGGGGGGGGTTGCGTGTCAGATGAAGATGCCCGGGCCGTGCTCACGACACGAAGAGGCACAGTTGGTGGCCCGCTAATAACGACCTTACTACAAAGACTGTGGCCTCTCAAGCAAGCAGCACCTAAACATGGTCACACTCAGAGAAACGGCGCACTCATATCCCCATGTGCCACTAACAGGCGGAAAGAGCTACTCTGCGTCAAAAGAAGTGACAGGCAGCTGGTTCTCTACGCTGGCAGCCACAGCGGTAGCAGACAAATGGGACACATGAAGAGGGACAGACTGAAGTCATAAAGAGAGCCGTGGTCCACTATGGATCCATCCAAATGGATCCAGTACAGGGTCACAGACACGCACACACACACACACGCGCGCGCGCGCACTCACCAAGGACAATTTAGAGACACACGGTACACAAACAGTGAAAGTGAACACATTAACAGATGCAGTGGGGCGGTGCGCAGGTCAGCAGGTTAGGACGCTGTCATCAAATGGTCAAACCCCAGGGTCAGCGCAGTGATTTCACTCTTGGGCCCTTGAACAAGATGATTAACCCCTAATCACTCCAAAGACTGTAAGAGCCTACTTCCTCAAAATAAAAGAAAAAGTGTGCTGCTTTAAATAAAAGTGAACGCTAAATAACCCCCGCCCCCCGCATTCTTTAAGCACCAATGGCAGTGCAGGGAGAATGGGAGAGCCGAAGGACACCCAATGGGCATCCGATGTCATACTGTGACATCAACAGGGGCATATTCTTCTTCGTTGGTGGGACGCTGGTACCACCAGGTGGAATAAGTAAGGCTCTAGCAGCAGAATCCCACAGTCAGGCTCATCTCAGATAAAGTCAATGAGCAGGGACTGGAGTGTTTGCATACATAATTAACTGCGGCCCCCAATTTGCAAGATCTTCTCTAGAGGGAAACCAGTTTATTTTTAAATAGAGATGTGTTAAAACTTGTGTTGTAGTGCTTCTCGCTGGCGTTACGAAATGGCAACGTTCCCATTCCCGCCTCTGCCGGCCTTAGCAGCAGCTCCAGGTCTGTACATCTGTGTCAGAGCATCAGACGGGTCGGCTAGCAAAGCCTGTCTGCATCCCCAAGAGTACCGGATGGACCGGCTCGGGCAGCAAGGACCCTCGGTCACGGTGCTAAGGGAACAGGCACGTCTCCAAAACCTAAGACAAACAGTCACTCATTCTGCCGCAAGATATTTTTTCAACCACAGCTTCTCCAATAGCGCGTCTGACCTGACTCTGGCCAGGTGTGTCATAGTTTGAAAGACAGCCGCCTCAACGGTTCTTAACTGGCAAGCGTCCCCCATGCCTCGGCCCCCCTCCCCAGTGACACTCCTCTGCTTGCCAAGCCGGTCGCGATCTTCACACTGCAGGCCTACGTCAGGCGGAACGACAGCGGCAGCACTGCTTGGAGGCGCAGAGCCAGTCCTGTTGCTGACAGCCAGGCTGGTGGCGGCCCGTTGGGTCAGAGAAACCCCCCCCCCCCAGTCCACTTCCACTCTACTCCTGCACTGCAGCCACAGCAGAATGATGCAAATTATTTCACCACTCAGGACTTCCAGTCCTTACATGCATGCAGGCCACTCCCAAGGGTCGGAGTTAGGCCGCTTTTGAGATATGGGAAGGACATTTTCACTCACTGCTCAGTATTATATTTGCCACACTTTCTTTTAATATAATTAGGCCATTAGCGAAGACAGGCCTGCATTATCTGGCAAGACAGGGGACCGATTCACTGCACAAAGCGTTTTGTTAATACGACACAAAGACAAAGGGATACTATGCACATCCCTTCCATACGGGCCTGTTTAACAAAACATAATGTTCAGTCCATTCCAACCTAGTTTACCTAAAATAAAGATATTCAGACATTAATACTGTGAAAATGTGTATGAAGCCATCACACAGAATGACCAGTACAAAGGCTTTCCAGCAATAACAAAGAAATTAGCCAGAAGATCTGCATGCAGAAAGACCCATTAGATTCAAATGAGTCACCCTGCTCTAAACTGGGAACGAATGCAAACGTGTGGCCAAGGTTAAGCCTGAATCGAGGCACGTCTGCAGATCCAGAGGTACGAGACACCATATCTAATCAGAAGAGAAAGGAATGCATAGTTCTGAGTGTAATGCACAAAACAATGAATAATTATTATTAATGTAATCCATAATTGCATCCCTCAAACGCAAACATTTTGCTTCACAAACAGTACTCGATCAACAAAATTATAGCTAAAGTACTTGCAGAAAACCTAGCTCTTGTGACTCGAACATAAAAAAAGAAAAGTGAACTATGGGAAAGAGGTTACACTGGCTGCCCCCACGGACAAAAACCCCCAGATTTCTCCCAGCTGAAGAAATAACTGCAGTCAGGTGCAGGTAGGGGAAGAAAAGCCCACCCCTGATGATGGGCTCATTCCACCGGACAGCAGCGACCAATCAGGTTCTCCCTAGTCCTGTGGGAGGGGACTTGCCATTTCTTAATCAATTGTTAACAGCGCAGAAAATGTAATACAGCCAGCGGGCAGAAACAAGCCCTTCGTCCCTCACTGGATCTGCAGACTGCACAGCCTAAAAATAGGAAATAATACGATGACCCCTCAAGAGAGTTGTCAGCAGTGTCTCAAACATAACTAATTTTAAAGGCTGCTTGAGCTCAGTACTTAATATTCTTCTCCCCAAACCTGGCATCAAGCGTCAACAGAGTGACTGATTTCTGGGTCATTCAGAAGTGTGTAAGCATACTAGATTATGAAAATGGATTATTGGACTTCTGATTGCAATGGACCCCTTACAGACAAGACGCAAACTCTGAGATGAAAAACTAAACAGCTGTGTTGGTATAGGAACAGTGTCTGCAAATTAGGACTCAACTTTGGAAATCACCAGACATTAAGGTTCCGCAAAATTATTTCCACTGGGGGAAAACCAGCTAATAAATAAGTAATAAAAAACGCCTAAACATACAAGTTCGCTACCTTTCCTGTACTCAATGAGTCTCTTGTATGGTCATGCACAATGGCAACGAGGAAACAAATCTTAAAAGAACAAGGGATAAAGAAGACAATTGGAGTTTAATCGTGTTTCTGCCATTTGAATTTGAGAAAGTGACCATTAGCCAGTAAAGCATTTTAATACTACTGGTCCCTCTCAAATTTTTAACCATATAGAAATATATGAGCTGATAGTATCAGTTATCGAAATTTTTAGCTCCTTAAAGTCTGAATCATGAGACATTTTTTGTATCGGTTAGTTCCTACAGCAGATCTGTGGAGATGGGCAGTGATTCCCGCCAACACCACTACATGAAGGCTATGGTAAAGACCCAACACCCACCCGGAACTACATCAATTCAGGCAAGACCACTAGACTCCTGGATCTTAATCCAACAAGCTCAGACCCCTTGCGAGTAACTAGCTGTTTGAGAATACGATTGAGAATAAACATTTTGCTGCTCAACAGGGTAAGATACAGAGAATTAAAAACACTTTCATATGTCTCATTTGTTATTTGAGAGAAAGGAGATGTTAAATACTTCAGAAAAAGTTATCTGGTACTATATAGTTTCATGCTGCTGAACTTAGGAGTGGCAATACTTGGCTATCATAAGATGACTACTTCCAGACCATATTCTGCTTGCCAATATTCTGCTGACAAGAAGAGACCAACACAGATTTAATCACAATCCCATGAAATCATCTGAGTGGATACCCCTTACTCACCCATGCTGCCTCTGGATCAGCGTGGGGTGAATCTGTTGTACTCCAAAGGAGAGGCCTGCGGAAACAGAACAGGACTCAGAGGAGACGGACTATTAGAGGACTGACACAACAGATGACATAACAGGACATAGTGTACTGCTGGGGAATGAGGGAGAGAGAGAGAGAGAGAGAGAGAGGGAGAGAGAGAGAGAGAGAGAACGGGGTCCAAAGAGAGGTGACATATAGCACACAGAAGTTTACTTAAGGACATATCAAAAATGGGTGCTCCATTTAACTAGGAATTTACAAAAAAAAAACCATGTTAAAGGCTAACAAACTACCATTAAACTCACCATTAAACATTTACAAAAGTGTTTTGCATTTTAATATTTTAATACAGTACAATTAACCTAACAAACATCACAGTCTAGCCTAACCTACCTAAAACATGCTTAGAACACTTGCATTAGCTTACATTAGTTGGGCAATATCATCAACACATTGCCTACTTTATAATAAAGTGTTGAATATGATTTATTGAATAACGTACTGAAAGTGAAAAACATTGGCCCACTGTAAAGTCAAAATCTACACAGATAACACAGACCATCGTAAGCCGGGAAGGATCGTTTATATGTATATTTATGACAGGTCAGTGTGGCTAAGGCTTAAGATCACTTGTAATAATTGCCCATAGATTCTATTTGTTTTCACTGTAACAGAGTGAACCTGAGCTTATTACCGAATGAGACAGTACACTGCATATGAGTCAGTTAGTCTCTGAATCTCTGCTTAAATCACTGCTTCACTCACCCACACAAATCCGGGGTACTGAGACAAAGAAAGACGGCTCAAACAACAGCCGGATTTAGAAAGACCCTTTCAGATTGACACAGCAATGAGAGAATTGCTTGTGGGAATTTTACTTACACAAAAATGTACTGAGGGCAGAAGAGAAAATTATTGGTTCAAAGAGATAAGCATTAAGATTGGTGCATCCAAGACATCTCATTGGTTGGTTCTGCCTCCTCTACAATCTGATTATTTCTGGTTATTTCTCTGAACCAATCATTTTTCCTTCTGCCCTATGAACATTTTGTGTAAGTAAAACTCCCATGAGCTACAGAACCAAGACATAGTGCCTATTAGTCATATGGAACTAGCAGGGCCATATTACCTGTAGAAAATAGGCACTTTGATTTACAGGCATCCTTGGCCTCTTACTACACAGATAAGTACTCATGAAGACTGAAAGGCTTGCCCTCTTTTCTTACCCTGTACTGCTTTGTACCTCTGGCTATTCTCCAATTCTACCTTCTGCTTCATGCAGACCAACTGATCAAAATACTTCAAGTATGCATTTCCACCCTATACTTTCCTCCACTTCCTAGTGGACCATTTTTAACCACTCAGACTTTGTTAACGTATGTCTGTCTGTTATCGCCGCACCAGGCAGACAAACTTCACCCAGAGCAAGTATCTCAACTGGGAGTTCTATTTCAGGGCATTTTGCGGAAGGTCTCCTGGCCCTGGGCTATTCAGACTAGGGAGTGACCGGCAGTTTTCACAGAAGAGAAGTTCAGTTCCGCCACCATTGCGTGTCACAGCACAGCCTTCAAGCCACACGTCCACTGCAACAGTGTGAAAGCTCTAAAAGCCTTCATAAGCACAGCAAGACCCAGGCACTAAAAACTCTACTATATATAACCTGCTATTCTGCAGTCTCTGTTAGGGTTCTATCCTCTTTATTTACAATATTTTAAAAATTCTTTATGTTTCTTTAGATTTCTTTATGTTTCAGACAGAAAGGATTTTACAGCAACACTACAAATGTGTTTTATGCTGCACAGTGCCAGGGCAATTAAAAAAAAACACAGATGCAAATATAGGGCGATGGTAAATACTTCATGAATCTGTCCCACATTGATTTGGCCAGTACACAGTGAATGTGAAGAAAAGAGGGTCACCACAGAGCACATTCTAACGGCCGTCCATCATTCACAGATACATTCACACTCAAATGCATGTGCGTGCCAATCTGCTAATGTATATGCTTTATATTCCTATTCAGTTCATATTCATAGATTTGAAGACGTCAATATATACGTTCCATACACACATATACGCAGACAAGAAAAGTGGAAGATGGAATAAGTGTGAACGCGGTACATGGTCTCACCTCTTGCTTGCTCACCTGCCTGCAGGTCGCGAGGTTTGGCGCCCAGATATGCCAGGTTGACATTAGCTTTCCTGCCGTCGATGACGGGGTTGGGGTCTTTGCAAGCCCTCTCTGCAGCCCCCCTATCTGTCATGGTCACCTGAGGCAACAAGCAGCAGGCAGGCTCCTTGAACACTGAGAGATGCAGACACTTCAGCGGCTCCAGAGCTCTCAGCAACACATGACGGCTTCAACCCGTACTACAGCACATCGAACACCTCACGCATGCAAATGCTCTATACAGATTTCAGAAGTGTTCAGACCTTCATATTCAGCTGTAAACCTGAAAATGCTGAATGATAGCAAGCAGATTCATTAATATTCTGGATCTTCTACAAAAGTGCATTAACTGAGGTTAGGCACCCAATGCTGGTCGCAGAGGAACAGAGAGCAGAAATTCTGCAAATTGAGCGATTTGCTACTCTCACATCATTTTTAAAGAATAGCAGAGTGTGTATTTGTGGGACTGTTTTGTGATTTAACATACATTCGCTCTTCGAACAAACAAAACAACCTTCATAAGGACAGTATGTGGCCTGTTCCTCACAACTGTTCAAGGAATGACCTGGATAACTGTAT
>JAODUD010000107.1:6475207-6488206 GCA_026784285.1 Stomatorhinus walkeri
GGCGGAAGAACCAAGGTGCCTCGCCGTGAGCCTCCACAGCTATGCCGAGAAGTGCCAGTTTATAAGATGTGTAAATATGACGAGCTCCTTCACTATCAGAACATGATGAAACTGCAGGAGACAACGAGAGCAATAAAACAAGGAGGGTTTTGCAGTGGGGGCTGTGGCTGGACTGAATCGCCTAAGGGTAAGCATTTGGACTTGGTAGGAGCTGAAGTTAAAATAAAGTTGATATTGATGACATCTCAGTGACAACAGTTTAAGTGCAAGGGGGGTGTTTCAGTATTGAACCTCCCTGATTTGGAGGCCAGACCTACACTGAGATCAGGGTGGCCAGGAGAGCAATGGAAGGGCGAAAGCGAACAGGGTTATGAACGGCGCGGCTTGCGTTTCTCCTGGCGACTGTTTAAGACCTGTGCTCGCTCCGAAATGTTTATTTAGCGCATGTAGGGCGACCGCGATGATGGCTGCCCATTTCCTCTCAGAGGAAGCAATAAACGTAGCCATTTGTGTTTAACTGCGCCTCTGCCTAGCTCCTAATTACTGCCATACTCTGTTAATGGGATTCAGCCGGGAGAGGGGTACGGGGGGGGGGACGTGGATGCAAAGAAAGGAATGGCGTGGGGGGGGGCATATGAGGTTTAAGATGACTGGGGTCATATGTTGGGGGGATGGGTTGGTAGGGTATGAAAAATGAAAAATGAGCGGACAAGGTTAGAAAATGGCAAAATGCATTAAGTGGATAAGTTGGTGGTGTTTAGCTGAATCTGCAGGCCACGTACGATGTAGCCCCCATATGTGCACATGTGAGGTGAACTCCAAGGACCTCGGAGAAATGAAGGCCGTGCTCTCCCACACTTCAGTGGTGGGGGTGGAGGGGGCACTTTAGTCAGGGGGCAGACTCGGGGAACAGCTGAGCAGTGCTGTGCGGGGAGGGAGGGAAGGAAAGGGTTACCAGGAGACTCACAGCTGTAACCAGCTGTTCTCTGAAGTCCAGATAAAGCACTTTTAATGTGAAGGGGCGGATTGGGAGATTAAGGGGCCTAATGTTGCCTGCGCTGCGAGAGCAGGTCTGTGTTCCTCCGCCGCAGTCTGCACCTGCACTGGACTGGGTGAGACGCGGCGCTCGGGAGAAAGAGAGCACACGTACTGCGGACAAGGGGGTGTCCAGGCACAGCATCCTCATTCGCAGGATTTATTTACAGCATATATGGCCTAGTTGATCACACTTTAGGAAGAGAGAACAAGTGTGAGCCAGCGAGATGCAGATTTCCCATCTGTGGCCAATCAGGGCGAGCTCTCATGTACGCACAAACAATGTGGCTAAAGCCAGACACTAGCTTTAAAAAAAAAGTAAAAAAAGAAATTGCTCTTGCATTTCCTGTGTTGATTTAACGCGTTGCAGTCGCATGACAAAACGAACGTGAAAGTGTACCTGCTAAAACTGGAAAACGCATGGAAATTAGTGTAAGGAACACAGATGATTTCATTTAGCTGAGATCTGAATGAATAAGGAGTGGCTTGCATGTTTGGAAACCTTTAAACACATTCCAGGAAGTATCTTTAGTAAAGTGGGATAGAGAATGTGACAGTTTGGTGGACATCATCCATAAAACACTATCAGGGAAATGGAACAGCGTTTGTGTTTTTCCATCTGCGAGTTGGGGAGGGACTGTTTGATCTACATGCCAAATGAGTAGTAAAACTCAGTTGTTTACTTTGATGTTGGGGAATCATGTTAAGGATGAGCTAATGATTTTAGAAAAGACTGAACTCCCACCATGAATCTGGATTTTTGTTTGAATAAAATTTCTAAAAATACAAAAAAAGCATATTGTTCTTTGGCTGAAGGGATTCTGAAAAATTCCCCCAGAAATCACTGAAAGCTGCGTGTTTGAAGCATTTAAGAGGCCGATGTGTCTTGACAGCGGCCGTGCCAGTGTGATTGTAGCAAGTGCCTAATAGGGACCTTGATGAAATGAAGACGGGTCATGTGGGGATTTTCTGCAGCTTATAGTGTAGCAAACATGTGAAGTGGATGAAGTGTGCTGTCATTTAATGAAACCACAGAAGGGGCTGCGGCCGCAGATCTCTATTGACGTGGCAGTTCCACTGTTGGGATGGCTGTTTTGAGCGTCCCGGGGGGCAGGGTCAACTGGGTCGGCTTCGAGGGGCACTCTTTAGTGGAAAGGGTGTGTAAACAATGTGAGTGCCCTGAGAAGCCTGAGACAATAGGCACGAAAGGCCCTCACTAATCGCGAACAGAAACCTGTCCCCTATTGAAAAGTAATTAGATCCATGCTTTCCCCTGCTCGATGCTCACAGTGCAGTCTTTGTGCCGCACTGCCTTTCTGTGAGAACGAGGGACAGAATAAGAGGGAGAAAGAGAGAGAGTGTGTGTGCATGTGTGTGAGTTTGTGTAAGTGTGTAAGGAGGGACCGCAACAGACAGGGAAATGTCCTTCAGAAACGCCTTGAACTGGATACACTGAACGCATTTCATTTAAAGGAATGTCTGCTGTTTAAAGAATATACTAGATTTTATGTTTGATTTTGTTTGATTGTGTTGAGATCTTGTTCTGTCCGATTTGCTCACCCACATCGAATTAGTTGCTCTATGATGGAGGACGTTCAAAGGTTTTTCTCAGATAACTGAACAAATGCAGGACGGCCAACAAGTAGCCTTCTGTTTGTCTCCAGCTCGAGGGCCTTGACAGAGATAAAAAGGTCCGCAGTGCTGCCAGAACTAGTCAGAATCCAATGTCGATTTGATAAAAGACTGCTGAAAGATTGGGGAAAGGGAGAATCAGGAGGCTTTCAGTCAATCGATTAATCACGTCTTATTACTGTTACCAAATGCTTTGCCGCAGTGCAGTCAGTGGATTTTATTGTAAGCTATCCAGATGTTTTAATCTAAGATGCTGTTGTATGAATTCTAGTTCATGCACTTGCCTGTAGGTAAAGGTTGTGCACATTTAAGTGAATCCCAGGGGTCAGGCAGAGGACATTTGGATGGGGCAGCATCTTTGCCTGAATGAGCTTTGGGTCAGCGAGACTGATTATTTGGGCCATAGAATTAGAGGAATGAGAGAAAAGATGAAAAAGAAATGATGAGCAGTGGGCCTATGAGAGGTGAAGGGGCGACCCCAAGAAAGAAAGGATGAGATAAAAAGATGAGACCCTCCCCTGAAAGAGACAAAGTGATCCATCCATCCCTCCATCCATTTTCATTAACTGCAGATCCTATTCAGGGTTGCACCTGTATCCCCAAGGCTACGGGCAGAAAGCAGGGAACAACCCAGGATGGGGCGCCAACCCATTGCAGGGCACAGTCACAGACCATTCATTCGCACAGGCACACCTACGGGCAACTTGTTAACTCCAGTTAATCTCAATCTGTTTTTGCACTATGGGGGAAAACCAGAGTAACCCAGAGGAAGTGACACAGTGACACAGTAAGAGCAAGCAAGCTCCGCACACGTGGAACCCTGGCAGAGACTTGAACCCTGGTCCCAGAAGTGTGAGGCAACAGTGCTAACCACTGCACCGCCCTTAACAAAAATAGCTATGCTTGAATCCAAGTGTACATATCAAAACATTTTTATAAACCCTAAGCTTCTGAGTTATATTTCTTAGTCTAAAGTCATATAAGAACAACAGAAAGATCTCCCAGTTTGGGCTATAAAGGAATGTGACTTTTGGGCAAATCACCGCTGGGTAATTAATGCTTAAAAGGTTTTTTTTCCAGTGTGACCAATGTGATTAAAATCTCCAGCTAACTTCCCTGATGTGTGTCTCTCTCGCCAGTGGAGCATGACCGCGAGTTCCTGCCCGTGCGGCGGCATCACCGTGAGTTCCGCTTCGACCTGTCCCGGATCCCTGAGGGTGAGGCCGTCACTGCTGCCGAGTTCCGCATCTACAAGGACTTTATGCACGAGCGCTTCGAGAACGAGACATTCCGCGTTCGTCTTTACCAGGTGCTCGAGGAGCATTCGGACAGGTGAGAACCCAACAGATGTGCTGCTCTTAATCACGTGATGTAGTTCCTTCATCACCTGCTAGAGTCACATCACAGGAGTCATTAACACTGTAAAACAGCACTTAACGGTATGTGTTGGCATTTTTATGCAAGTCGTTATCTCACCTCCCCAATCTTCAGTTTCCTTCTTTAAGAGACATCTTAGGGCATTTTTCCACTCCACGCAGTTCCGTACTAAGGTACAGTATTTCAAGGTGTTGGTTTTACACTGCCATTAAAACTGGTACTGGGCCAGATGACATCACAATATGAGGCGGGGTATTTTGTACTGCATTCGAAAAATAGCTGTAGTAGGACTTGGACGGTGTGCGATATTAATACCAACATTGCATGGTGTGCACATCCAATTCTTACATCACTAGTCAGCTGTATTAATATAAGGCCTTTTCTTACTTTCAATTCTGTATGGACATTATAGCGTGGGGGTTAAAGTTTCGTTAAAATATTTTTACTCTTATTGGAAAAAAATGTAACAAGCTTCACTATTTTAATTCCATCCATCACCGTAACCGCTTAATCCCAACTGGGGTCACCAGAGCCTATCCTGGGAACAACAGGCACAGGCAGGAACCAGCCCTGGGTAGCTGCCAACACACCGCACACGCTCACAGGGCCAACTTAGCGTTACAATTAACCTATCACACACACACTTTTGGACTGTGGGAGGAAACCAGGGTCCCTGGTTTGAAACCCACACAAACATGGGGAGAGTATATGAACACAGAAAGGTTCTCTGCCCGACCCAGGGACCGAACCCAGGACCTTCTTGCTGTGAGGCAGCAGCGCTAACCACCGTGCCACCCTTTCTATTTTAGCTATTGTTCTTTTTATATATTATTATATGTTTAAAATTCAATTTGTATTTTACCTCCCTGGCTTTGCATGAGCGCTTGCATACGTTCTCCAAGACAATTGTAATCTTTTTTTACCCCAATATTTGTTACAGTAAAATCATTTTGTTATAATTATAACAAAGTAATGTATTTAACAATATATATATTTAACAGTATTGTGTTTCCGTGGCAGGTTATTTGCATAACCGATCGGGAAAGAAAGCGTTTCAAGTCCCACCCCAAAGTACGAAGTACTAAAGAAGTACCCCAGCTGGTTTTGCACTTTAGGAACTGAAACTTTTGGTACTGGTACTTGACCGGAAGTCAATGGAAATGCGAAAGTACTGTACCACACGTAATGAACTGCATGTCAGCGCTGTTAGAAAGGGCTGTGGCCCAGTGCTTTATGAAGACAGGCATTTCCAAGTCTAGATAAAAGGCACATGACATTCATGAATAATCTTCAAGGCGTTTCAGGCATACAGCCAGACACTATGTTTAATTAATGCCTTAAACTTATAAAGCACAGCATCATAATTCCTCCGTATTGGTATCTATATGTATAGTTTGGCATGTATAGTAGTATCAGGTGTCCTGAGGGCTTCGAGCAAAGCATCCATGAAGACAGAGCCACTGCAGCTAGTCATGAACGGGCTCAGATTCCTTCTGTGATGCTGTGGTTCTGTCTTCACGGAGGGCCAGTACTCCCACAGAATTCCTGCTGGTGATTTACTGCTGGGGCTGCTTGTTCGTTATGAAACCAAGAGTCGTTTATGAGGCCATTATTGTCAATTAAGGAAATTAAGTGGTCCTCTGGGACTGATGAAGTGCTCATCTCACCATCTGGAGTCGTCTGATTCCATCCACCCTCTGCCATCCACCCTCTTCCTTCTCCTTTCTCTCCCGTCTCACTGGCCATTTTATTACCGTACTTTCCTCCCGTTTTGTACCCACAGCGCTTGCTAACCTTTAGATTTGGAATCTGTCCGACTTCTGCTAATCTGTTCGTCATTAATGAATATTGCAACTTTCACCCTCAAATAAAGGCACTGAAAAGGGCTCATTTTTGGTTGCTATTCCAAAGTTAATTTAAGCGACAAACTGGTAGCAAAGCTGTTGAAGCCTTAGGGCCAAGAGCACTTCAGTGTCTGTCTTTTATAAAACACTTTAGTTTACTGAACAGAAGTAAATGAAACAGTGACAGCATCTCGTCATTCATTCTGAAACTTAATACAAATTGTGCCAGTGTGTTGGCCTTGAGCAGCTGAATGTCATACTGGCCCTGTTGTTGATGGCCCAGTTGGATCGTCAACGTCACATCTTCATTCTGCTGTCAAAGTGACACCATAGCGTCTATTTAAAGGTACATTTCCAGTTCTGTATGTAGCGGGATTTTTTTCTTTTCTGTTTTGCCATAGCAACGCAGGCCTATAATGTACTGTGCGTTCCTGGGGCTTATGGTACTGCGGTAAAATGAGTTTCTGGATGATGTTTATACTATATATGTTTACATTATAATCCAAGAATGTAAATCTCATTATATCTGAAATTACAGTGTTTTTGGGCAGGGATATATGACCTGAGATGTGCTAAATTGCACAGACATTGTTAGCATAGATACCTGGAGTTTTAAATCCTGTTTTTCTGGTTTCAGAAGCATTGGCTTCTCATTATGTCCAAATCCCTCAACGGTCCTTCTTTTCATATTGTCCAACCCCGGAGGTATTTACTAGTGTCTGCACACCTTTCTATTTCCCCTGCTTGTTGTAGGGAATCAGACTTGTTTCTCCTGGACTCGCGCGTCATGTGGGCAGCAGAGGAAGGCTGGCTGGTGTTTGACATCACCGCCACCAGCAACCACTGGGTTCTCAACCCGGGGCGGAACCTTGGACTGCAGCTTTCATTGGAGAGTGTAGACGGTAAGTGGGCATAGATATGATGCAGGTTGTAAAAATACAAGCCGAGGGCCATCAATGAATGCTCTTCCCTGCTTCTGCCTTTATTAGTTATGTTGATTCATACTAAAATATCTGGGGAGTTTAACACATGAAAATACACAATGCTCAAAATGGATTATGGTGGTTTCTTGCATAGTCAGTTGTGAAAATATACAATATACTTTGGTAAGTATAAGCTGTTTAAACTATTTAAAAAAATTAAATTATGCTTTATTTGTAGATGTACAGGTTCAAAGGAATTCTTGAGTTTTCATACATCCCATTGTGTGACAAAATCCAATTTTTCGGACACACACATACACAGGTAGGAATGAAGGTTGGGATCTGAGCACAGGTTCAGCCATTTCTTCTTTGGGTTAAGGGCCCTACAGTTACACAACTACTCTGCCAATCATGGGATTTGAACTGGCAACTTTCCCATCATAGGCACGGCGACCTACCCCACAAAACACATGTAATATGGAACTTTTATGGCAAGATTCAAATCATATATCTTCAAGTTAAGCGCTTGGTACTCTACCAGCTGTGCTACTCTACCAACTGTAGTTTTTTGTGATTGTCAAGGTGTGGATGATTTTTGGGAAAAATAGTAAATCAGGAGTTTAGTGGGAGTGGAGATGGAAAATCAGGGTAAGCCCAGGGAAGCTGGGAGTATTGGCAGGTATGTATACATGGCTGAATACTTATTAGTGACTGAAGGTTAATGCTGAAGAGGCCCAAAACCATTTTTTGGTGGGAATAGTTAAGCAGGGCTGCCAACTTTGGTCTTGGGATTTTAATTCAAGACTGGTCTGCACACACAGGCAAACGCATTTACATGTATCTAACAGTTTTATTACCATGTAAATCATCTGTAGGGTCTGTAAACTACTTCATTGTTTTAAGCCAATTTTAGGTTTATAATGGAATAATATATTTTTGTTGTAAGATTTCTTGCATGAGCGTGAGTCTGAAAGCGCGACTGTCACAGCAGATGCGTGAGAGTTGGCAACCCTGAGTTATTTTAGAGAACAAATAAAGCGAACTGTGATTCAAGGATTATAGTGGAGATCCAAGGTTTGGCAGGAGTGTATCTGTGTCAAAGAGCAGCACTGATCATCTAAAATCACAGACACGCTGCCAGCGTCTCAGGAAAAGACATCACTGAGGCTCTCTGATTGAACAGAGCCAACACCTGCAGCGGGGGATCTGCTCGAAACTCTCTAAACTGTTACAGGATATTACATGCTAGGTGTTGTGTGCACAACAGAGGGAGCCTCTCCTTTCATGTGGAGGAGAGCAGAGCGTGAGCGGACATGCGTGAGCAGGCCCCAGGGGCGCCCGTCACGGTCGGCCCACTGGAGGCACCGGCGCGGCTTTGCTTTGTGCCCCTTTTACAGTAGAGCAGCAGGAATGCAGCCCAAGGCCTCCTGAAGCGTGGCTTGGCAAGTGGCTTCCTGACGGGAGCCTCAGAAGCTCACCCTGCTGTGCCAAACCTGCACGTGCAGCACTAGGGAGGTTAAGGGGTGGGGGTGGGGGCTCTTTTCAAGAATAAAGAAGTGCTTTTAATTAGCCGTCACTGTGAAGTGGGGAGAATGCACTCACTCAGTCACACACACGCACACTGACACACACACACTCACACATGCTTCTATTCATATTATTGTCTATTCATTTCTATGGGCGTAACCCTAATCCCAGCCTGACGACCTTGACCCCCACCCATCCCTAAGCTCAACCACAAGTAACTAAGCAAAATGCAAGACTTTTGGCAGTGTTAGTTTTTTTTATTGCAGTCACGGATCTTTATAAAATTGAATTTCCAGTTCTGGGGACTGAAAAAAAAGGTCCCCACAACATCGAAATAATAGGTTTTTATCAAATTGTTGGTACATTTGGACCTCATGATGTAATATAAACTTAACCCCCCCCCCAATTACAGGCATATAATGTGCCCGTATTATGTTTAATATTTCTAAAGGTTGCAATTTCAAAGTAGCTCTGCTCCCATCTCAAACAAAGTTCTATTTTTTTACCTCACCTGTGCCCTCTGTGCAGTTCCTTTGCACGCCACCAGGGTGTACCTCACCAATTGAATACCTCTGGCCTAAAGCTTGTACGGAATAGTATGGCTGAAAACACTGGTTGTTGTTCCTGGAAGCAGGAGGTGCACCATGAAGCATTTTTCCTCAGGCTGGTTAACTTCATTTAGAAGTCATAATTGGGGTTTTGGCAAGTAGCACTCCTATTGGACAATCATGACTTCTGCCTTAAATGGCAAGTTTATCCTAAAACTGAAAAATATATGTTTTAGAGTTTACTGGTTTATTGATATCTACATCTAGGTTGTTCTGTTCCCTACTTTTTGAGTTTTCAGGCGTAGAAATGTTAGGCTTCCCTGGAATATAATAGGAGTGAAGGGAAATGGTATATAATAGGAGTAAAGGGAAATGGTATATAATAGGAGTGAGTGGCATTCTTTCTGTGATGGTTAAAGCACCAGAAAAATACACTGGAAAAATTCAACAGCAACGTCTCTTAGCAGAAATCTTGACCCAGTTATTGAAGATAATCCACAGACATTGTAGTCAGCGGTTTAATGTAGGAACTATTATGGCTTTTCTGAAGGCACCACTTGTCAACCCTTGAAGTGGTCTGTCACATATGTTTGGTATACTGGACAACAAGTTTAGAGATCATGGGCATGAAACACATAATAATTCATTATTATCCATCCATCATCTGAAACTGCTGACCCTATTCAGGGTTTTTTTTTTGGGGGGGGTCTGGAATTTGTCCTAGAGGCTACAGACACAGGGCAAGAAACAAGTCCAGATGGGGTGCCAGCCCTTTGCGGGGGCATGTGTGTGTGGCACATGCTCTCACACCTATGGGGAATTTGGTAACTCCAGCTAGCCTCAGCAGGTTCTTGGAGTAAACCTCATGATAACATAAGGAGAACATGCAAACTCGGAACACGGAACCTTGGCAGAGACTCGACAACAGGTCTCAGCAGTATGAGGTGACGGTGTTAACCACTGTATCGCCCAAGTTTAGTAGTAGTAGCCTGTAGTGTGTATTGCTTGTGCCTGGGGACACATTGATCTTCAAAGCTCCCCTCCCCCTATTATGGCATAATCCAATATCTAGTTCACACCACATTTACATGCAGGCATGAGCAGGTTAAAGCTTATAAAAGTTTACATGCATGCAAGTATTTTTTTCTGGCTGGTCATGTACATGGGACTGGTGAAAGGGAAATTTAAGAAAACGATTGCTTCTGAGTCACAAGGTGAGAGTTCTCTTGCAATGTCTCATGATAGATAGACATTATGCAAAACAAGTGTTTGTAAAACATCAGCCTTGGGCTGGACGATATGGTAAAATATTGTATTGGGATCATATTAAGAATTATCATATAATTCAAGTTATCATTTCTATACTTCAGTTCTCCATTTTACTTAAAATTCCCTTAGAATTTCCCTTTAACAGGTTTGGAACATGAAAAAAGCGACAAATTGAATTGACTGCAAACGGAAATCAAATTTTAGGAAATACATCATACACAAATATATAAATCATATCTAAAAATAATACACAAATCTGTGTATTGAGTGGGCTGCCAATACTCCCGTCTGGCCACCACTATCCACTTACTGCATCTTTCTGGGTCCGCAGGAAGTCTATGAAATGTTAAACCAAGTTTATCACCTCTCCGATGTCTCAGGCACATTAACAAATCTGTTTGCTAACTAGTCACATTGCTGCTTTTTCTTCATTGTAAGGTGGTGCTTTTTGAAAGAATGCAGATTTCAATGAGAACAGACCAAACCATTTTTCTCATCACAGGGGAAGTTAAATAGTTTTTGACCGCTATGTCAAGGAAAATTAAGGAGATAAAAACCAACTAGTTTTCCTGCGTTTCACAAATGCTATAGAAAGTTTTCACAGATATGTATTTTTGACAAATTATTCCAGCAGATTATTTAAAGGTTAGGTGGCTCTTGGTGGTGTTTCTGCTTTGCACTATATAGAGAGTAGAAGATATCTTGCTGATGTCTCTCTGTCTCCCCCTGTAGGTCAGAGTGTGAACCCCCGAGTAGCAGGGCTCATTGGCCGCAGCGGCCCCCAGAGCAAGCAGCCTTTCATGGTGGCCTTCTTCAGAGCTACTGAGGTACACATCCGCAGCATCCGCTCTGCTACCAACAAGCAGCGAAACCCCAACCGCACGAAGAACTCCAAGGGCCAAGAGGCACTCAGGGTCGCCAATCTGGCAGGTATTTGCGGACAGGCTGGCATAGCAAAGTGTTTTTATTCCAGATTTCTAAGAAATCCGTGAGACACAGAACCATTCGTTGAACACAAGAAGAAGCTTTTCCACAGAGTGTGGCTCCTTCCGAATTTGGGGCTTGCATCCTTTGAAGGACGAGGTCTATGAAGGCATAGCCTTTGTAGACTACGTCCTTCAAAGATCAAACAGAAAGCATCGTTAGATTGGACAATATGGCCTCGCCCAGGCAGGACACGCCCACTTCACCTCTGCACGATGAATTTTGGGCTGTGAAGGATCCTTTTGGTGGATTTTTCACGACTCGGCAAAAGAAGGACGCATTTCTAGACTTCATCTGAAGGAGCTTTTGAAATAGAACATCCTTGTTGCTCCACTGTGACACATTCAATCTTAGAATGCAGCCTTACAAGGATGCGGCCCCTGAATTCAGACATAGCCAGCGTCTATGCATTTCCAGTAATGAAGGTGTTGTTTCCATAGGAGCTTTCCCACTGAAGTTCAGGAACCTAGTTTTTTACTCTGAGTTCCTGAGCCATCTTAAGTGGGAAATATTGTACTTCCTAGCCACTTCCATCTGTCGCTTTCCCACCTCACAACAAGGAACGTGACCATTATGCTAAATAAGCATGGGAGACACAGAAGCTCGTAGGTTAAACTTCACACATGTAATTTCACACAAAACTTCTTTGCCACCTCAAAACAAAGGAGGATGAACAAGTTGTTTCGTTAGTTACGGGGGATCGAACGCAGTTAAAATGGAACGGCAACTTTTGTTTATATTTTATTTATATGTCATGCAACATGTTCATAGTTTATTATTAAATGTTGCAAACAGATTGATCTGTTATGCCCAGCTTCAATGCGTTTTGCTCTCTCTCCCTCATATGCCTCTACAGAGCCACACCTGTTAATCATTTGTCTTGCCTCTCACTAGGGAGAGAGAGCAGGAGGGACAGAGGCAGGGCGCGGCACGATTTTTAGTTTTCCACAGGATAAAAAATGTTATCCCGCTAAACAGCACTTGCAAGTGCCAGCACATATGATATTAGACAAAAGTATATTGCTTATTGGCTTGATTTTTTTTGACAGAAATATTGAGATGCAAGAAAAAAGTATTCATTGATGTATTTAATGTAATTGAGATACAAAATAATTCCATCTGTGGAGTTTTTTCTCCGCTACTTCCATCTCTTTTCCTGGCACTTCCGTGTATCTTCCAAGTTAGCACCGCTGCTTGTGGTCAACCACTCAAAGTTTACGCCTATAAGCCCCACCCAGTAGTTCTTGGTCAAGTGAAAAATACCTACTCTGGAGTAGGACTAAAAAAAGGAAACTATACAAAGTTAAGAAGCTACAATCAGGCTAAGGTCCTGAGGTGGGAACATGACATAAGTTCCTGGTCAATGGAAAAGGTTCTGGTTCCTGAAAAAGGTTTGTGAAGTGGGAAAGCACTTACATTGTATATACGCTTGTTTATTAGTTGTTTTTATCTCCCAAGCCTGTCAGAAGCCATATTTGGGGATTTTGCTGGTGATTATATATCGCTCTAAACCGGGATTATGAATTACCCTTAAAAGTACTAAAAGGTGAAGTTAAATCCACATGGACATTTGGCAAGTTATAGGTTTTCAAATGGATACCCTGGTTATATTAGACAACTTCTAACATTCATCAACTTTTTTTTCTGATTTTTTATAACACAAGACAAAAATTTCTTACTGAGCTCTGCAAGATGTGAGAGAAGGCTGTGTATGTCAGGAATGTCAGCTCCAAGCTGTAACGTGTCAGCTCCAAGCTGTAATGTGTCAGGTGTAATGTGTCAGCTCCAAGCTGTAATGTGTCAGGTGTAATGTGTCAGCTCCAAGCTGTAATGTGTCAGGTGTAATGTGTCAGCTCCAAG
>JAODUD010000107.1:6497471-6509616 GCA_026784285.1 Stomatorhinus walkeri
TCCTAGGTGCATCTCCTCTTGTGTCCTGTGGCCCTAGGTGCATCTCATCTTGTGTCCTGTGGTCCTAGGTGCATCTCATCTTGTGTCCTGTGGTCCTAGGTGCATCTCATCTTGTGTCCTGTGGCCCTAGGTGCATCTCATCTTGTGTCCTGTGGTGCTAGGTGCATCTCGTCTTGTGTCCTGTGGTCCTAGGTGCATCTCATCTTGTGTCCTGTGGTCCTAGGTGCATCCCGTCTTGTGTCCTGTGGTCCTAGGTGCACCTCGTGTTGTGTCCTGTGGTCCTTGGTGCACCTCATTTTGTGTCCTGTGGTCCTAGGTGCATCTCGTCTTGTGTCCTGTGGTCCTTGGTGCATCTCGTCTTGTGTCCTGTAGTCCTAGGTGCATCTCGTCTTGTGTCCTGTAGTCCTAGGTGCATCTCGTCTTGTGTCCTGTGGTCCTAGGTGCACCTTGTTTTGTGTCCTGTGGTCCTAGGTGCATCTCGTCTTGTGTCCTGTAGTCCTAGGTGCATCCCGCCTTGTGTCCTGTGGTCCTTGGTGCACCTTGTTTTGTGTCCTGTGGTCCTAGGTGCATCTCGTCTTGTGTCCAGTGCTTCTTAGAATCCGCTCCAAGCTAACGACAACCCTGCACTGGATATGCTGTTCCTGCAAAATATCGAATGGGGTTAATTAGCCCACAATTTAAAAACATGAAAATATTAACATATTAAATATCAAGTTTAGTGACAAACTATGTGCTTCAAAAAAGATTCTAAACTGGAACTGATCAATCTTAAAATAAAGGGAAACTCTGCCCCCTTTTGGTAGGTGAATAATCAAGCTGCTTATTTGGTGGCTGACTGCATGTGTCCTGAATGCTAACACCGAGGTCTTCATCAGGCATAAAGGTTGGTGCTATGACTCCTTTCTTCAAAGAATGTCAATTCAATGCCAGAGGGTGTCATCAGTCACCCAGACTTCGACTAGAAGAAACATCACAGTACCAAAAGAAATAGAACATATATTAATATATGATTTTGGCTATGTATGTGTGTGTCTGTCTCTGTCTGTCTGTGTGTGTCTCAGTGTGTGTCTGTATGCGCGTGGGTGCATGTATGTGTGTGTGTGTGTGTGTGTGTGTGTGTGTGTATGTGTGTGTCCAGGTCGCACTTTCATTTTCCTGGACTATTTGTTTCCCCAGTTTTATATAGCAGGCAAGAAAAAATGGCCAATAGAGAAGTTGTACGTGTGGCTTGTGCGTAGGAGATCGTGTGCAATGGAGAGGTAAACAGAGAAAACCAAACATAAAATCCCCGACCCTGAGACATATCAAATCACCCTTGGTAATTCCCTTTTTCACTGAAAGTGCTGAAGTGATTCACAAAACAGCTATGGCTAGAAAAATATGCAAGATTAGGCAATCGTAGCCTGATACTACGTTTTATTAAGTTAATCTTGATGTTTCAAAATGTTCACATATGACTAAATTCCAAATGTAGCCGAGGCATATGTATAAAAATTCAAAGGTACAAAGAAATATTATGGTCATCTACAGTTTTCAAAATTTTCCACCCACTTTGAAGATGACAAACTGTCAGAAAGCATTTCTAATGAGAGGTATTAAGGAACTAAGGGATGCAAATGAATATAGTGGGATGGTGAAGCAGGAGATGGAAGAGTTTAATGTGTTAGATTTGTTGGTGTTTCTTGAGAGGGGGTTCTCTACAACAATAAAGTGATTTCCGCAAATGGAAATCCCCCCCCCCCATTGAACAGTAAGTCACACACTGCTGTCACAGTCTGCATTGGCAGCATGGCTTGCTGTTCTTCACCACCCGGCAGCAAAAGCCTCCGCACTAGATTTTCCTCCAAACCTTTCCACAGAACCACCACAACAGAGAAACTTGCATTTTAATGCGTTTGGTTCATAATATAATCTATTAAGCTAATTTTAGTTGCTTGCATCTTGATTGTCATCGTTGTATCAGTCATTTTCATTTGCGTTGCTTAAAAAAATATGGGTTTTAATTTCACTTTCATATTATAGGACAACACCCAGTAAATTGTGTTGTAAAACCTTCAGAATCGATTCCAGTTTCTACAGGGTCTGATTTCTACAAAAGTCACTAAGCAAATATCTACTTCATGGAAGCCATCACTAGCTAACTTGACGCCTAATCCCAAGGTGTGAATGCTTTATGCTGCGTTTATAAGTCCATTTAATACTACACTGTAGAAAACAGACATATGAAGATCTCACTTTTTGTGCTTGAGTAGACTTACAGTCCTTCTATCCTCCAGCTCAGTTTTGCAAAGTTTTAGTTGTTGTCCTGTCTTGTGAAGCCTGAATGCCTCAGAGATTAGAGTCTCATGTATCCAACTCAGAATATTCCAGTTAGTGGCAAGCCATGACCAGCTCAATTTGGCAAATTATCTGGGTACTTCAGTACCCTGAATTATCGAAATACTTTACAGCAGTGGCTACTACTTTAAGCATCTGTCATGTTTAGCAGAAAAGTTAAGCTATTTAAGGGCAGTAAAATCTTTTACATCAAAAAATGCTGTTTCACATGACCGAAAACAAGTGTCTTCTCTGACATCAGTGGAATGTTAATAAAATCAACTCACCCAACGAGACACAAACCTTCTTATGTCATACCATGCAATGGCGCTTTATGGGAAATGCAGTGCATACGTTATCTTTGCATGTCAATAGTATGGTCTTTGTTTTGTTGGTTCAGATGCATGAATTGTATGATAATTTGACCTTTAATCTACTAGTAACATAAGCCATTTCAGGAAGACCAAGGTCTTTGATTTGCAAAGCGCCAATAATACTTCTCTGATGAAAGAAGGAACAAAATAAGCAGTAGTTGATATAGTGAAGTTGCTCTGCATATTTTAAACTTCAACTGCCACCAATATGGTCAAAACTCCATCAAAGTATACACAAAGTATACACAAAGTATACACAAAGTAAACACAAACAAACCAATGCTGAAACAATCTGTTCAAAAGAACAAAGTTTGGTAATGCATTAACTGCATCTTCATAATACCTTTACAATGCATTCATAGAACATTTATAAGCAACATGTAAGTATACCGTAACAACTTAACATACCTTAACTGTTTTAATATATAACACATTACCTAAAGTTCCTTAATCAAACAGTGAATTTAAGGAAATCAAATCAAATCACTTTTATTGTCACTTCTCTATAACAAGTGAATTAGTGAGTGAAAGGCTTGAGTGAAGAGTTCCCCGTCGGCGGTGCAGTACACCACATACGGCCTAACTGTTGAATTACCTATTACTCCAAAAAACGTTTAGCTACACATCTAACGTGCTAATTATTTTCTCTTAAATTCTATAGACATCTCACCTTGATTTTAGTTTACTTAGCTTTTAGCTTTACCTTTTAGCATTATAATAAACAGGGGCGCCGTAAAAGGGAGAAAGTTAGGATGATTCCAAGGGCCCCTGACTAATAGGGGCCCTAAAACGTTTGGAATGTAATTGGATTGGTCTGGGCTGGGGGCCCAGTGTGATCGGCTTTCATGGGGTCCAAAATTTCTAGCAGCATCCCCAGATAGTAGGAAATATAATATAAATACCAGCATAAACATAAAATAAATACCAGCATAAATAATAAAATAAATTAACAAATTCGGTTTCCTCTTTTTATTTAAATTTGCGCGCGGTACGTGTGTATGTGCGTCCTCTAGGACCAATAAAGTACGTTTTATCATAGTAGCGTCACTAGATATTAATGAAAACGTTGCCTTTAACAAGCGTATAATGCAAGGACTAGTAAAACGTATGTTTTGTGCTTCTGTGTATCACAATGAAACCAAATAGACCATATAAAGAATTTCCGCATTTTAGATAGTCTTTTGCTGTATAATAAAACAGTTTTATATACTGCAATAAAATAGCTCCAAACCTGCATCTTTAAGAAAGCATAGGTTTTTACGTATTTTTACATGCACTACTGAATTGCACATCTCAGGAAAACCACAAGTCACCTGGTATCTGCAGTTAAATTTTTAATTATTACTTTTTACTTTTAAGATAACTGTTCCAAACTATATCATAAAAAACCTTATTGTGTTATTAAACACTGATTATACATTCTTACTTATTGCAGGTCGTAATCATTATTGTTAAGTAATAGTTTCCAAAAAGGGAAGTTTCGCGAACCCGATTAGCTGTCATAAGTAGGAAATAGGAAATCGAGAGCGTGTCGCTTTCGATTCGCAACGTGTGTATAGATTTAAGCCTATAATTGTACCCAGTTATAATACAACATTTTACGGAGGCGCGTTATTTGAGTACTTTGGGTATTTCAGTAGCTTATGCATGCCTGCCCCAAAGTCCATGGGCATTAAAATTATAATTTTAATTAAGACAGTAAAACGGGTTCAGAAGCAGTGCTTTTCAGTGAAAAGAGTTCTTTGTTTGTAGTGTAGCGAAGAACAATTACTGAGAGTTGGTCACTGTCATTTAAGAACAGACTGATTTGATCTGACTACTGTATGTAATACCAGCCTGGCCCTAAACAGCACTAGCTTTGTAGTTGAAAGATGGAAGACAAGAGAAAGACAATGCGTCTGCGAGAATGGATTATCGCTCAGATTGAGAGCGGAATGTATTCGGGACTTTGTTGGGAAAATTGCGAGAAAAACACGTTTCGAATTCCTTGGAAGCATGCAGCAAAACAGGACTATAAGCAAAATGAAGACGCGGCACTTTTCAAGGTAAGATGAATGCAGACGCGCTACAGGCTCACGGCCGTCAATATAATTTCAGTATCTTGAAATTATAATAGCATAGCTCTTCATATTTAGATGCAAATCTGCTAATTTTCAAATTAAATGTTTACTTAGAAACATGTATTGCAAAACAAAATCTATATATGTGTATCATGATATACAATGTAAGATATGTTTATATAGTTTTATATATCTACTTTATTCTCTCTTAGGCATGGGCTGTGTACAAGGGCAAGTATCACGAAGGCCAGGACAAGGCTGATCCTTCGGTCTGGAAGACGCGTCTACGTTGTGCTCTCAACAAGAGTAGCGACTTTGTGGAGGTGCCAGAACGCAGCGAGCTGGACATCAGTGAGCCCTACAAAGTGTACAAGATCCAGACTGACCAAGGTATGGCTGCAGGTGTCAGGGAAGATCAGCGCCTGGGTCACATGGAAAACCCGAGGGACATGCTGAGCATCTTACCAGCTTCATGGTTTTCTGTCCTCAGAGAGTCCAGGGGAGCGGGTGACCTTGGGCATCTGTTTGCCAAGCACACCTCTCAGGGCACTGACACAAGGCCACATAGAGGTAAAAGCACTCTCTCCTGAATTGCTCATCTTATACTCATATCGCTAAATATTCTAGATTTTTCTGTAGACATCTTCTTCCACGGTGTTGCACCATGTTTGAGTGATTTAATGCGTAATCTAACATTTATACAACCAAATATTTTTTAGTGGCAAAGTATGGTCCATTTTGTAATAGAAAAGGAGTGGTTTACTTCTCAGAAATGTAACCTGGGATACTTTGTATTCAGAGGCTCTTTAGTATTTATTTGCTTAGCTAATGCTAGCATGTATGGCTGGATGATGTATCAGAATAATTAGATTTGGTTCTTTTCTCGATTGTGTAACAGCAGACCTTCTATGTCCATGCAGTTATATCTGAGTCTTGGCCTCTCGTGCTGCTTCGAGCCCTCACTGTACCATCCCCGACTAGTGTTTCAAATCGCATTTCTCCTCCTCTGTAGTATGTTTCTCCAGTCCAGGCCGAGGATCAAGGCTGGGAAGGGAAGACGGACCCTGCTTGTCTACCCCAGCATCCTGCAGGTCTGGCTGTCCGTTCGGCCCTGCTGGGTTTCCTTGGTGACATCGCTGGTTTTCTTTGGGTTAGCCCAGACCTGTGCCAAAGCCAGCCCCTATTTTCACAGGCCCGTTTGATTTTTAAAATGGGAAGAAATGGGTAACGTTTTATGTTTGATTTTATGGAGTTGAATAGATTTTATTCCCAACAAATCTGTCCTTGAATTAGTAATAAGTATATTGCAAAAACTATATTCTTATCATGTCATTTATGGGCCATGAAAATAAATAGTTAAAATCAGCCTCTTCTGACATCTCAGACAAGCTCAGATTTGACCCTCCACTGAAAATAACTTCTCAGGCCTGAGTTGTGAAAGAAAGCCACTCTTCTTAAGCACTGTCATGAAGTATGGAGGAGCTGGGAATGATGGCTGGATGCTGTCGTAACAGGTATGGATGCTAGGGGGGTGTCCTGCCCATGGTCTGTGTTGGGAGAGCTGGGTCCTGCTATGACTCGTCCCTTTGTGCCCCTCTCCAGCCACGAAGTGATTCATATATCAGGTGTGTTTCTCATGAGTAAACCTCTGCCTCTGTCTGTAGGGTTTCACTTGATGAAAACTCTTCATAAATCGATACTTTAGAAATCAATACACTAATGCCTGTCCCCTGCTACAGTTTCTTGCCATTAAATGTTGATTGTGGGCGTATTATTCATGCCTGTTAATTTTTTTTTCTTTTCAGAGTTTCGGTTGCGAGTGTGTCTCTTCTACCAGGGCCAGATGGTCCAGGACTTCACCACCAGCACACCAAGGGGCTGCTGGATCTCGCATGGCAGAGTGCCCACAGAGGACGAGCGTGTGTTTGGGCCGAGAGCTGCGGAGCGGCTCCGCTTCCCTCTTCCAGAGATTATTCGGGCCCCGGGCACCGTGTGTGAGGTCATGGGGCGCCTGCTGCCCCACCTACAGCGGGGCGTACGGGTGTGGGTCACTCAGGACGGGGTCTTCATCAAGCGCTTCTGCCAGGGCCGCGTGTACTGGGGTGGTCCACTAGCCCAGCATCAGGACCGGCCCAACAAACTGGAGCGGGAGAAAACCTGCAAAGTTCTGGATGTATACGTCTTCCTCCAAGGTATCAATCTAAACAGATCAGATCTTAGGGTTAGGAATGCTGACGCAAGACAAACAGGACCATTCAGTCTCCAAAGAAACAGGAAGCTAAGCGACAAGTATGAAACATCTTACTGTTATTTACAAGAAAAATCTATACTTTTCGTCACTGATACAAACACTAATGCTGGGAACACTTTTACAAAGGGAATCATGGAATCCATTTTTCGTCCTTTCTGTCTGTTACCAGAGTTGAGGCTGTTCCTGCAGGGGGCTGGACCCAAGCCTAAATTCAGGATTGACCTGTGCTTTGGAGAAGAATACCCAGAAGCCGTAGAGAGCAAGGCCAAGAAGCTCATTACTGCGGAAGTGAGTGTCTCTGTTACTTATAGAATAAGTCTCTCTAAAAATTGTTGTTTCTCCCCATTATCTCTGGGGACTGCATAACACAGTTTGGGTTTTAGGGGGGGGGGGGGGGGCTGTGAAGTTTTAGGAGAACTGTATTTCACACCTGCTGTTAATGGTGTTATTTTTCATGCTAGAATTAGAGCATAACTATAAGGAACGACTGCATGTGATCTGAGGGATTTTTTTGGGAGATCCCAGTCTTCCCGGCTTCACGGCACTTCGAGTGGCCAAAGAACTAGAACACTTTCAGTTCATCACATCAATTTTTGGATTATATGCCTTATTTTCTGGCTACAGGTGCAACCATGTGGATACCCATATAATGTTCTAAATTTGATTTGCTTTAATTAAATTATTTTTGCTTTGAATGACATTTAACTGACTTAAAATCTTGTTTTATTAAAAAATATCCAGTTAGCAAGTTTGAAATTACAGTATCTGAAAGATTTTCCACCTAAAACCACTTAGGGCATTTTTGTTTTCGCATTGGTTTTCGTGTCGAGTTTTAGTAAAAAGTTGGAAGAATAAATATGTGCTTTGTTCACTTATCTGGTGTGCAAAGTAATAAAATTCAGTCTTGACATCTGAAAAAGTTATTGTCCCCTAGACAACTCGGCCCGAAGAGGGGAACAATTAGACCCAGATACCTTAATACTCTGGCAAACTACCAGGCTGGAATGGGGTCAGCCCTGTCCAGGATGACTCTCAGAAATTCAGCCCTTACCATTAGGGTGAAGTTGTCAGCACATACAATTTAGAGGCACTTCATGCCATGATCAAAAGAAATTCCTGAAGACCTCTGGGGAAAACTGATGCCTGTTTGCCTGGAAAGGGTTACATAGTCATTACTCAGACTCCGAGACTTCATTAATTGACGGTCGGAGACTGATTGTCCAAAAGGCAGAAGTTTAGGATAGTGCTCTTCCTGCGAATTGCTGCACTGCCGAAACCAGGTAACACTTTACTTAAGGCCATGTTTTTAGTAATTTATAACCACATTTATAACAAATAATAATGCATTCATAAAGCATTATAAACATGTTTATTTTTATAAATTTATATCAAAAGGCACAACACATTATAGTCATGTGCATTATGCGTTATGAATGCTTTATGAAGCTCTCATTTATAATGCATAATAGATATCTTTATAATGCATTATAGTGGTTGGTATGCGCATTAAGGATGCTTTGTACTGCATCATGAAGGTATCTATAGGGCATTATAGATGAGAGCTTCATAAAGCATTCATAATGCATAATAATCATGGTGATAATGCACTGTGCCTTTTGACAAATATTTATAGCCATTTTAATAATGCTTTATGAATGTGTTATAATGCATTATGAGCATGGTTATAAATTACTAATAAGACGGCCTTAAGTGTTACCCAAAACATTTCCAACAGCAGCTTAAAAATCATCCAAGAAGTCGCAAAAAATTCTAGAATGACATCCAGGCAAGAATTCAGTTATCATGACTTCAGTGTCAGAAAGATAGGGGACAGAAATGGAGTGCGATGTAAGACAGGATAATGAAAAACAATGGCCTCCCAGAAGGTGCCTCAAACACAGGTTTACCGATGATGGGTTGGAGCTTTTTTTAGCACCTAATGCCCATTAGCTTGGATGGAAATCAAGTGCAGGATTGCACAATGTGAAGCTGGGGTTAAGTATGGTATGACTGTCATAGTTTGGTGCTGCGTAGCTGCATCAGGACATGGAGTAGTTGGTGTCACTCAGCCAGACACCAGCTGTGTAGGGGAAGTCAGGCCATCCGAGTGCAGATGCTTATGCAGCCAGAAACTGTTCTGAAACAAACATCAGAAAGTTGAAGGACAAAGATATTAAAGTTTCAGATCAGCATAGTTCAGTGCCATCATCAACTTAGATTTAGAAAGAACCCAGAGAAGTAATTTTACCTGCAGCAAAGCAGTTCCAACCAGTTGTGGAGGTGGTTCTGCATGTAGATGTCAGCCTACCTTCACTGTGCTGTGTTTAGGAACTATCTGCTTATTTGCAGTTGTTACTGAAGTTTATTTAGGGTAAGAGGGCAGGTGCTTTTTCTCAGAGGATGATTGCATGACATAATTTTTTAGCAAATAAACATTGCAAATTTTCAACATTTTGTTTAATGTTATTCCCTCAAATGCCCTTTTAAAAATATTCTTCAAAATGAGATTGGGGCAGGTGTTTTTTTATCATGGTGTATATAAAAAGTCTAATTTATCACCAAAGTTAAAAAACGGTATGTAAGGAAGTAAAGGCCAAAGTGCTGGAAGTGCCCAGTTAAGCTGCAGGTATTTTTGACTCTGGGAAAATGGGACAGCATTGCTCCACTGTGTTCTTTTAAGCGACTCCATGCTTATTATTCTTTCCCGTTTCTTTACTGCGGAGAAGATCGAGCCATTGTTCGCCAGAAATCTGATGAGCAATGCTCTGGACCTCCCAGCGGACGTGGTACTGCAGGTCCGGGACTCGAGGGAGCACCAGCAGCGAGTGATGCAACATTCTGGGCCAGATTTACGCCTGTAAACGAGTTGCCACCTGCATCTTGTGGGTGAAGCTCCACACCTGACAGAGTGTGGGGCTGAATGTCCATTGTGGTCTCTGCAGTTCCCACTCTGGGGAGGGAGGGAGAGGAGCGGGGGGCAGGGGGGGGAGGTATATGGCAGCTGGAAATACAGAGACACCTGGGGAGACTTCAAGGGGGAGACTGGAAAAGACCTGTATATGCTTATTAGACTTATATGTTCCAATTTCTACACTAGAGCAGCAATGAGAAATGGTTTCTGTGAAAATTATTGTTTTGAAATTGCAGGTCACTATTTAGGTCTGAGTGTATAAAATTGGCAGGTGTCTGTCCCCTTCCATTTGCTATTTATTTTTCAAAGACTGATCGGTAACACTTTACTTGATGGGACACAAATAGTTTATACTGAAGTAAAAATCATGAAAAAATATAGTTGATACTTCAGATAAAGTGTGTCACAATTCATTAATGATAAACAAACATGATATCAGTATTATACGTGTTATTCAGTAGTTACTTAGTAGTAACAAATATAGTAACTGCTTGGGATGAAAGATGCATCATGATTCATTAATGATGAACAAACACAAGATCACTATTTCACTTGTGTTATTCATGACTTGTTCCTTCAGTAGTTCCTTCAGTAGTTTACAAATGTACTTAATTTACAGATATAGTAACAAATATAGTAACTGCTTGGAATAAAACATGCATCACAATTCATTAATGATATATTAACATGAGATCAGTATGTAACTAAGACTTACCCCATCACGTAAAGATTTACTGACAGATCTACTGATGAAGTACTTTTATACTTGTATTCTAGGTTGTATATTGAATGAACTGACATTGTCCAGGTATTTATTACAGAACTATTAACCATATTATATTAATTGTAGAACCAAACATTTACAGTTGTGAATGTTGTTTGCGGGTCTTCCTTTAAAAACTGTATCTTTCAAACTGTATTCCTTACTTCTCGACCCTGCATAGGACAAGCAAGTATGGAAAATGGATGGATGGATGCGTGCTTGAGTTTATGGCAGGTGTGTGATTTTCACTGTGAACCTTACATTAGTAGAAAACGGGGGCCCTCTTGTGGCTGTGCACTGATATAGCAACTACGTCTTTTTTCGCATCTGCCATGTTGTTCAGGCTGTGCGGTGTGTTCATTCGTAGTCAGCGGTTAACTGAGCAATTCAAATTGTGCCCGTTGGTGATCGCGCATGACAAAAATGATCGCGTTATAATATGTAAGAAAAGACCGTCATACTTTAATATATATGTTTTTTATTTTATAAAGCTTTCTTTATACCTATGGAACATTGTATTACAGATCCACCATAAAAATATACAATTGTATGACTATTACATTTACAAAAAATAACAACAAAATAATCTTTTCAATCAGTCAATCAAAAAAAATAATAAACAGAGCGTGTGGTTTGATCATTAAGAGATACCCGTATGAGAAGTCATAATACTTTCTTTTGTTATCCCTGCATTCAAACATATATAAACAAACACAAATAAAGCACGGGGGAGGGGTGGAGTGGGGGGGGGGTCAGTGCTCACAAAGCTTTGTGTTCCATCATTAGCACCAAGACTCTGCACATGCTGTGTTAACACCGGCAAACGTGTGGGGGCTGCACCAGAGAGCCAGTCCTGGTCAGACTGCGTGGGCCGGGATTGTCTCTTACGCAATTCTGTTAGTGTTTTTTCTCCCTCCTGGGAAAAAAAAGGTCAAAACACACTGGCGGGTAATGCTTAGTCGAGGAGCGTGACCCCTGGCATGGGGGATACTTTCGCCATAACCGCCTCCAATAACAGCCTGTTAGTTTGCCTCGAAGCGTAGAAACGAAAGTGACTATCAAAGAGGTCGCAAGACTTGTAGCTTTAGCAATTAGCATTTATATAATACCTGTAATATATAAATCCTGCAGTAAACACTTTCAATAGGCAAGAGACAACGGTTACAAAAACAAAGTAAACACACTGAATATATAGTCTGATTGTCTGTCTTGACTTGTGCATTAGATTTTTTTTCGTATGACCTTCCTCGATGATCCCTGATATGTCCAGGTGACGTGTGATAAGTAGAAGTGACTGTCTGCTTTCTTGGCGTTCCCAGGAAGCAGCGAATGCTCTCTGGTCACATTCCTGCCACCTCGCCAGCTGCAGGAGCGCTGTCGCTGAATATTCGCTGTTCTCCTCTGTCCTCCCAGCTGCTCAGCGGCCAATCGTGTTCCGCAGCAGATGGGGGGGGGGGGGGGGGGCCGGAA
>JAODUD010000107.1:6509716-6520997 GCA_026784285.1 Stomatorhinus walkeri
CCCAGGAAGCGGTTACCGGCTACTGCTGCCCTCCACGTTTAGACATGGCAGGGAGATACCGGGGGCCATATCCTGGCAAAAGCTCGGGGGCTGAGCAGTGCCGCTTTCGAGCCGGCTCCGCATGCCTGGGAGGCTGGCCGAGGTCACGAGAGAGTTCCGGGGCCGGCATGGGGGGAGGCGTCGTTGCAGGTCTCTGCTGGCCAGCCTTGGCTCCTTCCTTGGCGGTCGTACACCGGGTCGTGACTGCCAGCTCCAGTGCAGGGATGCTGGCACGCGACGCTGAGGCAGATGCTGGGGCTGATGGGACTGGCGTGAGGGCCAGGCAGACGTCGTCCACACTGAGCTGGTGGCACGTGAGGCCGTACAGCTGCGCAGTTCTCTGAGGGCTGCAGGAAGACCAGCCTCGGTCCCGGACGAAGAAGGGGTATTCGGCTAAGACTTTGAGTAACTCCTGATGGCCCAAGAAACAGAGGAAATGTTAACCTGAAAGACATCTGTCATTTCACATGCACCGTTTCAGAGACAACCACAAAACAAGGCCGGCAGGATTCGTCAAGAAGCTTTAATTGACCAATGTGGTTGAAAATTGGGCAAAAATGTAGCTGAGAGCTGGACGGCACCCACCTGAGTGTTGCGGTCAGCCAGCAGGAGCTGTAGGTTGTAGAAGCCTGGGTTTGTGCTGCAGGGGGCGATGAGTAGGACGGTGCAGAAGCACAGGTGCAAGTCCGGGCTGGTGCTGGCACAGAGCATGAAGTCCTCGGTCTGCAGCTGTTCCACGGGCCGCAGCCGCCCGCTGCTGAGCTCGATCAGTGACCCCTTGGTGAAGTGAGGTAGGAACGCCACCGGCTGAGGCGCCGGGGAGGACCCGGGTGATGGAGTGCCCTGCAGAGTGGCTGGTTCGGCGTGTGACCGGTGCCCCCCAGACGATGAGCGCGGGCATGGCGGCCCTGGCTGGGGCTGGCCTCGATCAGACCTGTGGTTGCTGAACTGTGCTGAAGGGAACCCTTCCAGAGACTGGTTCTCCACAAGCGGTGAGAGCCGTGAACTTCTCAGGCTGTGGGGCTCCCCAGGGGGGTGGCCGTAGAATGGGATGGGGGATGCTTGGGCCAGGGGACTCTGCAGGGTGGGGGCTAGTGGGGACGGCATCAGGCTGGCCTGCATGGGTCCCAGGGCATAGTAAATCTGGGCCGCACCGGGGGGGCCTGTTATGTCAAAGCTTTCCCGAGAGGGGGCCCTCAGAGGTAGACCAGGGAAGGTGCTTTTATCCAAGGTGTTGGCAGACGTTTTCGGCATCACACAAGAGTCCTTTTTCTGCGGTGAGCAACGTCCACCAGGCATGTCGGCTGCCCGACCGTCCTTAGTCACGGCCCGGCTGAAGGGCCTGTGGTCCTCTGGGTACCTCCTCTTCCCGTTGGTGTGAGAGTCGTCCTGCTTGATCTTGCCATCGTAGGGATAGTTGCCTGCGGGGGGTAGTCTGAGAGCCGGCGCGCTCCTGCCGACCGCGGTGTCCAGGCCGTTGTGCTTCCTGACCATGAAGGCCCGCCTCCCGTCCAGGTGAGGGTCTCCATACGGTAAGTGTCGGGAGTAGTGCTGCTTGAACTTGTCTACATTGCAGTAGGACCACATGTCCCTGGAGTCCAGAGGAGGGTGGCTCTTGTAGGGGGCGGAGAATGCAGGGTGATGCAGGGAGAGCGCCGGCTCACTGCGTGGCCACCGGGAGTGGTGCAGACTGCCATCAAGGGGCTCCGTGCCCGGGGAGCACTGGTCTTGCCACGAGTGCAGCTTGGGGCCGCACCGCTCACCCGTCTGGTTGGGGAAGAAGTGGAAGGGCAGAGGTGTGGGGCTGGGCAGGGGCCACGGTATGGCGAACTTGTCTGGCGGCGGGGCCGGAGGCGGGACATGGAGGAGCCCTTTGCCATAATGAGGGCTGGGGAGGGGCCCTTTCGGATACCCCTGGGGCTCTGTCTGCCTGGCCCCTACGGGCCGGCTCCTGAGGGGTGCGGGAGACTTAAATTCGTCCGGAGGGCGCTGCTCGCATAAGCTCTGTCTGGACTCCCTCTTCTTGGGAGGGAGGCACTCTTTGGCGCGGTCGGGAATGGAATTCATCAGTGGGTGCCGGCAGACGTGAGCACTCCCCCAGGCTGTGCCGCGACTATGTCACATGAGCCTCCTGGGAGAAGGAAAAGCTCGGCGGGGGCACCGCTCCGTGGCTCAGCATCACGCGACGGGGCCAAGGCGCTCCTGTCCGATCGGCTCCTAACCTGGAAAGTACAGAGCGGGCAGGACAAACAATGCTGTCAAACAAGTGCCAACATGCACCGCACTGCGGGGCTGCTCTTTCAGATTGACTCCCGCCCACCCCCCCCCGGCACGACTGTCCTTCATACCCCCCACTGAGTGGCACTGTGGCTCCCCGTGGATCCCTGTCGGCGGCTAACCTTCACGAACGGCGCCAACGTGTCGCTCACACGCCAGGATACGCCTCCGTTCCCCCACAGCGCCAAACACGCAGGTGCACAACCTCAAAAAAAAAAAAACGAGATCTGAATGAGGCTGGCAGAGAGACAAGATAATAACGCCTACAGTCCTCCTCAGCGTGACGCTAACCTTATGCATCGCTGCGCTATTCCTCAGGGATGGCAGAGGTAATAAATAATAAATGGGCGGAGCCAGCGGCTGCGCCGAGAACCGTGCCGGGCAGCAGCTCCTTTTCGCTTACCTCCTTACTCTCCCTCCCTCAGGGGCTGCTCCCTGACAGCAGGCTACCGCCTCACTCACCTAGCAGGAGCGCATCGGCAAGAGATTTACCCAGGGGCACAAATGCGGGTCTCGGCACAGAGGAGTCCCACAATTTCTTCAATGCGCCAAATTTGCCGCTTTGATGTGACTGTGCTGCTGAAGGCACATCTGGTCTTTTCTCTGTCGGAGACGGCTGTCTGCCCAGTCTGAACTCCAGCAACTCTTACAGTCTCACTAAGTGATGGTTACTATGGGAACAAAGTACTTATATATATACAGCCGTGAGGGTTACACAGGCAAATGCTGGGGAAGGGGAGCTCACTGCACACAGTGGAAACGTCAGCAACAAACCCATGAAATACTTCATTCACTCTATTAACCTATCAATTACAAAGTAACTCTTGGTTTTAGAGAGGAATGCAATTGCCATTCTGTCATTGTAAAACACCTAATATCTGCAGGCACATCCAGGCAGGGGTACATCCAAACTGGATTCCTTGGAACCAGTCGCTCACTGTCCTGAAAATCCCTGCGACAGGCCAGCCGGCTTTAATCGCTTCCTGCGTACCCCCCAGGAAGGTGGGAATGCCCTACAGGGGTGGCAAAGCACAGCAATACTGTGATTGGGGCAGGAGGGGCCTTTGACTGGAGGAGTCACTTGTTTCTGACAGCCAGTATGCGCCTGACAGACGGATAAAAGGTATACGTTCGATCTCTGAACATCAAGGGGGGATTACCTGTTCTGAAACACCCCAGGGTCCCGCGTTACGATTGAGAGCCGAATGCAAGCAAACTGTCATGGCTTTTAATCAATCACACGTTAAAAGATCACTTCCTCAAAACGAATCCAGTATATGATCATTTTAGTGTTTGTGTTAAATGTAAGATTCCTTCTCAGAAACTATTAATCCTTAGAAGTTAAAATGCTCGTCAGGAAAAGTACATGTATAAATAAAAGTGAAAACCCACATTAGTCATAAGCTATGATAATAGGCAGCAATAAAGTGCCAGAGAAGTTGAAGGCGGTGCTTCAGGGACCAGCTGACCCATGAACACAGAAAGAGGGTGGGTTACTGCACTAAAATTTGTGTTTTGTTTATATCAAAATGTGTTGCGAAAACTTCATTCTTAAGCATGATGCTTAACACTTGCGAGAAATTTATTCACCTATATACAGTCTCTGAGGAGGAATCTTGCATTTAACAGGAACACTAAAATGACTTTATAATCTATGGAAAACTATCATGTCAGATTATATGAACAGATTATATAATCTGTACAATGAAAACTAAAATGTTAAAACCTTACTGTATGTCACATGAGTTTCAGTACGGGATATGAACATTTATATTGAATTTGAGTACAAAAAAAAGCCTTCTGAATATGAATTAGAAAGCTTTTCGAGTCGCTGCAGCAGTGACATCTGGCAGATTCTCTCGCCGATGCCCAGTACTGTAAAGCCTCTCCCAGATAAAGTACACATGTGAGCCTCCTTCACAGGGAAACGAAGGAACTCTGGGGCCACATCCACACTCAGGCAGCTACGCAGCTGCCACTGCATTCTTAGGTGTGTATCATTCAGCTATGAGAACAGCAACATGAAACAGCCCCCCCCCCCCCGGAATTTCAGCTGACACGACGTTATAGGCAACCCAGGGAACAGCTTCACTCGGCCGGGATATTTCTAGATATGGGAAGATGCACCATTTCCTGACAGATTTGCAGGCAGTACTGCCTCTTTCACGCCCCCTGACACATTCTACATTAAGCACTGTGGAGCTGAATCGGATTGTTTGGGAAGTCATTTCGATTTGCCCAACAGAGCAGAGCATCCAGAAAAACTTGAGAATGAATCTAAAGGGCGTGCATCTTGTCACATTCTGTGATTTAAAATGAATAACAGTTTTAAGGGGGGAAACTTCTATTTTTTGCAGCTAAATCTGCTGTTCAGTGTACAAGTTTTGCATTCATGCTTGTTGCGTTCAAAACATGTCCATATAATTTATGGTACGTTGTATTTCCTGTACGGACGTTCACTGTTGTGAATCCATCTTGTTTACATGCATCCAGTGCAAACATACAAAGATAACAGGCAACCTTTTTTGACACTCGATCTAAAACTCGATCGGTCACCAGATCTCTTCCTTCCTTAAAGGTATGCAGGTTTCTGTTGTTCGTGACTGATTCAGAGTTGGTGGAAATATAAGGTTTCCCCTGGTGTCGGAGCGCTGCATCGCATCGGCTTGCAGTAAATGACCTTGGCATTAGGTACTACAATAGCAGTCAGAAAGCTAAGCATGCCACTAAAACAAACAGCAGAAAACAGCGCGGCCTGAAATATCGCAGTCAACAGCGCGGCAGTGCCAGGGCAGGAAGCTCCAGCACGGGGAGAGACTTCCTCAGTGCTGCTCCCAGAGAGGAGGTGATGAAGAATACGGCAGACAGAGAGAGGCCGCGAGCGTGATGCGGCTGTCTGTACCTCCGCCGGTCTGTGACTGTACAACCGGTTCCAAGGAAATGAGTTTCAGGCAGCGATGAGGAGAATATCAGCTCCGCAGTGCCACTCAGCGAGACCATTTGCTCCGGCCGCCCACTCCTCATTACTCACCGCGAGAAGCACGGCGCGCGCTCACACCCGTACACCGTGCCGTCTCGTCTGCCAGCACACGGCGCCCCACACGCGCATGGCTGCCCGCTCCCACCGCTACACATGCACCACCTGGCTGCGGCGATGGCGGCTGTAGTAGGGTAGTTGCTCGGTCCACGCTGTGGTGGTGCCCCTGGCCACTGAGTCAAACCCAAAGTCTACTGTGCGATTCACAGACCTGCTCCCCGTCTGGGTACAAGGCTATCTTCAAAGAGCAGTTATCTCCATGACCTTTAAATGGATGCTGACTTCTGAGAGGTGTCTGAATAAGCTTGGCCCATTAACTAGGCCCTGCTGTTTCGACCCAGGCAAGGCGGGCTTTCGGGAGGTGGGAGGGTGAGGAAAGGGACTGAAATATAACGACTTCTGCTGGCAATGGCTATATCCCCACCCACTGTCTCATTTTTTTTTTTTTCCTTATTTAGAAATAAATCACCATGTTACTACAACATATTACTACACCAGCTCACACCTCAGGTCCCGGCTGGACGGTCACTGCCCACATGACAGTTCTCTCAGCGCAAACTTAAATTAGCACAGTGACGGCCTTCATCTATGAAATACATTAAAGTCATAAGGACATGTTAGTCGTGAGCTCGTGATGCAGCTTCACAGGTACACGTTCTGAGCGGGAATGACTTCCTGATAAATGTTAGACACATCAGGGCCTCGCGTCCAATGCATCACAGCTTTCAGACGCGGCATCTAGATCATCAGGAGCTCTCAGGCTTAGGAGGACGGCAGTGGCCATGCAGTTGGGGTCCTCGTAGACATAGGGGGCACGTCACAATCCGGCAGCGTGGCTCACGGACGACAGCCAGACGGACTCTGCATGCTGTGGGACCTCAAGTCGCCCATTTGCGTGAGAGAGCCCCACATCCATTCTCTTCATGCACAAACATCAGTCTGACTAATGCTCACCTCCCACATCCTTAACAATGTTTTGACACTCTGCTTCGCACATTTCTTTCCATACTGAACATCCTTTAAACGGAGCCACCAAAGAACTTATAATGACCGTGACTGTAACAAGTGACTCCTTTACTTCGCAGTTCCTTAAATAAATTCAAAGGTGGAACGTTCAGGACAAGAAATTATAAACCAAATGTGTGGAGCTTCTCTCAGCATCTACCAAAATAGATGATAGATGTCGCTCAAAAGGTTTTACAGAATCCAGTTGAGTACTCTGTGACTGTGACTTTATACTCAGCTGGTTGGTTAAATCAAAACCTTTGTCTGGATTTTTAAGTTTTGTAAAACCCTTGAAATGACTCTCTTATACTCTCTGCTTCTGCATTTTTTCCAGCAACAACCTGTCATTGAATATACTTAATTATAAAAAAAACGTAATCATCCAAATGTAATTAATAAAAGTCTATTTAAAAATATATTTCAAAACATTTCCAGTCATCAGTTAGAAACAATTCTATCTGCACAACAAGGTATTACAGGAGAAACGTGAAATTTGTACGTCTCACATCTTCATGTTGCCCCTACTTCTGGAGTGATCATTAACCTGCCTGAAGCTACACAGAGCATCAAAAGTGATAAGGTTCTCCATACTGACTGCTGCTTGATGCATTTACAAATACAAAGAAACTTTTTATAGTTTATATAATCCCCATGGGTGTCAATTATGAGACAAAACTTCATAGAAACACATTTTAAAATAATAATATAGGTTTATGTGTTGTGCAGATAAGCTGTATGGACCAATGACGAGTAAGAAAAAAGAAATTGAATGAAAATCATTACTGAAATTATGTTGAATAAAAGCTGACCCATTAGATCAATAACAAGTTGTATCAAGTGTTTAAGTGCTCGCTTGAAATGACATCCCGCCCAAACACTCGGATATCTGCACGTTTATTTTAATAGATGGAAAATGGAAGAGTATAGCAAAGTCAAAGAAAGCTCTGAAAATCACAGAATTATGCTCGTATGATTCTTACCAGCTGCTGTAGTAAAAAAACACAGTTCAGAATAATATCAAAGACATCAATCAGAGTCCCCAACAGTAGAGATAATAGTAGAAATATCGTAGAGAGTTGTGGAGATAATGCTGATGATAGGAAGACGGGACGGCCTGAAAGAGTGGTGCCTTTTGGTTTGGTGTTTTGGGTAATAAAGCTCGACATTAGCAGGTTGATTTGTGTAACTGAAGCCTTAAAGGGCATCGTAAAGCCCGAGATGCGCGATAGCCGATTCGCGCTGCCATCTCTGTCGGAATCGCGTTTCTACCATCGCTGGAACATCACAGATGCTGACTGTCAAAGTCACGCTGAGGTGAAACTGCTTGAGTTTTACCGGCCCCCACCCCCTGGCCCCCTACGTTATGCAAAACACACACTAACTGCACAGACAGCGGGTCGGGGCGACGGCGTCCGTCGGTGAGGGATAAAATGGCTTTCAGATGAGTAATCAGCAACATGACATCAAAACTGGACAGACAGAACCCCACCCCCCCTTTTACTCCAGAACCACTTCAAGGGTAGAGGAGTTTTGTGTTCCAATGAGTCTCTCTGCCTACCACTGCTGTACTGAGCTGTTTTGCACACTGTTGCTTTTTTGTTAGATTTAACGAATCTGGCCGTTCTCCTCTGACACCTCTCATTAGCAAAGGGTTTTCGGCCACAGAAATGCCATCGACTTGATGTCCTTCGTTCATCTCACCGTCCTCTGTAAACTCTGAACACTGTGTGGTGCATGAAAATCCCAGGAGGGCAGCCGGTTCCGAGATGCAGCAGCCGCCGTGTTTGGCACCAACAATCACAGTACGTTCAAAATCGCTCAGATCACGCATTATAGCCGCTCAAATGCTTATTCAGACAGTAACTGAATATCCTGACCTTGTCTGCTCGCTACATGTATTGAGTTGCAGCCACGTGATTGGCTGTTTGAGGGAGCAGGTTGCTTATACTAACAAACAAGCCTAATAAAATGGCCACTGGGTGTGTGCACAGTATACAGTCCACCAGCAGAACCCTTTCTAGATTGTTCTTCTTTAACTGTGATGTAGATGTCTAGTACTTTATTTTTAAAAACATACATTGTTATTACAAGTTTAGTCAAAGCTGAGTCAATAAGTTTGAAAAGAACTGGACTCCATTAACAATCTCTTAGTGATTAACAAACCTTACAGTCGCAACTCGAAGCCCTATATAATAGATGTACCTGGAATTGAAAAGATTGCAATTTAATTCTCAGGCTTTTCAGAAAGCAAAAATATAGGAGCAACTTGCTGTAGCTGTATCACTGTTTTCATTTACTCCCAGTGTTACATATAATATGTATGAGAATTAAGGAGAAAGGGCTGTCACTAAATTCAGATTCATGATAATTCATTGAAATAAATTGTATTAAAATATACAAATTTGTTGAGGACAAAGGCGTATATGTAAAAAAAAATCTGTAAAATATGTTTTGAGCACAAAATAAGAATCACAAGCATTTACTTTGTATATATAAGGATATATAGCCTAATTTTAGTTAATGATTTGTTTTATGTAATTTCATATGGTAATTATTATATTTGTGTTGTAAAAATAAAATCTTTTACTCAACATTTAAAAATGTCAAAATACACCAAATAAAAACTGAAAACGATGCCTAATAAATGGTCATTTTATGCAATCTTTGCTGGTGCAGAACGGAACTAATGTCTCATCACTTTGGATGGACACGATGAAGCCTGGGGAAGTTTATTTAAACCCTCGACCAGTAAATCTAGTGAGGGACCAGGCCAGAATCCTATGCTTGTCCTTCCTTCCCATGAAACTGTACCTCTTGGCTCACACTGGGGGAAACTGGAGAAGTCCGGCACTCATGGGATTCTAATACTAGTCGTCCCAAATTGTGGGCAGCTTACTTCCACTAATTCCTAATGCCGCAGTGTGGAATGGCTCCTCATTCGAGGGCAGGCCTTGGACAGGCCGCGGTCACTCTCGGCCCAGTTGGAGTTCACCGATTTCCCCGAGAACTGGTTATGGGGGAAAGTGGCTTAGGTGATTCCCACAGAGGCACTGATGTTCGCCAGTGGAGAATATCATTTCAGAAGGACTTTGAGCAAAACATACTGCTGATAGCAGAAAGGCAGCGACTGGAGTTTGTGCCTGAGAAAAAACGCTGCTTCACGCACATTTGCATGGGGAGATCTTATGTAACTGATACCCTATGAAGTGCAAGGGGAGGGAACACAGTGCCGCGGTCTGATACATAGATGCTACACCCCTTCATAGCATTAGAATTTGGCGTCTTTTAAAGAGATCTGAGCCATTTCCGCCCATTTGATACCGTTCAGCTTCAAATGTCTATGTGACAGCAGGAAAAAACATGCATGGTCCCATGGAGCATGTGAACATATTACACAGAGCGTCTGACTCAGCCTAACGCTGGCAGAGAAGACTGTGCCTGGTCTTGGTGCCTAATTCTGCAGCGTCTTCCATAAAGCGACACAGTTGACTGGGTAACACTTCCATTGAGCCAAGATGGCCAGTGTCCAGAGTTACTCATCTTCAAAGGGATAGCCTGTGCGGGCCTTAAGGATGCTGGGTGGCGAGCTCCTGGCTTAGGGCTTCTGTAACATTTTCGGAGAGGGGAGGGGTTCCCGTCCTATCCTCCTGTCCAGCTGAGGGATGCGTGTTCAAATGCACGTGGATCCAGGAGGAGGAACGCGGGATCGCAATGGGAATCACACACCTAGAGCTGAGGCAGTGAGATTGATGCTGGGGACCACGTTGGCTCACTGAGAGTTCCTGTCCTACGCTAACACTAAGGGGGCTGATATGTTTTCACAAGGCAATGCCGGTGCAAATAGAACGATACAAAATATACATGCTGGTTACACCTACTCTTGAACAAAAAAACAACAGGAGATACGATGCCATTCAGTACAGCATAAAGCACCGCGATGCAGAAGCATAATTAGATCACAGAGATGATAAGGGAAGCTCACAGATTTTTGTTAAAGAACTAAAAGGAAAAACAACAGTTCCTCTATGGACCACCTGCTTATAAGAGCTTCTGCACTGTAGCATATGCCTTATATTTGTAAGTATTTTGTAGAATGCCTAGTTAATTATTTCAGTTATCATTTTTTGACATGTGCTCTGACGTCGCAGATATCACCTCCTCCCACTTGTGCGATAGCAGGTATGTGGCAGGGAATTCCTTAAAGAGGCTGATGATTACATGAGCATCATTGCAGCTTTTTGTTACTGCAAACAACAATCCACAGAAAGACAGCAACAGCCAAACGTAGAGGAGAGCAGGGGGTTTGCTAAAGCCCCATCGATAAAGCAGGAAGGTAATGAGAGGACTGACTGCCCAGGCATTGCGACGTGCGGCATCTGTAATCCTTCACACAACCAGCCGCCGCTGGCTGAATCAGGCTTAATACCAATAGCAAAGACATTCCCCCTTCACTGTGGATGCTAGAGTCAGCCCTCTGGGTATAAATAGGGTGGCGATGCCTCTATAAGCTGGATTTTGGGCGGCATCAGTTAAAAATAAGACCAGACTTCTGGTATATAGGATCACAGTGCTCACTTTGGCCTCCTTCGTTTCGCCCTGTACCTCCACTCTTCATCTAAGGCAAAACTTGAAGATAAATAGCTAAATCTGAAGATGGCATCCAGAGTAGGATGGAGAGCTCCAAAAGTTTTTTTTTGTTGATAACTGTAACAGCAGTATCAAGTGATATAATTACTTTCCCTCTCCATATCTCTGGTTAGCTGGTTTCCTATTTAGATCTGCTGCTTTCTCTTACTGTTAGCCTTAGTATTAATGTTAGTGTTAATGTTGTCAGTCTTGGTGTTGGTGTTAGTGTTAATGTTGTCAGTCTTGGTGTTGGTGTTAGTGTTAATGTTGTCAGTCTTGGTGTTGGTGTTAGTGTTA
>JAODUD010000107.1:6545717-6571917 GCA_026784285.1 Stomatorhinus walkeri
CAGGTCCCCCCGAGATCGGAGATCCGCAAGCCCGAGGGCTATAATAAACTCCGTCTCCGGGTCCTCCACTGCGAGGTCCAGGGGACAGAGGGAAGCAAATCCTACGGAGAGAGACTGCCCCGTCTCCGGCTGTCCCTCCCCCTCAGGTGAGCTGCACCGCTCGCGTCGACAGCGTCGCTCGGAGACGCGCTCGGCTACCGCCCTGAGGTTTGCCCTCACCTCCTCCAGTGGCCACTGGTCGCCGGGAGGAGGCTTCTGCACCAAGAGGCTCGTCAAATCGCAAACGATCTCCGATGCTAGCGGGTCCGCCCGGACCTCCGGGTTCTGGCTCCAGCACATGAGCTCCCGGAGCAAGACGCGGCGATCGCGCTCGGCTTGCTCCTTCGCCGCCCCTTTCGGCAGATCGGTCATTCTGTCACGGATCGCGGGTTAGCAGCGTGCCAGGATGTGCGCAGCGTCGGGCAAACAAGGTGATAGCAGGCAGGAATATCCACAAACGGGGTTTATTTCTGGGAACACGCAGGGAAAAACGCTACGACACATCACAATGACCGATCTACTCACATGGACTCAGACGCAGACTAAATACAAAGGACTAACCAGGACTTAACAAGACAACAGGGAAACTCAATCAGAACTAAAACGCACAACAGGTGATTTCCATTGGGAACTTGCACATGAGGAGCGGGGGGGCGTGGCAACATGAGGCTAGAACGAGTGGATCATGACAATTATAAACCTAAAATTATCTACATCTAAAGTGTTGGGCAGTTTGCAAATCCTACAGACTATTTACAAAGTAATAAAACTCTTACATACATGTAAATGCGTGTGCAGTTTTGCCTTGAATTTAAAATCTCATGCCAGCCAGCTGACCGTAGTTGGCAACCCTGTCTGTGGAAATTGATTCTCGAAAGGCTGGTCGTTACAAATTCTGTGACTCCATATGATCATGTTTTGTCTTTGGGGGCATTGAGAATGTTTTCTGGGATCAGCAGTTGGTCACTTGTCCTTGGACCCCTGGAAAATTACCTTTGGGAGTGGACAAGGCGTTTTGTGGGCAGAATTCAGGTCCCAGCAAGCACTGTCACAGACGCTGGTAAAAGTAAACTCTACAAATCTGTTTTGACGTGGGAAGGGCAAAAACGAATGTTGGCAGGAACAGTACTACACCTGTCCAAGTCCTATCACGTAGTGATATGAAAACAAGTAGCTTAGATTTGCTTGAATGATCTTAGGTGTTGACTGAAAGAGGCTGTATGGTCTTGGTATTGACTGCACTACTCTGACAATGTGTATGATTCATGCATCACACCTTATATGCTCTGAGGGTAGTCTAGTCTTTGCAATGAGACCTACATATGTGCAACAGGAAAACATAACCTGAAAGTAGGGAAAACAAGAGGAAAAGGGACAGGAAACAGTCGTCCCTTTTATTAGGGTTTGTGCTGTTAAGCTGCTCAGGCGCAGTGTCCTTTCCACTGTGTAGTGCAAACAGGGTGGCAGGATTTTTTTTGTCTGCGCTATTTGTTGCAGACATGTTGCACTGAGCGTTATGTAATGCTTTTGTGACATGGATCCCATGGGGGAGACTATTGGCTTACAGCCAATGCAGAATTTCCTGTGATATAGTCCAGCTGTCCAGCGTTTCACTCTGCTGTGTTGGGTAAGACTTTTCAGGATTTAAACTGTTGAATCGCAAGGGTGGGTGTAGGTCTGCAGTGGGGGCACTTTGAATGTGACGGCGACGGGTAGAGAAGATGGTCGTCACATGACAGCACATTAGTTGTCCTATGTTGATATCAGTGACGCACCCATGTAAGTTAATGACAAACAGAAAATGTATTAAGTGCAGTCATTGCATTTAGTCCCAGTCGGTCTGCCTGAGAAAGACAGTTATTTTTTGGGGGAAAAAAACCTGTTGTACTGAAGCTGTATTTCCACAATAACTAATCCACTCTAACTTAATCCCACAATTGATAAAGAAACAACAGGCTTTGTGAGAGCACTCTGCCCCCTCAAGCTCTCTCTCACACATTCCTGTGCCAGGATCGACCCAATTCTCAGGAAATCTAGCCCATGGCTGGACGGCTTCTGAGCAACCATGACTCAGAGAGAGAGCATGCCAGACTGCTGAAAATCCCGAAATGTAGCCACATTCCCTCTTTATTAAACTCAGCCAAAGGGTGAGGAACAGGCTGGACTCCCTCACAATAGTACAAACAATCACACCCAGTATTAAAACGCAAATTACTCTACTTGTATTTTTCCTCATGCGATGTTTTCCTGAGTGGCACCATTTGTGATTGTTATTATTATTTTCCTATTGCTGACAGATGGTCTGCTTTCGTTTTTACCAGAGGAAAAAAAAACATCATCATTGTTATTAGCATTTGCCTGCTGGATCCCTCGTGAAGCGTTTGGTTCATCTGACATTTAGCTACAGTAGAGTGCTGATGAAAGGACTTCAGACTAGATGAGTTTTTCTTTTCAATTTAAGAAAAAAAACTGTTTCTATTCAATGTTCCTGCTGTAAATAGTTCTTACATCAGTCACATTCATAAATGTTAGTCAGTCAGAAGATGCGTTTGTCTCCATCACTGACTTTCTCTCCATCTACTATATTTTAGCAGATGGGGCAAATCCATCCATCCATCCATCCATAACTTCTCTCATTCTGACTGTATATGGACTAGAATTGCTTCAGGTGGTTTATGAGATGAGTCTCTTGAATCGTCATCTCTGGAACATCTTAGACAGAGGAACTGAAGGTACTGTACTGTTACATTGTTGCAAAATGGGCTGATAGTGCTGTTTGATCTCAGCACGTCCAGGTTTTCTGTTTTTCATCTGTAGCCTGAGATTCAGCTGCACAAGACAAGATATATGATAGATAATTCAGCTCTGCTTCTAATAAAGCCAAGTTGATATGGCTTTATGAAGATAATTGCTGCCAAGGCACATGCATTTGCTAAATAGCATCTCCAATGAATGTTTTGCTCATTTTACTTGTCATTCAGTTATGAGCTTCAATGTTATGCCTCTGCAGTACAGGCAGTCTCCAGGTTACAAATGAGATCCTGTTCCTAAGTCAATCTTCGAGTCACATATGTAGGTATATCGGAACAATAATAATACTGTACATAATAATAACTATACAGTAATTATAAAAGTGACTACATATTGTACAGTACTGTACTGTACCTAGAGCCAATGAACTGCTGAAGCTGCACAATGTTTTCATGGGCATCAAAAAGTAGTTTATTATTATATACCATGACATTTACCCCACATTTTTAATATAACAGGCTTCATATGTCAGTCCATTCGTAAGTAAAACGTTTCGGACGTTCTTGACCCAGATATGGCCTGTATATGATAATAAATTGCCCCAAAAAAATTCAGAAGTAGACATTAAGTAAGAATTCCCTTCTGAGTCTGATGGCAAGATACTATTTATAAAGGGCCTGTGACTGAGTGACTTGGACTGTACTAATCAAAGGCTAATTAATCTTTCAAACAGTAGCTTGTGCTGTTATCAAGTTAAATCCCAGAAACAAATTCCAGACATTAAATACCCCCTTGCACTCTAAGAGTATTTGATGTCTGGAATTGGTTCCAATGTTAGCTGTTTTTTCTCAGCATTCCAATGAGAACAGCTGTTCCTGACTATTTCAGTGGAACTGGAGACCAAGTGGTGTGGATCAAGAGGAATATGAGGGCCTGGCCAAGAACTCAGTCCTGTTGTACAATTAAAATCTTCTTGTCATCTGAGAGGAGTAGTGATGGCCAAACTAAAACCACAGGCAGTTGCTGTTTTTTTTTTTTTGCATCCCTCTCCAACCTACAACATGGTTAATGATGATGTCACAGTGTGAGAGAGTGAGCCCTGTACTGTTCCACACCTGCCGATGATCGGTTGCCCTCTATCATGAGCTGAGTCAGGGCCAGGGGCAACAGTTAGCAGTCTGACCCAGGATATATTGGAGATTCTCTACATTGTGCAGTCTCTACAAAAAACACCTGCAAAGATAAAACTATGGGCCTGCCAAGGACCGTGAGGCACTTCTTCTGGTGCAGCATTGCCACCAGTGAAGAGGCTCTGTTGGAGGGTAAAGGAATTCTGTTGTTCACATATTAAACTACTGTCTTTTATTACAGGCAAGGGTGCTGCTAAAGATTTTGAACCCTGTGAAAGCCAATCACACTCGGTCCCCAGCCCGGACCAATCCAATTATGTTCCAAATATTTTAGGAACCCTATCACTCAGGGGCCCTTGGAATCATCTTAACTTTCCCCCCATTTTAAGGTGTTGTTCTCACTGATTTAAAGCTGCAGGGCATGTAGCGGTAATAGTATGCCTGTCAACCGTGTACATCATACATAACTCTGGCTTGACACATGGGAGACAAGTTTACACCCGGATAGTTTTGACAAGTAGGTCTCAGTCAGAGGATGGAGCATGTCATGGGCCAAGCAACATACCTTTGAATAAATAAAGTATTTCATCCATCCCGGAAGCAATGGGCATGACGCAGGGAACAACCCTGGACGGGGGGCCAGCCCATCGCAGGGCACACCCACACACACAAACAGGCACACCTACGGGCAATTTAGTAACTCCAATTAGCCTCAGCATGTCTTTGGACTGTGGGGGGAAACCAGAGTGCCTGGAGGAAACCCCACAACGGCACAGGGAGAACATGCAAACTCCATACACATGGAACCCAGGTGGAGACTCGAACTCAGGCGCCAGAGATGTGAGGCAACAGTGCTAACCACTGCACCACCATGCCACCCCAAAAGTATTCCTAGGGTTGGGGGGGAGATGGTGGCGCGGGAGGTAGCACTATCGTTCGAGCCCTGCTTCCTCCTGACCCCATCAAAGTGTCCTTGAGCAAGACACTGAACCCTCAATTGCTCCCGGTATGCAGGTTGGCACCTTGCATGGTAGCCTCTGGTACCGGTGTGTGAATGGGTGAATGTGAGGCATCATTGTAAAGCGCTTTGGAATAAAGTGCTATATAAATGCAGTCCATTTATCATTTATTCCATGTGTGGGTAATATCCTCTGGGAAAGACTGGATCAGACGTCTCGGGAGAGTGTATACAGCTCTCATCTCATGTGAACTAAGATTGTCGCAAGGGTATTCTGAGCACACCTGCAGAAAGCCAGCAAACCACTAAATGACCTCACAACCGTCACTGTTTAAAAAGAATACTAACAGATAGTCCTCAGACAGTCCCATAACCAGAAAGGAGTCCTTCAATAAAAAACTATCAGTCTAAGAGATCCTCTAGAGTCTAAGATTCAACAGAGAGAATAACTGGCAAGCAGAGTTGATCCAAATATTAGACTCACAGTGGTCTCCAGTACTCCAAAGAATGTATTTAATAACTGGGTACAGTCAGAGGGAACCAGTCAGCTGAAACACTTGCCTAACGACCAGGTAAAAGTCAGTAGGTGTGTTCATGGGGAGGAGTCCAGAGTTTCTACTGCTTCAGGCTATTCACCGGCTTGCTTTTCTGGTTTCAGCCTCACCATTCTAGGGGTGAGACAACACCCGCCCCCTGCTGGCCAAATCCCAGAGGCCCAAGACCATTCTGATGGGCAGCATAGAAGGTCCTAGTAAGGGGCAGGTCTGGCATGACGGCCTACCCTGGCCCATCCAAGTGGCATCCAGCAGCCTCTGAACAGTGTAATCTGGGGAGGGGGGGGATTCTAGCTCATAGTCATATAGATGATGTGGGAGCATCATGGATGCCTTCTCCAGGAAATGTACTAAAACCTCTGCCAATCGTCTGGGAACTAGGGTTGCAACAGTATGAAAAAATCCCAGTATGAAAACCATATATCCCGATATTGAGGTTTTCGATATATCATAGGTGAACCCCCCCCCCCCCCCCCCACACACACACACACACACACAAAATACCCTCCCTGCCACTCAGTAAATAAAAAAATTATAGCATTAATTTAATCCTTATTTATCTGTTTAGTCACACAAAATACGTCTTGTCTTTTTTAACTTGCACAGCTAGCGTAAGTGACACTTCATCTGAATATTAGCGTACGTAGCTTCAGCAGGTTACTGGGCTTACAGACAGCTCGTGTTTTGCATTGTGGTGTAACATGTTCGGTGGTGTTCTCTCACATGGTGTATGAAGTTGTTTTGGCCATTTGACCACATACTGTACAAACTGAGAGTCGCTCCCAACAGTAACTGTCTCTTTCTCTAATTCTAAATAAATCCACATTGTGTTCTTTTTGGCGGAGAGCACATTTGGATGTTAATGTTACTTGCACCATCCATTTCCTCAGAACGCACCAACATCTTTAGACTGTATTAGCTAGCTAACTAACCAAAGAATGCAGTCCACTTTTGGGGGGCGGGTACCATACCTACACATGCATTATGAAAATTACAGCAAATTGTCACAGTTTTTGTAAGTAAATATGGATTAATGTAAGCATTAAATTCAGTGGATGTTTCATGTGCCAATAATATATTATTAGTGCATTTATGTGTGTCATAGATACTAACATGTTGGGCCAACATCATTTAAACCGCAACAGCACTAATGATATAACCATTTCAAATTTTATCAAGCAGTACTGTCATACTACGGCACAATTACTTTAATGTGAATTCAATGTATTTAATGTCATTATACATGAGACGTGCATAGTGAAGTCCCTAATGAGAGCATCGCATGAACGTCACATGAAGCAGAAGAGTCGCTGTGGTCCATGGCCTTTTTGGCCCATGGGTGCTGGGATCCATGACCCACCAAATAGACATGCAGCACTTTCTGGACAGACTGCATCCCTCGCACTGTGACAATAAAAAATTAACAATCTTGAACTATTAAAGCAAAATGCATGATGTCAGCCTAAATCTTTGTAATCAATTCCTATTTCTTATGCTTACACCACTAGCTTTGTTTAAATTGCTTCGAGATATAGATAAATATTTAGACTGACATCAAAAAATGATATAGCTTATATGAATTTATACGCCTTGTGCCCATAGCTTTGGACTCCCTATGACCCAGTAGAATAAGCAGTTTGGATAATGGATGGATGGGGTATACATTTATATAGTTATAATTCACTCACCTACCTAATTTTGTACCTTGCTGTCCTCTTTGCACTCAAATAACTCAGCTTCTATTCTTAGCCAAAGTTTTATCGCAATGTGTATTTGGAAAATAACAGTGGTGTTGTTGGCAGACTTGATAATGCTGTTGCCGTTGTGCTTCGCCACGGAGTCGTGGGTGAGCAGACTGTTCAGCGGTGGACTGAAGCAACAGCCTTGCCGAACGCCAATCGTGATACAGCTGCCAAAGTCAAAGTGATGGCTGGTATCAGACAATCACCGGGAGGGCCATGCTGAGTTTTCTTCTTGTTGGAACACATAAATGGTTTGTTAAAGGAACAAAAAAATTTTTTGCAATTATGTTGTGGTAAACCATCCATTAAATGTCTTCCTCATTGACTAGCTACACCCAGGGCTAATTAAATCAACGTGGGAAGCCACCATGTAATTAAGCCATCCATGTTCTCATCAGTTAAAAGTAATTATTGTAAATCCACATGTACATTACTACTGAGCAAACAGACAAAAATGAATGTACACGTTTATTAAAGAATAACACATCATTTGAAATATTGCACCTTACATTTTTGGAGGAGGAACCAAGATGTCAAGGTGGAGCAACAGACTCTAAATCTGAAGACAGCTGCTAAAGTGAGTGTGAAAGCACCCACGGAAATACCTGAGAGATTCTACCAGGGCTGGGAACATTCCACTAAGCCTGTTCCGTGCAGAAGGAGTTACATAACAACACGTCCTTCTGCTGCATGCAGAGAAACGCGTGTCGGTATGCATCCTGTCACACGCAACATATGGCAGTTGACTCGTATACAAGGTGGAAGAATGGTTTAACATAACATAACTGTAAAAACTGACAGGCCACTACAGTTCTTTAAATGTAGCCATACCATCATTAATCATTTTGCACAAACCTTCCGTTCAAAGTACCATTCGGTGACACATTGGGCATTGGGCAGGAACAGCTCAGAGGGAAGGTTTGTACAGTGCAGGCAATATTATCGACACCACAGGAAGAAAGGCATGCAAACAAAGGCAGAGCATGCAGACGTTGTACACATAGAGCCAGAAGCAGGGATCAAACTCACTAGATGTATGAGGCCATATTTGTTTGTTGACAGAGTATTCATATACACTAGTGGCCAAAATTGTGGAAACACTTCCAATTTTTAGAGATTGCAGAACTTTATTCCAGTTACTCCAGTTACTTATTTCATCATCCAATGTATATTTGTAACTTTCCTTGATTCTTTATAAATATTACTGCCAATATTCCTGTAGTAATTTTACAGCCTAATGTTAAAATGTTAGTTGTTTTCACAATTTTGGCCACCATTGTATGTTCACATCAAGAACAAAATACACATAAAATGGTCTCTTTGGATAACTGTTTAAACTGTTTAAAAAATAAAGCACCAGATATCAGTGTCAGGCAGTTGCAATCGAAAGAACAATCAAAATGGCTGATTGAAAGACTTCATAAATTCAGTGAGTAATTCTCAAACAAATCTACCTCCTGTAGTAGCTGAAAAGCTACTAATGGGTTTCTGGGAAAACAGGGTCTTGTTTTGTTAAGCCATGTTGCCGATTTCTTCCGGAACTGGAAAACTACCTTGAAATGACCTCCATGCTGCCATGTTAGTGAGAGATGACTAGTCAGAGTGCACTCTCATGTAGCACTGCAAGTATAAACATTTGGAGCTCGTCCGGGCAGTGCGGGACAAACACTTCCTGTTAAAAACTATTTTAAAAAATGCATTTACAGTACTGCTCTCTCTTGAAAGTTGGATGCAAGCTTCTACTTTCTGGACATTTATGACCCTGTGTGCTGAAATGTCACTTCCCTAAATCAGGTCCCAAGGATTTCAAAGGCAATTGCAGAATAACATTGAGTCCACATTGAAAGGGATTGCTCAAGCACGGAGATTTCCTTATTGGGGGCACGGAATAGAGACTTCTCAGTCCCGGCCTCCTGTGCTGAGAAGCAGCCAGGCCGCTGCCATTGTCCTGTGGTTTTGTATCTGCCTGAAAAGATTCCCTTATATTGTAAAGCTGAGTGGGGCTGCTTCCTTTCTCCCTTTTTGGTGTGGGAACGCACGGCAGGCCCCCCCTGCACATCCGGGGGTGTCCCGTTCCTGACGGAGCTGGGCCTTATCCCGCCCCCTGGCTCTGCTGTCCGGCCCCATCTCCAAGGCATTTTCTCCATGGCTGTTAACGGCGGCTCATGCCTCCCTCGCACCCCCCATTCTGCAGCTGGCAGACAGAGGCCAACGTGTTGGTGTTTCGCAGTCAGTGTTTGTCAACATCTTATTCATTTTCACGCATCAAATACGTAAGTTGAGAAAAGCATATTTTAAAAATATTTACACATCCGAAAACTTTTTCATTCGGTTGATTAATCTGGGTAAAAAGTCCCCCGTCGCAGGTCACGTGTTCTCTTTAGATCCAGTGAAGAGCAGTGGGGTGCACGGCCGCTGGGCCTGGGCCTGTTGGAGTCTGCTCCCCCCCTGTGGTAACTCCATAAATGAGGCCTCTGGCTCTCTGATAGGGGAACCTGCACAGCAATCAGAGGCTAACAGTGACCATTCAGCCATTTCTGCTCTCGGGCGGTATTGTCCATGGCGTAAAATTCTCCTCTAGCTCAAAGTTCAGATTAGAAAAGGATACTTGTTGTAGATTATATTAAATAACGCAAAACAAATAAATTGAAAACACAGTTCAAAAAAGATTTTTTTGAGAGGAACTCTGCAAACTTCTTTACCCATCACAGTTAACTGTGCATCATCCCTTTTCTGAGATTTTGCAGTTTTATTTTATGTTTGTGAGCATGAAATGCAAAAAATGAAAAAAAAAAAGAATTTGGCCAGAACTGTCCAGACAGGTGCCCTCAGTTGATTCTTTACAATGAATTTACAAGGGAAATTTTGTAAGCGTAATGCTTAACCAGATTTTTAATTATATATTGGTCATTACCAAGTTATGTAAGAACATGACATGCACATTGTATTCAGAAAGTTTCAAGAAACTCTCCATACAGCCAGAAGCAGATGTATAAGTATCTGAAAGGGAAGGACACACGAACACATGCATGCATCCCCCTTGCAAATAGACAGCTGCGCATATGCCTGAGGATAAATGTTCTTAGAATAGATACCAAAACTGAAGGCAGGAAAAGGAAACCCAAGTGAAGAAATACATTTAAATGTGTTTTTTTTTCTTTAAATTATGAAACATCCGTTGTCCTCCTGAGAAGGAAAGTTCCTAACCCTTTCACGTTATTGTTTTTGCTCGTTACATTTTGTAACACTAGCAGCATTCGCTAAAGACCGCAGTAATATTCTTCCCCTAGTTGCTGTTCGGTCCTGGTAACTAACGTCGGCTGAGATGACAGCGCTCTGGGGGGCTTTTCATATGTTCTAACCTTCACATGATGTGGAAATAGAATTTTTACGCGGACAAGAAAAGGAGTCTTTAGGGTTTACAAGGTGTGGAATGAACAGAGAATATGGCGTTCGAATGTTAGAGGCTTAGGGTGTTATTTAACAAGATCGGTATCTCTGTGTTTGTCACAAAAATATGCAAATTAAGGCGAGAATCAGACTCGGGTGTGAAGGCCGTGTTGAAGCTCTGTTTATTGTGAGGAACTGCTGTCATAAAAGAGATACTGCTGAGGAGGAAAACTGCAGGATGTGGCAGATGAGGTATGAAAGGAAGCTCAAATAAGGTATGAAAGTAAGCTGAAGAACTGTGCGTACTTTCTGAAACATCTTTGTTGTACATGCGGTGTCTTCCTTCGTCTGATTGAGTTTATTACAGAGTGGCTGCAAAACCTCTGTAACAATTATGACTTAGACAGTTTTATACATGGTGGGTGTAGAGAATATAATTACTACTGACTAAAGCTAATGCTGTTTGCATGAAGGATTTTAGAAGAGTCCAGTTGTTCATGATATTATTTGAACACCTTTGCAATCACCCATGTTCAAATCACTTATCCTGAACAAGGGTCGGGGGGAGCGGGGGCTATTTCAGGCAGCATAAGGCACAAAGGTATGGCAGGGTATAAGACAGTGGTACATCCTGGATGGATAGGGTATAAAGCAGTGGTACATCCCGGATGGATAGGGTATAGGACAGTGGTACTTCATGGATGGATAGGGTATAAGGCAGTGGTACATCCTGGATGGATAGGGTATAAGGCAGTGGTACATCCTGGATGGATAGGGTATAAGGCAGTGGTACATCCTGGATGGATAGGGTATAAGGCAGTGGCACATTCTGGAAGGGTATGGTATAAGGCAAGGGTACAGTCTGGAATGGATAGGTTATAAGCCAGGGGTACTATCACATTCTATGATCAATTCTGTCACCCCTTTAACTAAATGCAGGCCTATTAATTGCAGAAAGAAACCAGATTCCCCTGAGGTAATAAATGACACTAATCATCCTATTGGGTCAAATTACCATTTTATAATTTGAGGTTTGATTACTTTGCACATCAAACACATCAATAACACTCCGGTTCATTGTCATTTCGAGCCCCATGCCCCATATACTAATAAACTACATATCATAAAAATGGCGAAAATCTGAATCTAACCTGAAATGTGACTTGTTCCGTAGAACATCTTTCTAAAGAATTAGCACAATGCATAAATCACATGAGAAGCACAAAATCAAGAAGAGAGGTCAGCACTCTGAAGAGCAGGTTGTCTGACTGGTCAGCCTACACTGAAGTAAACAGTATTCCAACATGGCAGACAGGGTGGAGCTGCTTTCAGTGGCGACTGCCTTGTCGCTGACCATCATGCAAGCTTAGGGCCTGAGGGCATTGAGAGTTACGTGAGCTAGGAGAAGAAACAAGATATGCTATTTGGGAATCTTTGACCGGTGAGCATTGTGCCTCTGCTGATACTCTGGACGCTCCCAGCTCTGTGTTTACACTTCTCGCAGAAACTTTCCGTCTGGATTTAGCCCGAGCTGGTCTGACAAGATGTGTTCTTGCTGCTGTTACAAAAAAAAGACATTCTCCAGCAGACTCTCAGGAGACAGATAATTAATAATGCAGATGGAAATGAGTTCCACCTTCATCTCCCCGGAGAACACTTCAGCTCAAGCTGATCCTGTTGTAAAAATGGCAAGACCTGAGTGTAGCAGTTGTTAAATATGGATATTGTGCATGTCTCTGTTTCACCACTGCCCTGAATTGGGTAATTGGTTTTGCAACATAGAGAATTGATGTATATTTCCCTCCAAAAATCCCTCGACACAAAATTAAGATGTTTTTCTTTATCGCCTGCAATAGACACTGATGGTGTTACTGACCGTGGGAGATCCGTGGCACAGATGCCTTTTAGTAATTAATATCTTTTTTTAAGCAGTGTGTTAGGAGCTGTGTAAGAGTCAGGCCCTCAGCTAGTGCAAGACCGCACTGAGCTAACCCTTAATAGCATGAAGTACAATTACATCCCTCTCAGCAATAGTCAGTGGCCTATTTTTCTTTGTTATTTACATGAATCTATGTTTCAGCTGATTTTATAAAGCTTACCCAACAGTATGAACCAGTCCAGCTAAAACTGATTTTCGGACAGCTGGCCAATTAGTCGATGTACTGAGACCAGTTGGAGGACAAAGACATAACACGTTACACAGCTTTTCCAAATGATCCGCATCTTATAATGTATTATAAAATATACTCTGATTTAAAAATGTGCCTAAAAGAGGAAGCTATCGCAGAGGGGTAGATACTGTAGATCAGTTGGATAAACAAATAAACCCCTGAGGACAAAGTAAAAAAAAATGAACGTCAAACGAATCCTCCAAGAGAACAAACATCAGGCTTGATGCATCTCCTCATGCAGAGCGGCGTCTACACTTTGTGCAAAGTGTTTTCCTGCTAAAATGCTTATTTTTACTTCAAACTGAATCATATCTACGTTGGCTACTTCATGCACTTGTAATAAAATGTTTCATTTTTACATGCACTGCATGCATGAACTTGATTGTTATACTCAGAAGATTTATTGTCATTCTTTACTCAAAACTTTGGGACTAACCCAAGAGAATATATCTGAATTAGACTACTTAACATTCTCTTCGGCGTCATTTTAAAGTGTGCCAGTTGATATGTTGGGAGTGCAGAAAGGCATGTACATGCACGCACATGTATAAGCTGCTTAGATTAGCCATCGGCTCAGGCCTGCGGGGGGAGGAGGTGTGGGGAGAAACCAGGGATGTCACTGACTGGTCTCTCCATACAGCACCTTGCTGAACTGGAACTAGACTATAAAACAGCCACAGCAGGCTGCAGGGGATTGTGGGGGCAAGTCCCTCCCAACCGTCTTCCTGTGACTATATCTCCCTCCCTCATTTCTCACTGTTTTCCCCCTCATTTCTCTTCCATATGTGTTCCTGCTATTTCATTTTTCTGTCCTTCTCAGCTACTTCCTGTCTGCAGAGGCGCTTAACTCCCAGACCAAGACTTAGATTCAAATGGATTTTTTTCTTATTTGCAAATAAAATATAGCGTATGTTAAATATGTGTAAATAGCAAATAAACTTTTTTTTTTTAAAGGAAAACCTTACACTTTCTGTTGATAATTCAGCTCACGTCAATTGTGAGAAAGTTATCATATGCATATGGAAAACTAAATTCAAGTATAAGTATATAAGTATATTTTGGACTGTCTGAATTTATTATAGAGTAAATTATTGAATTAATTAATAAAGTGTTAAATGCTCACCATTTAGAGGTCAATCATTACACCGGTCCAGCACTACCAATCCATAAGTGGCCCAATGAGGGAACTCCTGACTCTAGGCTGAAATTGGGTTGCCTGTAATTAACCCTTTGTGGGCCTGTATAGTAACTGTCATTGGGCCACTGTGGGATTTAAATGGGTTTGCCGAAGCCCACATTGCCCAAGGAAATGTTGCATGTTTGCCAGGAATGTCTTTCAGACTTATTATAGTGACAAAAAACAAGTAACAACTGTAAAGCCCATGTTGAACATATATGCTTAAAACTGTAGTAGAATATCAACCATGCTTAACTAATTGAATGTTTATGCTATTCTAACATAAAATATCATTAACAATCCTATTCATCATGCATCAGGGACCATGACTTAAAACTAACTGAACAATATTACTATCAACTCTCCCATGGTAGAAATGATAAAAATTCATGGTACATAGAAATAGTTATAATTAACTGTAAACATCTTCATGCCTTATCAAACTATAAAAACTTAACTTCACAGTTTAAATGTGACATTTCCATAGTTAAACTGAGATAACTGTAAAAAAAATGTCAAAACTGAACTTCACAGTTCAACTTTATCATGTTCATAAATTAATTCTAAACTTCACTGTCAGAATTTTTAAACACCAGGGAGGTGACAATGAACTTCAAAGTAAAACAAGAGTTCACAGTTCTGTGAAATGTCAAACTATAAACCTTATAGTAGAACTATGAATAACTACGGTTTGTCTGTAAAGCTCACAGTTTTACACAGTTTGAACTTTCACAGTGCACGGTTCTCCTATGAAATGCTCATGGTCGAACTGTAAATTTTACAGTAGAACTATGAATATTTAAGGTTTAACTGTAAACGTCACAGTTTTACAGTAAACTTGCATTTTTACTGGGTTCCTCTGCCTGTCTGTACACTACAGGTCTCTTCCCCACCAGTGACTGACAGCTTTCGGATTATGGAGATGTGCTGCACCTAGGGAAATGTTGTTGACCAGTAAAGGTTGTTGTTGCTGTGTGAGTAGCTCTATAACTATGCTGCACTGCAGGAGCACATGGAAACAGTGAATCAACTGTAAAACTGGATAGGTGTATTTACAATAGGAGAGCTTATTTAAACATTGCTCTTGTTTTTGACAGTTATAGAAATAGTTTTTATAATATAAAACTCCAACACTATAGGGAGAAGCAGGCATCTGCATAAGCATGTAAAAACATACCGTATTGCTTTCGTCATAGATGTTTAAAGAATTAAGAAGAAGAATTAAAGAAAGATTCATGTATGGTTTATTGGCAACCGCAGCCAAATTTCTTTCCCCTGCGTTGGGTGTTACCGCACACTGTTCCAGACTAACCGTGACAGTTCGAGGGAAAAGTAAGTGAACTGAGTTGACCTTAATGACACTGGGCTCGAGACTGTATAAATCAGCGGCTTTTGAATTTAAAGTTTGACTTTAGTGTGAGATGCAAAACATCCTCTTGAGGTGCTGGAGGACCAGGGAGCGAGTTAACAACCGTGCAATACACTGAGACACAGAAAGTAGATTGACTTTAAGCATTATTCGTTTTTTATATTGGTTTTAGTTAAATCATTCTATTGGGTAGAAATTCTGTATAAATGTCACTCCGAGCTTTCAAGCTTTCGTAGCTTTCTTTCCAGCCTCAGCCGTGTCTGTGTAGAGCTTGCGTGACCTCTCTGTTTAAATTAGGCTGCCTCGGGTCTCCTCTCATAGCGAATGTGACGTTCAAACTGGCTGGTATCCTGTACACCTTAACCCTGCACTGGAAAAACAGTCATGATAGTCTGAGGGATGGTGTGCATATTTAAGCTCATTGTATAAAGTGTAAATCTGAATATTAAGAACAATTTTGTGTGCATATGAACAGAAAAATTTACCAAATCGTCTTCAGAAATATTTAGAAAGCAAGTGAGGCCCACGTCCTCACAGCTACGTTTTTGCGTTTTCGCCCTTTCGTGCACAATACTGCAAAGTTTTCAGCCCCCAAAAACCAAGGCTTTCATAAACGCTCTCACAACTGAATAATTCTGAAAACTCAGCATTCAGTGGTGATGAAAGAGATCACACTAGTTATACCCTCTCATTGTCTGGTTGGTCACCTGGTCATGGAAATAAACAGTATTACATACATATAGTATTACAGAGCGGCTATGGAGGAGCTAGTATATATGGTGATTTCCCTGACTTTTGTGTAGGCAAACGGCGTGTTGCACAGTGTGACTATTGCACATTAACACAGAAGAAACCACACATGCCCAATGTAGGCCAATAGCTATGTCATATTCGCAGGGTTGCTATCTCTCACGCATTTAGCGCAACGATCATACTTTCAGACTCTCATACTCATGTAAGAAATCTTAAGGCAAATTTATATTATTCCATTATAAATTTTAAATTGGCAAAAGCATTGGGGTAGTTTGCAAACATTGCATTTACAGGGTAATAGAACTGTTACATACATGTAAATGCGTGCGCGTGCGTGTGCAGACTTGTGTCGAACTTAAAATCTCACGCCAGGCAGCTGACCAAAGTTGGCAACCCTTTTCGCTGGTTTCTGCATCGCGGAAGCCATTTGGCTTGTCCCGGCCTGCCCCGCCAGCAGTTGTGAATAGCCCCTGTCTGTGTTTAGTGTAAACACTTGTTGTGTTCCCAGTTCTCACAAGTGCCCTAGCCTGTGTTGTATGTGATATCCTGACATGTCGCTAGCTGTTGGGTGTGCGTGCTTTACTGTCCATCATGAAACCTCCCCACATTTCACTACCTTATGGTTGAGTGGTTGTTTGGTGCCTTTTAAGGGGTTCATAGAAAGGTGCTGTTTTCCCGGCAAGCGCGCCTCCTCATCTTTGGCTGCCACCATAACGCCTTGGTCTGTTAGACGCGTGGACGTAGCTGAGTTACATTTATGTAGTAGGCTTTTTTGTCTCCAAAAGCACTTTGAGTTTGACAAGTTTGAAAAGTGTTTTCAGAGATGCCTTTCTGCATACCGATATTGTACTGAGCTGTTATTATTGCGCTTACAAAATTTCTGTTAGAGTTAACAAGTTTGGCAATTTTCCTTTGACCTTTTCCTTTGACCTTTCTCATTAACAAGGTGCTTTTTGGCAATATAATTCACTCTGTAAACTCTGTACACTGTACGCTGGAACCCCCCATATCTGGCACCAAGAGTCAAACCACATTTAAAATCATGTGGTAAGGGGGTTTTAATACAAAGCGATGTATTGAGTTAGCTAGGTTTCTGGAGGCTTACTTCAGAGTTTTGGGAACTAAGAATCACATTTGACTCTTAAACAAGGTGTATTGCTAGCAATTCTCCCATAAAATGTAACGGGAGTATTAATTCCACTACTAATAATACTGCTACTACTACCTTCACCTTCCTGGGGAATTTTAGGGAATGAATTAAAGTTAAGTAAAAGAGGATATACATTTCAAGTGTTACTGACACATGTATTTGGGGAATGCAGTGAAATTCTTGTGGGGGGGCATGGGGAGGATGAAAAAAGTGAAACGCAGTGTGCAATGTAAGCATAGTGTATATGTGATAATGATAAGTTATGTAGCATGGGAATGTCTCTGAAGTGAGTGGGGATGCGTTTTACAGAAGGCAGGATTATGATGAAGGTGTGAACCCATCATCACATAAAAAACATGAACAGAGGTTCTGAATAGCTTTCATACTAAATAATAATAATGTCAATGTTCAATGTTTCTGTAACTGATACGTTTTTTACAGGATGGGGCAGTTAACCCCAACCCCCCCACCAGGAGGGCCAGTTGCAGCTTTTTGTCTGACCTCTAATAATAATAATAATAATAATAATAATAATAATAATAATAATAATCTGGATCTAACTATATCAAAAATATATGGCAATTTGTGCTTCAAATGAAAATTCATTCTTGCTTTGATCACCTATACCAGATTTAAAATTATAGATACTTACTATTATACAACTTTAGAAAAAATTGAAGCAACCTGCCGCTGAGTGTATCCACAGACGCACACCCATAAATTGAGAAATGAGTGAAACAAAAAATTGTGCTGCGGTCTCTTAATTTTTTCCGCAAAATTGTGTGTGTGCGTCTGTGTGTAAGTGCCCCCCCCCCCCCCGACCATGACCATGTCTCCGTGACTCGCCCGCCTACCTGGCAGCGGAGACGGAGCATACTCTGAGGCTGGCAGCCCTCGACGCAGCACAGCAGGTGAAGTGGCGGGAGAGGCAGCGCTTCCTTGAAGACACTTTCCAGCATGATGCCGACGTCCAGCTGCCTGCCGCACGGCTTCAGATGGAGCACCGGAGACGTCAGTGCTAGCTGCCAATATGCACGCCACGGCAGAACATGCAGCACTCCATCCAACACATAAAAATGGCATTCACTTCTGTATTTATAAAAAGCAAAATATCATTTACATTGCATAAAACTACACTGCATATTATATAAGATATATAAAGTTATATAAGAATTCCCCCATGTTTAATGGTCCAGTCTTTGTTACACAATATAGTAATAAATGTATTTAGGCTAAACTAAGATGCAGTCTAATAATAAGATAATATAAATACAGAAAGGCACAGAGGTTATGATACGGCGACTCGGAGGGTCGATGTGGGTGTCTGTGTGCCTCAAAGCAGCTCCTGCCGGCAGTATCTCCTCCATGGAGGTGAACATAGACATGTTGGAGCAGATGGACCTGATGGACATCTCAGACCAGGAAGCCCTGGATGTCTTCCTCAACTCTGTGGGGGAAGAAGGGGTCCCTTCCCCTCCATCGTCAGGAATTTATTGTCAAGGTACCAGTGTCGACCCTATCAGCTGTGTCTGGGGCCAATTCATTCACCATGTTGACCAAATGCTAGGAACCTGCTTCATTGAAAGAAGGAGCTATCTGAAGTATTAATGATGATCCATGGGCAAATGTTCTGCTGGATAATGATTGGTTAATATTTATTTATGCTGTTATGTTTATATGATTAATATCTCTACTGAGTCTTGGTACTTACCTTTTGACTCAAGCCAAAGAAACAAGTTGTCTTTTTTTATCTGGCAGCTGAATTCATAATATGTTTGTTAGCATTTCTCAGAGATGCCATTTAAATCATTTCATGCCAAGTGAAATATGTTTAATGAGTGTCGGCCTGACGCAGAATCACACACGACCATGAAGATAATGCTGAAATGTTTAAGTCATTCAAACACAGTCTCATGCTGTTTCAGAAGAGGATGATGATGAGGAAGATGCCAGTGACGAGGTGTACAAGGGTGAGATCCTACTGAAGGTCCCCCAGACTCGGCGCATTTCATCGACCTCCTCCGGCTCCTCCGACCCTTATAGCCTGGACACCAGCGAGGAAGGGGCAGAGACTCCCGTCGTCCAATCAGACAACGAGGAAGGGCTGGGGGACACCCTAACGCAGGAAGCAGCTGCTCCAGTCAAGGAGGCAGCAGAGAAGGACAAACCTTCCCTCCATTCATAGCTGTGCAGTGACAGGCTATGGGGAAGAAAGTGACTCATTCTTGCAGGGGACCGTCACATGTCTACCCCTCCCCTGGGTGACCCCAACAGAACCCATAAAGACCCATTACTCTGTATGAACACAGTCATGAGAAAAGGGAAGCATACTCTCCTCCAATTCTATGTTTTTATGTATTAGGGCCTTACTAACAACTGTGTTATTATTATTATCCCTATCAACTTCTACATACATAGAAACAGAACCTCAAGAGGGAAATGAAAAAAAACACTCGAAAAAATTTCAATATGTGGACATTTTTTTTTCCAAAAAACATTCAAAAAAGTACAGCAACATTGAGAAACCATGTGGGAAAAAATAAGGACACCTTCCTACTTCCACAACATTTAAGTGAATATTTTGCAGCCAAGTGTTACGTATAAAAATGTATCAGAGTAGTTAATCGTTAGGATAATCACTAGTTAGGCTAACTGGCATTTCCAAATTGCCCGTTGTTATTCTGAGAGAGCGTGTGACCTCTTTAACACACCGACTGGATGGATGCCTAGAAACATTGTGAGACTTGTTTTCTGACCCGCATTGACAACATACAAGGATTTGTATGATAGTTTGTGTTCTTGATAACAAGCTATAGGAGTAGCAACAACAAAGTACACTTTCTTCGAGATCTCATCTCTGAAAGCATGTAAAGTGTAATAGTTCCTTACCTAATCCATAGGGTAAAGTTAGAATCTCAGTCTTAATTATATATTATGTAGAAATGCTGATAAACCTGTTATTCTCTATAGAGTTAAAAAAATTATAGTTCATTAAAGTCACGAGACAGTTATTACAGCAATGAGGACAACATGAATAAGGAATAGGGAGCTACTGAATATATTCAGGTTTACATTACAATTTAAAAGCTTTAGAAAACAGATAACATGCTTTAACACTTTAATGTTGCAGGCAGCAGCAAATCGTATGTCTAGAAATCCTCCATGTCTTTGACTTTATCATTAAATAAGGTGGAGGTCATATAAAGCATTCTCTGCGTGATGTGTAATGTTTTCATTGAAGGTTTCAGTTGTGCCGCTCTTTCCTGCCTTATAATCCTGGCTGAATATCACTGAGCTATTCTGGCATGAAGACTGACCCGGCATGTAGGCTAATCCAGCATGTAGGCTAATCCAGCATGAAGACTAATGTGTATTGGTACAGATGAGTGTCAAAACCAGAAAGAATTAGTTCCTCCCTGCAGGGGCCTTCAAACTAGGGAAATGTCATCTCTCTTTCACCTGGTTACAAACAAATTAGTAGTTCATATCTGTCTTGTTAATTACAGTAGAGTCTTCATGAACGTACAACACCAGTCGAAAGTGTTTGCACACAACAGGTTTTTACCACTTTCCCATTTATTTCATAAACTGCAGATTTATTATTCTTGGTAAGCATTGGAAAGTTGAGCGAACAACTATAAATGAAAATATAAGTCAAATAAAACGAGTTTCCTTTATAACATAGAAAAAGCAGTGAAAATATAACATAGAAAAACATATCTGGCATCCTATTAACTGGTTGTGTGGTGATGGTATAGTGAAATTAAAGGCTGTCATTTAGCTTTAAATGCACTAGTTAACTGTTTCATCCTGTGAGACGGAGCAGTATTTAATGTCCCTTACAACTGCTGCAGGAGGTTAATTGATGAATCAAAGATATGCCATTTTCTTACTAATAAAGGTACTCATACGGTGAACATACTGTAAATTTAATTGCTAGCAAAAAAATAATATTGAGTGTCTTTTGGGTAAATGTTATGTGAAGTAGCATGCAGATGTACAAAATCTGAGTGTGTGCAATATTTTTTGACAAATAGTGTATCTGCACATCAGTGCTACATGTGTGTGTGTGTGTGTGTGAATTTGTGGGGTTTTGCTTCTGTGTTTGAACGACGAACAAAACTGGTTTTAATTCTGTCAACAAATGTTATTGGACTCCCCTCATAAATGTGTGTTTGTAGAGATACCAAGGAAAGAGAGGTTAGGAAGCTTCAGAAGGGGAATTGTGGCACACCTGGGCCAGAACTTTGGGAATGTAATCCGTCCAGGGCTTCCAACGAGAAAGAACTTGACTGATATGATGATGGGTCATTGAAAGGTTCCGCAGTCACAGCGCCAGAGTACGAAGAGATGCAGCTTCCATTGTGCAAAAACAACCAGAGTGACAGGAGTTTAAGCCTTTGTATATTGTCTTCGGCATGGCAATGCAACACTTCACAGAGACTACACCTCACTGTAATCTGTATGTAATAAAATGCAATTGGTTCCTATTCTGGTTCTGATTCATCTTTCATAGATTGAGCAGCAACAGAATACAGTGCATAACACACCTCTGTAATTCTCATTATCCTAAATCATGTGTCCCATACTTGGGGTCTGTAGTTAAACTTGTTAAACATGGCCTTTTCTCCTTATTGTAAAATTAACACTTTAATAAGAACTATAATTAATTGGAATTGGAATCCCTACAGTAGCTTGGGACAGCGCAATGACTGGTAATGTTTAGTGTTACACAAGAAATGCCTCGGGACTGGATGCTTGGGGCTTTAGGGCTGCATACTGACCCAGGGACTGGCAACTGGTCTGTTGGTAATTAGCAGAAATTAACAGGTGGAGGCATGTTTGAGACAATAAGGCAAGGTGCAACCCTGCAGGGCAGGTCCCTGCTCTATCATGGCAAAATAGCTTCAGTGTGGGGAGCAGAAACTGCTTGAGAAATGGCGATTTGACAATGGCTTGTGGTGATAGGATAAGGAGAGATTATCAAGCTGAAGGGACAGAGAGAGGACTGAGGGAAATGACTGTTATGGTGCGTTTCATTGTCTGAATCCATGCTGAATATCTGGGCCCAACTGATGACTTGGGTGACGAGGAGTTCCAGCAAGAAATGCTCTTCTGGGGAGCAATGTATCTGGTCCAGTGCAGATCATAGCTGGTCATCTATTGTCATGAAGTTACTAGAAATGATTGCACCAAATGAGGATTTTTTTGTCTGTTTACCTGGTTGTTTGGATAAGTTTGGTTGTCTTGGGTTTTCTAAGTGTTTGTATCTGTGTTTGTCTATCTGTCTACATTTTTACTTATAGTAACACTTTCATAAAATGGTCATCCTGTCTTATTTGGTTATATGTCTCCATTCCCCTAGGCTTGTGCTTATACTTCCACTACAGAAAACATAAATTCTATATAAGAAAATGTGATGTTATAATACAAACAGACAGCAGGGTTAGAAAGGCCCAGACTCCAAACAGATAAATATTTGCTGATAGTGCCCAAATATACACAAAGTAATTGAAAAAAACTGATTCCCCATGTTGGCTGACGTGGGGTGGGACTCTGTACATGCAAATAGTTCCTGGACCTGCCCCTAACAGGTCCCAGCTATGCTCTCTGAAGTTATGCGGCTATTATCTCAGGCTGTTTACTGAGGGCATGACACACGAAGCACTGGGGAGCTAACGTGAAGGCGGGTGGACTCAGCCTCTGGAGTTCATCTTGGTTCAAGTCACCACATCTCACACGAGTCGGTTCCGGTCAGGTCTTCACTGGTCGAGGACCCCTGACGAAGTCAACACCATGAAGAGCAGCTTCAGTGTCCTGCTTCTCCTCGCTGTGAGTTTCTGGTGCAAATGCATGATTGAAATTTAAATCAGATGTATAACTTAAAAAATATACCGTATGTGTTCTTGATCGTTCCACTCAATAAACATTAAGGGTAGACATACAAGTATCGCAAATGTGTTAGCAGAGGAGAGCAGATTAGCTTTTTTTGATCACCAGTAAAAACAGGAAAAAAGAAAAATAATTTGCAGTGAATTTATAGCAGAGTTGAAGTTTTCAAAGTCTGCTTCACAGGCCTCTGTGGACATTTCTGACTGTGAATATGAACTTACATTAAACACAAAAAAAGTCTTAAATAAAAAACATAAAGTGCCCTAGCGTGACATGTTGCACCTGGATCGGAAAGTTAAGACTTTTTGCGCTGCGTTGTAATCTGGAAAAAAAAGAAAAGAAAAACAAGCCTAAACATAATTTTACATTTCAAGCTAACATTCTTAGAAAATTCATGATCTGACGGGTTATGAAAATACTATACAGCACTCTTGGTTCTGCTAAGAGTTTATATCTACATGTGTAAAAGCACTTCACAAACACATACACACACTGACGTGCACACCCGTGGGAAATAATTTAGAACTGACCACAATGTAACATAAAATGTGAATTAAATTATCTGAAAAAAAATAATGTCATCATCACTAATTAATTAAAAATGGTGCACACTGCTTGGTCACAAACAATATTTAGGCCTATTTATTTTTCTAAATCGTAATGTACCATTAATCGCAGTCATTAACATACACCAGTATCGGTTGTCTTTTATTTTTTGTAACTAACATTACTCCCGGAGATTAACACGTACTGCTGCCTTTACCCAGTTTTTTCTTTGGGAAAGATAAATTATTTAATTGCTTGGATATCTTGGGATTTTGATTTCGTTTGTTAAACTTTAATTAAATTAATTTAATTAAAATAATCGAATGGGAATTAAATATCTTAAATTTCACATCCAGCATAGCTGTATAATATCTCTTTAAAAGCTGCAAAAAATTACTTCTTTCTCTGCTGTTGGAGGATGGACAATGCAGACTGAAACATTTTTTTTGTAGTACTTTAAAGTAGCAAATAGGCTAACTATTGCTGCTTAAGAAAAAATGGTATTTGTTTAATTTTTGCATCATTTCTCAAACAATATGTTGGAATGTTCTCTGATATATTTGTGGCTTTGTGGATTAGGATTAGCACCCATGTTGGAACAGTCATGGGTTTGATCCTGTGGTCAAAAGAGTGATTTCACATGACAAAATACATGACAGGGAGCATCCTGGTGGATGCTGGTCCATCAGATGACAGAACAGTCAGTCATTCAATATGGGAAATGTAGAAATATTAATTCACCTAAAATTAACATGTTTCTAGACTGGGTGAGGAAATGGGCAGAGTATGTACCCATGTTAAGTTACAGTGCCAAACACTGAGCCACCATACTACCAAAATCTGATTTAATATCATATAACAATAATAATAATACAATGATTCTAAAAGTCATTGAAACACCAGGTTTATGACTTGCTATGAAACTGGTAATCAAGCAACAGGTAGTGAGGAAAATGCAGATTGCAACTTGCATACACTTTAAATATCTTCTGATATTTTGACGTATTTTTTTTTGGTGTGCAACACACTGTATTTCCTGGGGGTCCACATGTACACCTTGCGTATTCTGAGGCCTTAAGCAGGCATTCAATCCAATTTAAGACATTTTTTTAAATATTCTTGTAATTTTTATTACTATAATTTATATTCTATGATCATTTATATCAGGGTTCTTGAAATCTGGACCTCGATGCCTTCAAACTGGAACATCACAAATGTTAACCCAGTGGAACATTGCGATTGTTTGGGACTGAAGGAAGTTGTTTTTTACTTAAGTACAGAGCAGTGCTTGCCTCTGTTGTAGGGGACATTTGGAAAGTGCAGTGGGTATGATATAGAGATTTGGGTACTCAGGAATGTGAATAATGATAGGGTAGGTACACCTTCACCCCAGGGTGTTCTTGTGAATAGAGACTACCTAATATCTTCATTACGAAAAATGGAATTTAGGAATTATGTATGTTTTGTATGTTTTTCAAGCCACATTGATTAATTTGTTTTCCTTCCACACTGAACTGACACCATGCCGTATGTCCCAGTAATTTTTCCTTTTCTGTTCCATCAGGTAACTGTCACGCATTGCTTTGGACACATGTGGGAAAAGATGGTTTGTACAATGCCGACATTAAGCGATTATGCCTACCGAGATCTCTATGTGAAGGTGTCCTAAACGTCGCTCCTACCTGCTTTCTCATATGAAAGGAAACACTGAGGCGTTCCAAAAGAAGATGGGTTCTGTCAACCATCGAGCTGCGGGAAGAGGACGAAGGCCCGTTCCCTAAAGAGGCAACTAAAGTCAGTGTGATATCGCACCACTTTGCTTCCCATCAACCTTCACTGTGGATCTGCCAATTAACGGCTCTTTGGCTTCTTTTTTTATCTCCGCAGCTTTTTAATGATCAAGAAATTAATTACAAACTGAAATACTTCATTAGTGGAGAAGGGGTGACAGAGCCTCCAATGGGTGTGTTTTCCATCAATGATCAAACTGGTGTGGTCTATGTGAATAAACCCATCGATCGGGAGAAAAACCCAACGTTCCATGTGAGCATTCCAGACACTATAGCTACCCTGACCCCCACGGATTCTTCTATACATATTTATGCCATCTATATTCTTTGATTATATATATTCTATGATTATATATTTGCAGTACATTTAACAATATATTGAAAGGCTTATAAACTCTGATTGGAACTCTGATTATTTGTGATTATAACAAATAAACGAATGAATATATATGTGTTCTGTTTGTTTTTATTTCATAGAATAACTGCCATTAAAATGGCCTCTTTTATTTTATTTAATCTTTTATTTTCCTTGTTAAGATGTACCATCTAGCACATGAAAGTGATCCCTAACCTTTCTTTCTCTTGCTTGGAACAGGTTCGGTTTGACGTTCTCGACAGGGTAACTAACGCAATTGTGGACAGAACACTAGCGTTTGATGTGGCAATAAAAGACATTAACGATAATCCACCGGTCTTCGACAGGCCTGTAATTAATACAGATGTGAAAGAGACCACGAAAGGGGGTGAGATGTCCCTTGCTTTTTACCTTGTTTCTGGGGGGGGGGGGG
>JAODUD010000107.1:6597557-6627317 GCA_026784285.1 Stomatorhinus walkeri
TACACTGTAACCCGTCTGTTCCATGCCTCAAGGAGGATTGGAGGTAACCCATCAAACCCCAAATTATTAGGGTTACAGCTTTATACTTTGCATTTCCCCAGAAATTTGTTTTAATATGTATCTTTGTGAATGTACTCATGATTATGAAAATATAAATGTCTATAATTTACTCATAGTACATAACTTACAATGAATTTGTCGGCAATAGAATTAATTTCAAATTCTATTTATTCTGTCAAGTAAATATTAAATTAAACGTACTGTGACGATTGGCAAACCGACGCCACGGGGCAGCGACTGCAAAAGACGACAGGAGATTTGCACAAAGTTGCTTTTTATGTCCAGTCCCGAAAGGATCGCACAGAAAGCAACACACGGGGGCGCAGAATTGTGCAGAAACACAGGGAAGTTACACTAAGGAAAGTAAGGCACACAGACGGTGGGTAATTCCCGTCAGGATCAAGTAAGGGCCGAGTACAAACGCACGTAAGGGTAACAACAATTACATACAGTAATTACAATACATATACTATTTACAATATATAGCCTACATTACAGTATAAAGAGGTATATATACAGGGATTGACGTGACTGGTACGCAAGTACGCATTCACCTTTAAAAGCGATACGTGTGGCAATCGATTAATTTAACAGCGCAAATACGTACGTATTTCAAGTGCATTTGCGCCGAGATGATAAGAAATCACGGTGAATTTTAAACTCTATACCGCAAATGAAGTAAGAATTAGCATATAAAAATTATATTTCTTGTCATATCGGCGCAAATGCACATAAAGTACGTAAGTATTCACGCTGTTACAACAACCGATAGCCGCACGTATCGCCATTATAGGTGAATGTGTACTTGCGTGCCAGTTATGTCAATTGATTAATGTTAAGGGTTGCTTAGAAATTTCCTTGTTTTCTATGAAAAAATATATCAAATGAGTTTGAATAAGAAATATAGGTAAATAAATTAGAAATAGTTGCTGACAAAGTTAGAAAGAATTATTATTTAAATTAAAACGATACATGTGTTCTTCAAATTTTGTTTTCTCCATTTGCAGCAATTACAGTGTTGTAGACTTGGGACATTCTAAACGTCAGTTTACTGAGGTAATCTGACAAGATTTCACCCCGTGCTTCCAGAAGCATCTCCCACAACTTGGATTGACTTAGTGGGCACTTCTTACATACCATTCAGCCAAGCTGCTCCCATAACAGCTCAGTAGAGCTGAGATCCAGTGACTGTGCTGGCTGCTCTATTATACACGGAATACCAGCTGACTGCTTCTTCCCTAAATAGTTCATTGTCCTGTTGTAGGCTGTATCTTTGCATTTCTGTCTACATAGTCAGCATCCTGGAGTTGCCTCTTCACTGTTGACATTGACACTGGTCTTTTGCAGGTACTAGCAAATTAAGCTGTCAGCTGAAGACCTATTGACAAAGTTTCTCAAACTACAGACTTTAATATATGTATCCTCTCATTCAGTTGTACACTGATGCTCAAATTTGCTGATGCTCCAGATACTCAACTAGTCCAAAGGCGGCCAGTTTTATTTCTTCTTTAATCAGCACGACAATTTTCATCTATGCTAACATAATTACAAAAGGACTTTCTAAAGATCAATTATTATTAAATAACAAACCTGCATTAGTAAACACAGCATTCCACTAGAACTGGACTAATTGTTACTAAAAACGGGTCTCTGTACACCTATGTAGATATTCCATAACAAATCAGCCTTTTCCAGCTATGATAGTCATTTACAACATTATCAATGTCTATACAGTATTTCTGATCAATATGATGTTATTTCAATGGACAAAAACCTGTTTTTTTCCAAAAGCAATGACATTCCTAAGTGAGTTTTGAATGACAGTGTATTCTCCAAAAAGTTACCGATATCTTTTTATATTGCTAGAAGTATACCACTTCAGTTCCTAACCCTCTCGTCAGGGCTGCCTTAGCCATTTCATGTATTTGTTGCATTTTACCACCAGCTCACTATTAAGCTAGTTAAATAATATGATAAGGTGTTGATTTTCCAGATATTCTGTACTAGTAGACCACATAAGTATATGGGTATGTGGAATGGTTACTGCAAATTCTCGGGTGAGTTTCAAAGACGTTGAAACAGTTAAGTTGACAAACTTTGACAGACATTTAATCATACTTCTACACAATCATAAAGAACTTTCTTTGGCAGCCTAAGACGATTGCACAGTGCTGTATAACAACATGAGCCAAAAGGTTACTAAACCCCAAGATAGACTGATCGGCCATAACATTAAAACCTATTATGTAGGTCCCCGCAGAAAACTGCTCTGACACATCAACGCATGGACCCTGAAAGACCTCTGAAGATGTCCTGTGGTATCTGACACCAAGACGACAACAGCAGATCCTTTGCGTTCCATTTGAACTGGGAAATGGGAATTTCAGCCAGCATTAACCTTTTCAGCAATTTGTGCTACAGTGGCTCTCCTGTGGGATAGGACTAGATGAGCTAGCTTTCGTTCTCCACGTGCATCACTGAACCTTAGGCAGCCATGACCCCATCACTGGTTCACTGCTTGATCTTCTTTGGACCACTTTTCATAGGTACTGACCACTGTACACTAGGAACTCCCTACAAGACCTGCTGTTTTGGAGATATTCTAACTCAGTTGCCTAGCCATCGCACTTTGGGCCTTGTCAATGTTGCTAGCCAATCCTTATGCTTATCCATTTTTCCTGCTTCCTGCTTGTTCACTTGCTAGTATGTAATGGTACCCATACCAGGGGCCATTGTTTAGAGATAATTAATGTTATTCACTTCACCTGTCAGTGGTTTTATGTTACAGCTGATCGGTTTGTGAAGCTGCAGCACGTGACAAGCTTAACAATCATGGGTAATTGCCTTAAAACTTCAGGTACCTGGCTAAATGCTGTGTGTTTCAACAAAGTGTAGCACTCTTGCAGAAATTGATAATTGTGAGATGATATAAGCACGTATCCTGCAAAATGAAATGTTGTTCTCTGGCAGGGATAAATACTTTATCATTTAAAAATGTTTAGCCTTGTTAGGACCAGTCCACACCCTGTCTGGTCTGTCATCCCATTCCTAACATTTGAGCACTGAGTCTTAAATGATAATGACCTTCACCTGTGTTTTGTTCCCAGCCACATAGTTTAGTTAATTGTTATGGTCTGTACCTGCCCCTCACATAACCCTCATTGTAAGTGTATATATTTGCTTATTCTTGCCTTATTGGTTGGTCATCGTGGATGTAGATGTTCATGCTGTATGCCTTGGTCCTAGTTTGTTGTTACCAGTACTAGCCTTTGTCCCTTAAGGTTTACCCTTCTCGCTTCTGATTTTCACCCCCTGTGGTCCTTTACCTTTCTGGTTCCCTGTAGGTTTTATATCAGTTAATAAAGTCCCCTTCAGTGTGCAAAAACTGCATATGGATCATCCCTCTGTCTCCTCATCTTGGCGTGGCAATCTCCAATTTCCAGAAAACACTATCTTTTTACCTTTACTATTCAAATCTCAGAAAGCACAGTATTACATATTTGCCTAAAGACTTGTCAACTTGTCTGTAATGTGATATTATTATACTATGTCACTTATGACATTCCAATAAAAGATGAGAACTGTTGAAGTATTTATGTATGTGCACGAAACAGACCCCAGGCTACCAGCACAACCCTGCACCAGGTAAGTGGGTGTATAAGATGGACAGAAAACGTAAATCATGACTGTAAGACTATGAGAGCTTGTTCATGTATTTTATTTTCTGGTTTCACAAGATTCTCTAAAACGAGAATCTCTGAAGTAATTGATTACCTGGCTGGTAGTTAAACAGACAGCTGTACAGATATGGTATATTGCATTTGCATTTAGTGTCTGTAGTGAGCAATGTCTGTTAAACTGTATATTGTGTGAAACATGAATCATGCCACAAAATTAATAAAACATCTGCACATTGACAGTGAACAGTATTCTGCCAACATTAATATCGATACATAGTACAAACTACAGATTCAGTGCTCAGTGGTAGTCTTGGGATGCTTGTTTAATTCAGCAAATTCATTGTTTTTTTTAACAGATCATTACTTCATTCATTTATGAAACGATTGGAAGTTTTAATGCAAGACATTAATTTCAAGTACTAACAAACTGAAATCCAATTATAGTTATAAAAGAGCTGTTCTGAGTTAAAGTTCATTGTCAAGCATCATTGGGTGGTGTAACACCTTTGCAGTTGCCTAAAACACCAAACATTTGTGTTTAGCGTCGCTTTGGGAGCCAATGACTATATAATTGCAATTAATAACAAAATGGCAAGAAAAGAATTGAGTGAGTCAGACAAAAAAAATCAGTAAGTAAAAGTAAGTAGAAGTTTGTTTCTATGGATCTTCCCTAAGCAGGGGCTACACAGTGGTTCAGAACACGCTTATTCCAGAAACAAACACCACACAACCACAATACCAAAACCAAAACATTAAAAGAGAAAATACTAATAGATTAAAACATAAAATGTCATATCAACTTACTGCTATTAAAATCTAAAGAGTAAAAATGTGTTTTTAGCTGCCTTAAAAAAAGAGAGAGAGTCAGACAGCCTTATGTGCAGAGGGAGATTATTCCATAATCTTGGGACAGGAACGGCAAAAGCGCAGTTCTCTTTTCACTTGAAATTAGGGACCACTAAGAAATCTTGGCTAGAGGACCTTAGTGACCTGGAACTTGCATGCACAGTCGACGGTTCACAGGAACCTTACCATTCATGGCTTGATAGGTTAGCAGCAGTAGTTTACAATCTATTCTAACTTCACTGGGAGCCATAGGAGAGAGGTCAGCACTGGCCTAATAATATCAAAGTGTCTAAGCTTTGTAAGAAACCGAGCCACTGCATTTTGCACCAGTTGAAGCCATGCTAGAGTTTTCTGACTAACGCATGTAAATAACAAATTGCAATATTCCAGGGAAAATGACAGTTATGAAAAATTATTTCCTGAAAAGGAAGGGCATGTCTTTGCAAAGTTTCTTAATTGGAAGAAGCATGATGTCACTAGTATCTTTACACAAAGAGAAAAATTTAACTGAGAATCAAAGATAATGCCCAAGTTGACATAGAAATTCACCTTGGATCCAAGGGGACCTTATTCAGTTTTAAAAAGTTGCATGACATCCAGACCTTAATCGCTCCTATACACTCAGATAGATTATCTAACATACTGACCTCATTGTGCTTTAAAAGAGAGGTGAAGCGGAGTGTCATCTGCATAAAAACTATGACACTTAATAAAAAGAAAATGTCTTTGTGGAAGACGTGTGGAAGATATAGTAAACATTGCTTGTCACTGGACTTTTGTTATGAAACCAGTTAATTTGCTACTTTATTATGGAATTAAGCAAGCAGCCGTAGACTTTCTGTGAGCACTGTATCGGCAATATAATCTATTTTTCAACTGTATATTAGTCAAGGTCATGGGGTTGGACTGATGCCTGTCCTGTGCAGCACAGGGGACACAGCTGGGATGAAACCTGGAAAGGATGCCATTCCTCAGGGCACACGCATGCATGCACACGCACACACACACACAAGACAGTAAACTCAGAGACACCAATTAACCTACCTGTCTCTTTGGCCTATGGGAAGAAACTGGATGACCATTCAGACGCCCAAACTCCACAAACATAGAGCAGAGATGAGACCATATCCCCTGAGCATGGAGGCATGAGGCCAGCATGCTGCCCTAGGGACAATGTTACTGAAAATATAAGGGAGCCTAGAAGTTTGTGTAGAGTGTCACCAGCGACACAGCTACTGTGTTTTTGGTCTTGCTTATCAGCCAGGTTAACCTCTCTTAAAAGCACACCTTTCCACCTCTATGCATTCACACTTTCATAGTCTTTCTGTTCCTCTCTCTGCTGTCTCCGCCCCCCAGGCACAAAAACACATTCCAATAATATGCATGTATGAGCCAAGCTGCCTGCTAGCGAGCCGCATCACGGGGTCTCCTGAGACTGCCTTCCCGCATTTAAACTGAAACACCTTCGGGCTGCACATGCACAGGGCTGCGCTTGGGCAAACACAGTGACACTGGCTGCTGAGGCGGATCACTATGCAGGCCTTTGTCAGGATATCCGCTACGCTGTGTCTACTCTCACTGGTAAGTACGGCTTATATTCCCTTTACATATATTGTGACTTTGGTTTTTGGAAAAGATCAAAAAGTCGTTTAAATAATAAGTAAGAAACAGCTGAATTTGCAACTTAGTGCTCAGAACAACAACAACCATAATAGCACCGTACAGGAGAAGTATAGGTACAGGATTACCTGTGGTAAATAATAGGAGATATTATTAGCAATTGCAAAAATAAGAACTGCTACAAAAAAGTAATCCATAAAGAACTTTGCACAATGACAAATTTTAAATGTCTCTGCACAAATGATAAATTTTAAATGACTATTTAGAATCAATATTTCTTAATGTTTCACATGCTGTTCAGTTTAACACACAAATACTACCTCATGACCATTAAGGTTCACAGTGATGCAGTGCTTTTCCCAGGAAGTACAGCAGGAAAGCTATGTTTGCCTAACCACGCAAACAAGACAGTTGGAGTGTGCAGTCACTCAGCAACAAGATCTATTTACAGCCTGCTCCTCCCCCCAAATTACTGCAAAATAGTACAATTACACACAAACTTTGTTTTTTATCTTGAACTTGCGTGGCTCGGATTCCATCCGTCACTCTTCTGTACTTGGCTGACTAACACATCCCTTACTACAGCACCGCATGATAAAATGGGCTCAATACCTGAGAAGAGAGTACGTACTGGCAATGGCTGTTGGCACAGCAAATCCTGATTGGAACTGGAAGAGAACACCAGACTCTCAATACAGTCTAATCATCAGCATATATGCAAATGACCAATAATACAAAACAAGAACTTTAATAAAATTAACTTAAAAAAAACGTATTAAATAGTTCAATAACTTGAGGTATATATTAAATAAAAGAGAATATTATTGAGAATAGGGACAAAATCTTATTTTGGAGAAATTTTAATTTTTATTCTTCAATGACGCTGGGAAAATGTTTTTTATAAGATCAAACATCTTGGCTATTAAACCTTGTAATCATTTTATCTTAAAAGATATTTTTTTAGCTGAGAGCTTGATTTTTGTAAACTCCATCAGTCAAACAAAAATTCCCTCCACTGTGGGAAACTGGCCCTTTATCCATTTGGTCTTCATACAGACTCCTGGAGACAGAAAGTCAGATGACCTTGGTGAGAGGAAGTTGTATGGCGTAGGCAAAGAACATGATGAGCGAGTAGCAAGGTTAGAAAGAAATATAAACATAAGAAATATGAAAGCTATATATGAATGAACTAAATTAACAGTAATTAAATAACTACAAAGTAACTAGGGAAATCCCTCAAAATTATAACATAAAACACATTTATAACTCTAATAACACACAGTAGGTTTACAACAGAATTTTTCTTGTCATAAACTAATTTTTTTTCATACCTTTAATGACTATAATAGAAAAATCCATCTGACAGCCAACTGACAGAGTTGACATCATATAAAACACAAAATAGTACATAATCATTTTAAAAAGCACACAGATTGCACACAGTTTGCCACCATAACAGAACTGAATGAAAGTCTTTCAAATATCTGACAGAGTTGACAAAATTGTTATACTTTTTTAATTTCATAGCATAGTCAGAGTGAGTAGTCATTTCTTTGTTAAAAGTAGGTGAGGTCTCTTAATGCTAATCAAAATGTGCATTTTTAAACCAGATATTTTTTGTTTAGTTTTGGGGGGCTACGGAGTTGACCTATTATGCTTGAGCCATACCTGATTCAATCTTATTTCATGCATCTATCAAAGAAACTTTAAAAAGCACTTACCAGCGCTTGAGCAGTATTCCCTCCTTTTTTGAAAGCAGGAAGTGCGGTCGGGGTCCTTAGCATGCAGCTGATCCTTTTAATCCCAGATTAAATTATGTTTTTGTAGAAATCATATTGAGTTAACAATAATCTGGGGCATAACTTTAATGAGAAACCATTTTTATCAAAATATACATTTTAAAACACAGATGATTATAATAGTGAAATTTTACATTTTTTACCTATATTATCTGTAGATATAGTTTTAGATTTTGAAGGCTTTTAAAACATTTTTTTTAATTGTTTGAATTCTTGTCCGGGACAAGTTTAAAAAAGTGCAAGTACACTAACAGTTATTTAAATAGATGCCCATACAGTACATTCCATCCATTCTAAAATACACCAAAAAATAGTATAGTATGTCGATATGTAATATTTATTATTATTATTATTATTATTATTATTACTATTATTATTTGGCCCAGTTCTGAAAATGATATATACACTACCGGTCACCCAGCCAGGTTTTGACCACTTTTCCATTTATTTCATACACCGTAGATTTTTTATTCTTATTAAACACTGGGCAGTTGAGTCAACAACTATATTATATATACACACATACACATGGAGTACTGTGCAAAAGTCTTAAGCAGTCACAGAAAATTGGGTTTAAATGATCTTCTTGTTGGTGTAAAACTATGACATGCTACAACCATCCAATGTACCCATGCATTTTTGGGATTGACCATCTTGTTTGGCTAATCAATAACCCATTCAATTATTTAACAAATCAAGTTAATGAAACTGATTGATTGACCGATCAATTGATTGACTGATTGATAGGTGGAGACATTCAAGGAATACATAGGATGGCTGAGGTGCCCTTAAGGAGAGGTTAAAAAAGAGGAGATTATATATGTGTTTCTGTAAATATATATGTGTGTGTCTGTGTGTGAAAAAAATACTTGTTCTAAAGATGGTTTTACAGATGTACATTCTAAAAAATAATATAATATCTTACCAAAGAAAGGAAGGTAAAAACATACAGCGGGCTGCCTAGGTAACACATACATATTTTATGCTGTAGCTATGGTAATATCAGTCTCCAGATAAACTAAACACGAGAATCGTTGTTCTATCTAGCCCAGAGGCGGTCTGAAGCTGTGGCTGTTTGTGCCGCATCTCAAATAAATGGCTACATACAACAGGGTTTTAATCGATATGACATGAAACTCTGTAACAACTGTTTAATGTTAACCAAAGAACGTGACTTAACTTTCTAAACACCTTGTTTTTTTAAATCAGTAAAAATGTAGTATCTAAAGAACTGATAAATGTAAGGTCATTTTTGTTACATTTACAAAATTATCACACGGATACGTTTGGCACTCTGTTACAGAGCCCCTAAGGGCATACGGTTGCAAAATACTGCGTTTTCTTGTAATTAAGAAGGCAAGCAAGTATTTAGCAAGAGAATGCAAAACTATGAAACCTGCAAAGTTACAAATCAATTATAAATGATTGCAAAACTTTTGCGAGGGAATGCAAAACAGTGGCTAGGCAACACAAAACAATAAAAATATTTTACAACCCTGTCCCCTGAAGGTCTTCGTATTACTTTTTACTTTGGTTGATATACTTAAACTTTGTAGCATGCCTTCCCATGCTCTAACGCATTATCTGAATTGTGCAACATGTATTTATTATCACAATTAAACCTAATTAATCACCATCATATGTAAGGCAGAATTCATTCATTGTCTCAAGGATTATAGTTGTAAACATTGGTTTAATGATACCATATTAATACAAAAGGACGTAAAATCAATCCAAATGCTACATAAGCCATTTAATCCAAGATTTGGAAGTCTGCTGTTTAATCAGTGTCAAATTCATTCAACTTCAGATCAAATTACATTTTTTTTACCAGGACGTGCCAGTGCTGGAGGCCTCATCATCAAACGGTCATGTGCGACTGAAGCGAGCCTGGATCATCGACTCTTTCACCATCGAGGAGGAGCATAAAGGACCATTCCCATATCCATTGGGGAATGTAAGCTTTCCTGGGCATCATTTTCATTTTCTATTCAGATGATTTAAGCTACACAAATTCCTTGAAATGCAAACCTAATTAATACCAGATTTCTCATGTGCTCATGCTCAACCTGTCCTCTTAGATCAGCATTCAGCGTGACTACGTTGTGCACTTCATTCTACATGGAAAGGGGGTAGACGAAGAGCCCAAGAATATCCTCAAAATCGATCCAAATACTGGGCTAATTAATGTTTACGGGAAGGTGGATTATGAGCAGTTTCATGTGCTGAAGGTAAACAGCAGCTAACTTTTAGTCCTGAAACATTATTACTCGCTCCCCGGTTTCCTTCCATGTTACGACTTTACGATGGGTATGAATATTCAATAAATTACATGAGATATTCAGCACTTTATTATAAAATAGGCTTTGAATTAATTGTTTAGCCCAGCTGTAGGCTAATGTAAGTGTTCTAAGCATGTTTATGGTAGGCTAGGCTAGGCTAGGCTATGATGTTTGTTAGGTTAGGTCTAGTGTATTAAAATGCATTTTTCCCTTACTGTAGGTTTATCAGAACATAATCCCATCTGAACCCAAGGAGCTTCTGTATCCATAAAATAATAATAATGTGTCTTTCTAGTAGAAAATAAAATACTTTATATTCTGTACATTAGATTTAATTAGATTAGATTTAAATTAGATAATTAATTAGATTTAAAGTTATCATCTTGAAACTACTAATGAAATAATAAAGATATCAATCATTATTTTAGCAAATTTGTCAAAAAAGTAATATTTTGCACTGTTCTTGCAGCTAACATTTGAAGCTAGAAAATCCTCATCAGTTGTGGACACCAAACTTGGTGTCGAGATAAATATATTGGACATAAATGACCACGCCCCAGTATTCCAAAAAAAAGTATATGAAACGACGGTTGAAGAATCAATGACACAGGGTAACTCATCTTCAGAATTAAGGAATATTAATATGATTGCTGTACATGCCGTTACAGGTGTCTTACATTTTGTACAGTTGTAGTTCATTAAATTATAACATTCCTCTTTTTTCCCTGTCAAGGATCCAATGTTTTGACTGTACTGGCAACAGATTTTGATAAACCAGGAAGCCCAAACTCAACTTTTCAATATAAGATACTTTCTGTGACCCCTAAAACCTCCGATGTTGAGTTTTTCATCGAACAAAGTGGCAAAATATCATTTAAAGGATGTTTGGACTATGAGGTATGAGACAGTTTTGCATCACACGGGGTTTTGTTGCCCCTTAAAGATGTCCGTCATGTTGCAAAAGTTGATTTTTAAGTGTGCGCAAAAGTTAAAGATGCACGTGAGTCGTCAAACGTGTTTGTCGTCTGGCAGAAAGCAAAGATGTACAACATAGTGGTGGAAGCAAAAGACAATGGGGAGGTGGTGCGTCTGTCCAGCAACACTACAGTCAGAATCAGCATAACAGACAAAAACAACCACCTGCCTGCCTTTGCTGGTCGCACGGTAAGTTTTAAAGACTTGTTTTTTTTTTTTTGTAAGAACCAAAACAGTCCTAAACAAACAAAATAGACTATCTAAATAGCCTTTCATCCCATGTTTAAGGTAATCTTATTAGTCCTATTTCCACCAATAATAACAGCACAACATTTTATTGTAGTGCACTTAAAGTTGACATTTTCTTTCTTGTTACCTAAAGAGTTCTTTGGTCAAAAAATAACATTGTTTTTTTTTTTTCTCGCTCAAGTTTCAGAATATTAGACCACATTGTTCTAGGTGTCAAAAAAGATTACTGACTCTCCCCAGAAACAGAAAAGACAGGATTGGCTAGATATGACTTTCTTTGCTTGACTTCAGCTGACAATCTGAGTCAACACTGACACAGCAGCTCACTATGTAATATCCTTAATAATTGCTTGAGCATGCAGTCACTTGTTGGGCGATTGGTGTTTCTTTCAGGCTGTGCACACAATACTGTGTGATTTCCATGGAAGCTTTAAGATTCCTCAGTCACTTAATAGTTAAATTATATGATATTTGACAGATTAATACGAAATCACACAAATAGCTGTGCCCTGTTTCCTTTGTCTTTTGATTCCTTTAAGCACAACAAAATATCCATTCCAAAAACAGCTGTATAAGGAGTTCATTTGCCATTTGGTGCACCAGTCAAGTCCCATGTGGTGCCTAAGGCAAATGCCCCCTTGTCTGAAACAAAGTGAAAGTGCCCCGCTAAATCTGCACCCCCTCAGAAAATGGCCCCTTGTGTCGCTTAATAGGTGGAATGGAACTGGCTTTGTTTTCATTATATTTCACTACCAAAAAAAAATCACCAAATAATGATATTTGTATGCCTACTTAGGATGAAAAATGCATTTTGATTGTGATAGCCCCTCTAAAATGTATCCATAGTAACTGGCCCATGATCTGGTAGGACTATCGTGTCTCTTGAATTATCAAAACCAAAACATAAGCTTGGATTGTGCCATTATTCACCTCATCCTGCACTTTTGTCGAGCAAACCATAACACTATGACAGCACATAATGCAACGCTGTTTTATTGAGATGTGTATTTGAAACTGACTCTGTTTCCCAGGGATCAGGCAGAATCAATGAGAGAGAGTCAGGAGTTTCTATTTTGCGGGTACATGTTACGGACAAGGACTCAAAAAACACGCCAGCGTGGAGGGCCAAATATACCATCCACGGAGACAAGGACAACGTCTTCAGCATCAACACTGACCCAGAAACCAATGATGGAATACTGGTCGTTGAAAAGGTAGATTGGCGTGCCCACTATTGCCAGGAATGCCAAATGCATGGTGCTGCTTTGTATGTTCATGATACGCAGGCCTGGGCAATTACATTCTGTGGAGGGTCAAATTTGAACTTCATCATTTCAGCAGGGGCAATTTAATAATAATAATAATAATAATAATAATAATAATAATACATTTTATTTATAGAGCGCTTTTCAAGGTACTCAAAAATGCTTACTGACGAGTGTTTTCATGTTCCATGACAGCTATGATAGATAACATTTTCTTTTGAAGAAATTTAATTTTTACATGTCAGTATGGAAGTAGCAATTGTATTTACGATTGTATAATAAAGCCCGTTTATTTTAATGTTCTTGAGGGCCAGTAAAAATAGGTCTATCGCCCAAGTCTGATTTTGCACATGGCAGTACAGTGAACACTTGTGAACGTTGTCCATGTTCCACAGCCCCTCGACTTTGAGTTGGCCGCCAGCAGAAACCTCACTATTAGTGTGGAGAACGAGGAGCCATTCTTCTCCTGCCAGGTGCAGAAGAAGGCCGAAACGGGGCTGTGGGAGGTGCTTACGACAGCGGGGGTGCCTGGGCAGGAGGGCGTGCCTGCGGCTCACACTGAGGCCATAACGGTCTTTGTGGATGATGTGAACGACCCGCCAGCCTTCACGCCGCCCGTGAAAATCGTCATGGTCGAAGAGAACCTAGAAGCGGGACATCTGCTCGAAACTCTCACTGCGATAGATCCGGATCGCACCTATAATAGTGAATTTGTGTAAGAATGGGGGCTTGGTCAGAAATTAAAGTAAAGTACGACAGAAGTGACAGCCAGTGTGCAAATGTGCATGCCAAAGGCTTGGTTTAAAAATACAGACGCTCCTCAACTTTCAAACTTCAATTTACTCCTCAATTTCCGAACTTTCAGACATACGAACGAAGAGGACTGTAAGTTCAAATTGTGTTCGTTGGACTCCCCTTTCCTGACCACAACATTGTTTTTTTCTGCGCGCCAATTCCGCCTAGTATGACTTCTGGCCGCTACTCCCGCCGCACAGCAGCGTAGCGTGCGTACTCTCAGATCCTAGTTCTTTGTACTTACGTATACCCTTAAAATTATGTAGAAAAATGATTTATGAACATTTCAAGTTACGAACGGCCATTCGTAACGTAACTCGTTCGTAAGTAGAGGAGTGTCTGTAACAAAACTGCTATATGTCACATATATTGATCTAAACAAAAAAGGTTAATGTCTGTCAAAGTATAGAAAACAACAATGAAAATATTTTATGCACAAATCAATGTTTGAAATACCTATGCTTCTTTGCTTCATACTATTATATGCACATATATATGTTTCCTGTTTTACTAGGAGTTTAAATGCTTTCATTCAGATAATTTATTATTAAGCAACAAAATACGGTATTTTTTACTTTGTTTCAAATGTCTTTATTGATAACTTGGTTTAATTGCTTCTGTTCTGTTTACATCTGTCATTTTGTTTCAGGTACGAGATAGCAAAAGATCCAGGTAATTGGGTGACCGTGAATCCAAAAACTGGACAAATTACGACTGTAAAGACACTGGACAGAGAGTCGCCTTACGTTGTGAATAGTACCTACACGGTAACCGTGTACGCAATAGATAAAGGTAAGAACCTGCTCCTGCAAATATGGCTCTGTGAGGTATCTCACCACACCCTGCTGGGAAATATTTATTTTTGCACAAAGCCTTTGAATGCCTGTCATGTGTAACCAGCCTGCAGCTGCACCTCTTTGGAGTTGATCAAACAGAGAGCAATAGCATGTAATTCCACTTACACAGCCGCTGAAAGGTCACTCCCTCCCCCTTTTTCTCGCACCCCTGCCCTTCTTGCTTGACGGCGTCCCATCACTGCTTCAGGCAAGCCGCCGTTGACGGGCACAGGATCTCTCATCATCCACCTGAAGGACCAGAATGACAACGTGCCAGAGTTGCTCCAGCACGCAGTGGACATGTGCCTGTCGGACGGGCCCACGGCGGTCCAGATCGCCGCCCATGACCGGGATCAGGACCCTTTTGCCGGGCCCTATCTCTTTGAGCTGCAAGGTGACGTCAAGGGCAAATGGCACCTTGATCCTTACCACGGTAATTGGATGACTCAGGTGGGACGCGTTTCCGATACCTCCTGACACAGCAAGTGTTCATGGTTATCTATGCGCTTTTGTAGTTAACATTAGCTGGTGTAGAAAGAGTGTGGAACAAAGCAAGAGTCCTATCAAAATAGAGATTTTAATTATCAATTAGATGAATTTGGATTTTTAATGCCCAAACTAAATTCTTTTCAAATGACTTTTATTTTAACCCTTATTCATACATAATTTTGGGAAATAGTTAGAATATTGTAATCTAGCATATGAAATTTTATAGAAAATATTATAATCTAACTGAATTCAACATTAGCTAAAAGGAACGCATTTAGCTAGCATCATCGCCCGTATTTGCTCAGTGTCACTGAACACAAAAAAGCAGAGAAATCTCAAACGTGTTAGTTGTACGATACGAAGTGGTGTGCTTCCTACAGGGGAGACGGCTACCCTCGTGAGGGAGCGGACGGTGTATGCTGGGCCACATGAGCTGCAGCTCAAGGTCTACGACACACAAGGTCACGGGTCCCTGCAGAACCTTTCAGTCACCGTGTGCGACTGCACTACCTCGCCCAACTGCCAGATGCAGCGTGCAGTCGCATCGCGGGTCACGAACAGTGCACTCGGGGTCATATTCATCGTACCGCTTGTGTTACTGGGTAAGATAATATTCAAAAATACTGGTGCAACTCGTACTGGGCCCCCAGTTAAACCATACACCTGATTTTTGGTTGGGAAATTCATTTGCCTTTTGATAGGCTGGGATCTTGTTCTCGTTGCTCCCTGCCTTGAGAACTGTAAGATGTAAATGCGTTCTTAAAAGTGAAAGTAGGGTAAGTTTGGAATCCATTGATTTTTTTTTGATTACTTACATTTATGAGTGATTATCCATCAGCTGCTTGGCTAATATAGGGTTACAAAGTACATGGGCATTATCCCCCAAAGCAAAGGGCAGAAAGCAGGGAACATCCTGCATGTGTAAAATATATCGTGATAAACATAACAATGAAAGTTGCTGTAGGTTCAAAGGCTGAGTAATTAAAATGCTGCGTCGTTTGATTTTTTTATTCTCACATTCTCACATTTTGTAAAGCTTCAGTCACATGTCTATCTCACACTCTACCCATCGATTTTCCACCACTCACACGGCTTGGGTTTTTTTTTAAACAAGGCTTATTTCGCCCTCTAGAGGTCAATAACTGAACTTCAAGATGTACTGTGCATTAATATCTAATTGTTTCCTTTCCGGCTTCATCATTTACTTTCGGCTGTGTTTGGCTGAAATATTTAATCACATTAATGTTTTGTTTAAGGTATCCTGCTTCTGGCCTCATTTTTATCTTGCAAGAAGGAAAAACCAGTCATGCATGTCGACCACGGCACTGGAGAGTACTTGATTTCGTCCAATACTGAAACACCAGGAACAGATTGTCCAGTAATTACAAATTATATTGTTATCTATCTATCTATCTATCTATCTATCTTACCAGGACTATTCAAGTCACGGTCCTAAAAGGCCAAGTTTACTTACCTTCCAGCTTTCCTTTACCTGTGAGCCAGTGTGAAGCCTCTGACCAATGAGAGTAGTAATTATCAAACTATCTACCTGGAAGAACTGAAAACATGGCCTGGATTTGGAATCAAGGGCCAGATTTGAAGAGTTTTGCTTTACATCATCAAGACGTGGGATATGTATAATACAGCATTGTTACTCATATTGTTTTCTAATCTATTTAGATTCCTAATGAATTAACCCAAGTACACAAAGATCAGGTGGAGCACATTTCCAACGGTGTGACTATGCAGAAGGTGCAAATGAGCCAGCAGGTAAACTGGCAAACGGAGCAACGTTAATAGGAGTCCATCACCTGTCATAAGCTGTGCATTTACTTGAAAAGTATGTATTTCCTGCAGCATGCAGTACAATCCAGCATTAATGGGCAATCGAATTTCTTACACGTGGGAGGAACATTTTCCCAGCAGCTACCGAGAAAGACTATGAACAGGGTATGTGAATAAATGCACCTGACTGGCTTCCAGATTATACCTGATTATGACACACCAAAGCAATTTACCCTTTCCTTTGCAGAGCATGAGCAGTAGGTCACACATGAAAAGTGGATTCTACCAGGTACGTCACACAGCTGAACTACAATTAGTTCTTCTGCCCCATGTTGTCATCATTTAGTCACCTCCACATTATCTTGAGAGTGACAGCACAATTTGCAATATTTTGGTCTCTTGCGTTTATGGTCCGTAACAGAGCTCAGCACTAAGAAGATCTCTGTCTACATCAAGAGAAAATTATACTAAAGTGAGACACATAGACTTGACATCCCTTATTGATCAGGTGAGTCAATTTTGATCTATAACAAGAAATGTTTCTGTTACACTTTCTATGGTCGGAAGGTGCAGCTGTGCAAGGTGTCAATTACCTGACTCTTTGCCCCAGTGATTCTGATATTTCATTTTTTAAACCTGTGTGGCCACACATTTCATTCCTTCACTTGCAGAAGATGTATTCCATTCAAGCTCACGAGGAGCTGTTGGAAGATCTCCCTAAGCTCTATGCTTATGAGGGCGACGCACCAAGCAACTGCCAGTTGGATTGCATCTCCATCCCTGATAGCGAATTCACTCCTGACAGACTTCAGGACCTGGGTCCCAGGTTTAATAGGTTGGCTGCTGTGAGTAGGCCAACATACGATTCCAGATAGGGTCCACAGATAGGGTCCACTCTGACCCCAACTTTACCACAGGCAAGATCCCAGCCTACCAGCAAAGTTACTTTTTTGGAAGCGTGCAGTGATATGTTAAGGTATATAGAGAGCAGAGTTAAACATGAACTAGGTGTAGGAATCCCCACCAGCTGGGATAGCAAAGAGAACCACATGACACATAATTGGTAGTCTATTATGGAGAGAGTTTCCCACTTCGGGGTTAACAAAATTAGACAGGTGTAGGGTCAACTTAAGAAGGGTGAAAGATGAAAATCAAAACATATAAAATAGGGTAAGGATGATTACTCCAACAAAACCATGCCGAAACCTCTGCTCTATATGTGTGAAATTTTTACGTGACATTTCCATTTTGGATATCTTGTTTTTTTGGAGTTGGGGGATCTAGATCCCTACTGAAGAGTAACCCCCTTGGCAGGATTTGTGAACTGAGGGGCTAGAGGAATGTTTTTTTGTGTGTGTGCGTGTGTTTGTGTGTGTGTGTGTGTGTGTGTGGGAGGGGGGGGGGTTCCAGCACCCATTTAACCCTAAATTGAGATGAACCCCAGGTCCTTATGACCCTGACCAGTGGTTAGTGGATGGATGGAGCAGAAGGCCAAACTTTTATAGCACCAACAAAACAGGGAACAGATGAACTGAATCCACACAACACACTAGGCGGCAGTCACCCCCATGACACACATGGATTTTACTTTGGATGCGACAGCTTGAAAGATCTTCCATGTAGACTTTAAGTGTCCTCCTCTCCCATATTGTGACTTGAAGACTGAGGGACTAAGAGCCGGAATCCATCTACTTAATTTTTCTCCAAGGAGCTGCCTGCTGGTTCACAGACCCACAGGCGCCTGAGTGAAGATTATCCGATGGTGTGCAGATCAAAGGGACCATCCTTAAATCTGTGATGACAGACATCACTCAATCAGATCTGTTGGTTTTCTGCTCTGTGACACTTTCATTTACAATCAGTGATGTTAGAAGAACAGCTTGAACGGGAGGCAAGAAAGGATGTGAGTATCAGGAGATGTATGTGAGGAAAGAGAACTCATTGCATAAAAAATGAAGGGTTTCCCTGGTGTTATGTCTAATTGCCCTGGTTTGTGTGTAGATTTGTAAAACTATGCATCAGTATTGTTATAAATCGTTAGCAATGTTCTGTAATTTGGGTTTAACATTTTGCTGCATTTTGAATGGTCTGTTTTTATTCACTGCTCATAATGGCTTTTAAGGTCTATACTTCATATATTACAGTGTAAATATCGCCATCTTGAGGTTTCTAAGGTTATGACACATATTTCATTTAGTTTACTCTGGCTATGAGTAATAATATGCATTTGTATGAACGTTCATTATCTTTTGTTCTTTATGTGTTTTGAAATATATAATTTTTAAGGCATTCAAGTATTGGATGTGTATGTAGGTGTACACTGAAGAACCAAAACATTATGACTACCTGCCTAATATGTTACTGGTCTTTCGCGAGCTGCTTGAACAGCTCGAACCTGCCATGGCATGGATTCAACAAGACCTCTGAAGGTGTCCTGTGGTATCTGGCACCAAGATGTTAGCAGCAGATCCTTCAACTCCTTTAAGTTGCGAGGAGTTTAAGTTGCCCCTGTGGATCTGACCTTCATTTGACTGGCTGGATCTAGGATTTCCCAGTAAAACTGCCCAGTGCATCACACTCCCTCTGCCAACTTGTCTTCTTCCCACAATGTATCCTGGCGCCATCTCTTCCACTGGTAAACGACACACATGCCCCCGGCAGTCCATGTCAACTACAAGTTTGAAGTGGTGTTGCGGTTCACATTGTTGCCACCATGGCTCCACGTGTGTGTGGTGTCTGCATGTTCTCCTCATGTTGTGGGGAACGAGGGATTTATTAGGAAAGTCACACCGAACACGAGAGAAAACGAGCAGCAACATCGCCACATTAATGACGAACTGGAGAAAACCTTCTTAAACCAAAGGTTGGCCTAAGATGGACACTACCTGGGAAGTGTGAGCAAGGCCATGAAAGAGCGGAAGGAGATGGACCTAACATGGGATGAAGTAGAACATGTAGCCCAGAAATGTATTCAGATGGGAGATTCAGTTTAGTTAGGATGCCAGTCCACGAACATACTAATAATCATACATTTTGCATAATTTAGAGAAGCCATGACACAGATGTGACAGAATGTAGTATACAGTAGCCATCTTTCAATGGAAGAAGGGTTATGTGGGTTGGTCCCTATCGTACTCCGGCCCTGCAGAGGGAGCTGGTTCGCCTGGAGGTGAGCTGGATTACTTCCGTTGGGGTGGCAGGGGCGGGGCGGGGACTGAAATGGAAATAAAAGCGGGAATGAGGAAGTGTTTGGCGTGTCCAGTTGGTAAGAGGAAGGGAGAAAGTTTAGTCTGAACACTGAGTCAATCGAGTTACGAGTCAGATTAATATATAAATACGACTGCTGAAACTTACCCTCTACAGCTAGCCCAGGACGTGACAGGCGGGCTGTGATCTGGAGTGGCAGCAATTGGAGCTATTACAGCATTGTATGGGAGTGCGTAGTGGAAGAAGATTCCGGAGTAGTTGTGCTGCTTTTCCTCTGTTTTTACAATCTGTCAACTTATTGACTACTGTCTGTTATGGGGAATTGTTAGTTCGTTGGTTTGTATTTTTGTTTTATTGTTTTTTTCTTTTGTTTGTGGGGGGAATGGTCTTGGCAAGGGTATAGATAGGATGTTGTCCATTAACACTGTCTAATATAACTGAATGCTGTGGATTTGTTTGTATTTTTTATGTTTCTTATCATATTGTGCTATGTTGAGGATGTTCATATTTGGGTATGGACCAACAGAAGTGATTTTTGATGTAAACTAACTGTGTGTGATACTGGGGTTTGGTTGTTGGACAGTGGTGGGTCATTAGGCAGTGTATCTTCTGTCAATGGTATCTTAGTGGGGGTTTATATTTGAATAAATTGTCATTATTTTATTGGTTTGTACCAGCCTTCTTTGCGTGTCCGTTAAAATCCCTGTTGCTGGGCACTAGTGGAGCGGAAGTAGGGCGTAATGTTACATTTGGCATAGCCGGCAGGATCGGATTCAAAGGCTGGGTACATGTAAGATTATTTTTGTGGTTTTTATTGTTTTTGCGGTGTTAGTGTTGGGGGATTTGAAGGTAGTAAGTGTTGTTTGGGAAAAGCGGCAGCACACTCATTTCAAGGAGGTCGTCATTGAGGGGTCATCAGCGAAGGATACGTGGAAGACTAACGGCAACTTAAGGCAATGTCTTCGCCAGAGGGTATGGAGGAGCTTCAAGGATTGATGGACCAGCTTCGACAGCTGCGTGCTGAAAATGAACAATTGAGAGCTCAGGGGTCGAACAAAATGTGGCGACTAATGTCCCCCCCCTCTACCAGTGAGTCTTGCATACAGGATCATCTGTGCCTATTCGGGTTGAACAAGGTATACCTAGTAATCCATCAGAGGGGACAGACATGTTATGTTTATGTCCCCCGTGAACGTAAATGTTCTAAATTTACGGGTAAACTGGCAGTTGATTTACTGACTGTAGACCAATGGGTTATGGAGGCCCGTAGATGTTTGGCGGCAAGGTCTCTTGCTGAACAGGTGTTATTTTTGTATGACCATTTGGAGGGGGGGGGGGGCAACGGCAGAAGTTGATTTTTATGACGTTTCGGACAGAGATACAGCTGAAAATATTTTTTAAATCCTTGTCGAAAATTTCAGTTGCTCTCAGTCTTATGTGGCAGCAGAGTTGTGTGTTTTTTTCAGCGTCATCAAAAAGAGGGGGAATCTCTGCGGGACGTTTCTCATGTATTAAAGTCTTTAATGGACGTCGTTATTAAGAAAACACCGGGGGGGAGTCTTGAATTCTGACCAAGTGTTGCGTGATCAATTTGCTGAAAATGTTAATGATGAGACCTTGAGGAGGGAGTTAAAAAGACAGTTAGCCTTAGACCCAGATATGAGTTTCCTTACACTTTGTGGTGTAGCTATTAAATGGTTGGGGGAGGGAAGGCAAGAGATAAAGTCTAGACATCACGCTTTCTCGTGTGATACGCATATTTCTCCTGGTGTTGGATTCTACTGTGATATCGGTGGCCAGTAATGAAATGACTGAGTTCAAGCAATGTCTCCGGTGGCAGCAGAGGCAGTTAGATGTCATTTTGTCACAGTGAATGTATCGCGCCCACAAGCAAGTCAAAGGGGTGTTGGGGCCAATTCTAAATCTTATCGGTTCCAGCACGATGGCAAGCCAATTTGTAAGCGCTGCAGCCAAGCTGGGCATATAGCTAAGTATTGTACGATGGATTTGGGTCAGACTAATGGAGCAATTCAGGGGTTAGGGCAGAGGGCCACAACTTGTAGTCAGTCAGGGGAGCTGTCTGCTCCTCTGCCGCCTCAGGAAAACTAGCGCCAACATATTGTCCCGATTGCGGGGTTGCAGCGTGCCTGGATGCGTGCAGCGTGGAGCAGGGAAGACGACGAGGCAGGAATTCTCAGGGAAACGGGGTTTAATTAATGAGACGAACGGGTAAACGCTACTACACATCACAATGACGGATCCGGGGATATGAACTCAGACGCGGACTAAATACAGAAGACTGACAGGGAACTAACAGGAAACAACGGGTCACGATCAAACTGAAGCACAACAGGTGATTTCCATCGGGATTTGCACACGAGGAGCAAGGGGGGTGTGGCACACATGGGCTCGTACGGGCAGGGTATGACACATATCAGGGACCGATGAGGATTATGTACCAGATTCCAAGTCAGAACGTGATAATGGTTCAGACACAAGCATCCAGCCTCCTGAGAAAGTTTCAGTTGATTTTGTTGTATCATCAGATGCTGCAGCAACATTGAAGATCCATCTCAGGAAATACCTGAGGTTGAGAAAGATGTGCCAGCACCATTATCTGTGACAATGATTAGTAAAATTTATTAGAAAGACTGTGAAATAAAGGAAATTATCAGCATAATAGTAATGCTTTTATGAACACAACTGGATCTCTCAAAGTGAGCAGGAAACCAAGGACTGGAACCAAAGAAATATCTGGAAAAATCATTCACTGCATGTACTGCAAAGGTATGTTTGTGAGGAAGGAGCATGGAGACATGTTCGCAAATGTCATTGTAAGCCGCAAGCAAAGGATGAGAACCCTGGTAGAACCAAAGTACTTGGTTTGGCGACACATGCAGTCTGTATACTCAGCAAATCTCAAGTGGAGTGTGGAAGCTGGTGGGTTCCATGAAACAGGATGAAATTGCTTCGGCTGTGCGAAATGATTTCTGTATCATTCAGCTTGCCCAGTCTCTCTATAACAAGCATGGCCATGACCCTACAAAATGTGAATATGTAAGACAGAAACTCAGAGAAGTTGGTCGTTTTTTGTTGATTCTGAGAGAAGAATCGTCTATGCACAGCATGGAGGAATCTGTTAAGGCAGGTAATTTCCATAGAGTTGTACGAGCTGTTAAGAAAGTTTCGGGATATGATGAAGAGGAACACTGCTATAATACACCCAGCCTAGCTTTAGGACATACACTGCAAAAAATAAGTGAAAAAGTGAGAAAATTGTGGTGAGAAGAAAAAGACAGGAGGCAAATGCTTAGTGTGTAAAAGAGATGAAGCACTTTTTATTAACAACAAAGACAAGAAAACTGAGAAAGCAAGATCCGGTTGCCGCCAAGATAACAAAATAAAAAAAAACTATAACAGAAAGTCGAACAAGCCTTCAGAATTAGAGCACATCTGCCCTGAGAATTCTGATTGCTTATGAACCTTATGAATATAATTCATTGTAGGGCCCTCATAGGAGAGGATGGTGAACTAATAAAGTCCACTGAAATGTTCAAGAAGTTGTACTCCTGCAAGTGGTCTGAGCTGGTGTCACATACCACACTGAACACACTAAATAATGCTAAGTACAAACAAGCCTTTGACATTGACCTTGACTGAAGACGTTAAACTCCTTCACAGACACCTTGAAAAATCTGCAAATGAGGCCATTTGCAGCTTGAAAGAGGCAGCAACTCCTCAGGGCTATGCCGAACTTGCAAAGGTTACCTTTGCACAAATAATAGTTTTCAATAGAAGACGTGGTGGAGAAGTTTCCAAAATGCAACTACAGTTTTTGCGAGAGAGAGCAAACAGAACTCTATGAAGACGTCACTGTGGGATTGTCACAGACTGAACAGAAGCTCTGCTCTATTTCAGACGGATTGAGATTGTGGGGGAAAGGGGCAGGAAAGTTGCTGTTCTACTTACATCAATCATGGTGGATGCCTTGTCACTATTAGTCAGTAAGAGAAGTGAATGCAGTGGTCTGTGATTCAAATGTATTCTAGTTTGCAAGACTTCAATCATCGAGCTACTATAGAGGCCAGGACTGTTAATGCATTCATGCTAGTCGGTGTGGAGTAAAAAATCCTGAGCACCTCAGGTCGACCCAACTCTGAAAACACTGTCACAAGTGCTCAATTTAAAAAACAATGAACTGGACCAACTCGCAAACTTCCTCCGTTTTCATCGCAATTTCTATAAGGTTACCCGTTCCCACCACGCAACTGGCTAAAATTTCCAAACTACTTTTGGCAACGGAAAAAGTGCAGCTTTCCAGTGTGCAAGGGAAATCGCTTGATGAAATCAAAATTGATGGGTAGTATTAAAAATGCTACAATTTAAAGAAAAAAGCCTTTCACACACATTCATTTCACTTTAATAATATTTTCCAGGTGAAATTAAAGCAAGTGACTCTGAAGTTGATGACAAAGATGAAAGTGAATCTGAGGACAATGTGTCTGCAATAACAGTCTGGCACCAGTGAACCTATGGTTGATGCATCAGATTGTGATCATGTAGCTGCTGTACATGAATCAGAAATTGATGACCATGTGTTTTGTGCCTCTGTAGATATTGGTAGGTTTTTCTAGAAATGTTTGAACTTTATTTGATCTTAATGTCTTATGATATGTGGCCTTTATCTATGCCACAGTCAGTCATGACTTTAATAATACACAAACAATTGTACTTCCAATATCATATATAACATCTTTTATTCATTTACACTCAGGAATGTAAGAATGTGAAGCATAGTAACTGCCCAACTATCATTTAACAACAATATCATTAACAAAATAGTTGTGTAGGAAACACTGGTGTAAAATTCGTTGCAAGTGTGATGAGCAGCTGAAGGAAAACTTCTTCACATGACATCAATATACTGTGGTATGATGTCAATATACTGTGGCATGACCATAGGAGGAAGCATGAACACCCCTCCTCAGCTGATGACCAGCTGATGACGGAGTGGTTCGCAACCCCAGTCTTGGGGGCCCACTGTTATTGGCTGATAGGTAATCCCAAAAACCCGACCCACACCGGCTCTCCATGGGTCAGGTTCCCCACCCCAGTGCCTTCCAGAACAACACCCCGCGAAGTATTGCGCTTATGTTGACAGCCATTACCAAGCAACTCTCTGTCCCTCGTTGTCCCGTTTGCCCGTACCTTGTCTGTATACAGTACCTGGTGTATGTACCTCAACTCTCTCCCCTTCCTTCCCAGCCTGATCCTGATCTTCCCTCTCAGCCTACCCCGGCCGTGTTCGTCTACCCTTCCCCTGTGTGGTCGTGTTCCGTCTTTCATCATCGGACTGACTCACCTGGCATCGAACTTCGGAACAGATTACGACTTGGACCCACGCCTGCCCCTCTCAACACGGACGCCTCGATTCCCCGTCTCAGAGAACCCATCCCTGGATCCCTGAGCTTCCTTGTTCTACCTGCCCCGATCCGAGAGTATTAAAGCTCTCCTTTGCACCCACATACCTGGATCCTGGTCTTTCTGTGGAACCCAGCGTGGCACGGGTGACAGAATACTTCGCCGCTCACATGAATCCAGCGGGTAACCTGGAATCCCAGATGGCCACCTTGGAGCAGCTGGTGGCAGCTCAGGCGTCCCGGGTTCTGCTCCCTCCCTCTCCGCCTCGTCGATCTGCATCTCCCCCCGTGGCCCACCCGGAGCGCTACGATGGCAATCCGGATCAGTGCCGGGGGATTTTAATGCAGGTCAGGATCTTCGTCGAAGAGCACCCGGAGATGTTCCCCCACCCAGGGGCCAAGGTGAGATTCACCTTGTCTTTACTGACCGGGTGCCAGGACCTTTCACCGCGCCATGATGGAGATATTCGACCATCTGGCGGTGGGCAGGCGATCGACTCCTGGAGTGCAGTCAAGGGGCTCGGTCGCCAGCGGATTTCTCGTTAGAATTCCGAACCATCGTGGCGAGCCTCTGATGGCCTGATGACTGTCTGCGGACCATCTTCCGCCGGGCGCTGAATCCTGAATTATGCGACGAGCTGGCCATGAAGGAAGACACCGCTTCGTTTGAGGAATACGTTCGCCTGGCTGTCCGGCTGGACAACACAGTAAGAGATCGGCGGTGTCACCGCCCACCTCCGGAGACGCCCTGGGCCAGTGCCAGCACAGGAATTGAGCATGCTGAGCCCATGCAACTGGGACGGACGCCCTTCACCACCGAGGAACGCCGGCAGCGAATGCAAGCGGGGCTCTGCTTGTACTGTGGAGAGGCGGGCCACGTCATTGCCCGATGCCCCGTTCGGCCGCAACAGGAGGCGGCGTCCTTGCCGGTAGGTGTCACTCCCGCCCCGCCATCGACACGTATGCAACTTACCATGATGGTGATTGTGGGAGAAGGTGACAAGCGGCGCGTCGTGGAGGTGCTGTTGGACAGTGGTGCGGCAGGAAATTTCATTGAGGCAGGGCTAGCGCGCCGTCTGGGACTCCCCTTGCAATGACTAGCCTGTCCTGTACCGGTTCATGGGGTAATGGGGCGCCGCATTACAGACGGGACGATTAAATTCTGTACTCAGCCCTGTACCCTACAGGTTGCTAGTGCTGCCACGGGCGAATGACTCACTTATCCTGGGGTTGCCGTGGTTACCTTGTCACAACCCCCACCTGGATTGGAGAACGGGAGACGTTTGTACTTGGTCTGAGCGATGTTCGCGTGAGTGTCTCTCCCTCCCGTGTAGGGCTACACTAGTGGAGAGTCCGGAGCCTGAGGACCTCTCACTTCTCCCCAGCGAATACCGAGACTACCGAGATGTGTTCAGCAAGGAGAACGCTTTCCGCCTTCCCCCCCACCATTCCTGCGATTGTGCCATCAACCTGTTGGAGGGCGTTACCTTCCCCAGGGGCAGGTTGTACTCCCTCTCCCAGCAGGAGGAGGAGGCCCTGGAGACACACATCAAAGAGGGGTTACGACAGGGGATTATCCAGCCGTCCACCTCACCCGTGGCCTCTGGCTTCTTTTTCGTGAAGAAGAAGGATGGCGGCCTCTGGCCGGTAGTGGACTACCGAGCCTTCAACGCGGTGATGGTTAAGCGGCGGGAGCCTCTGCCGCTGATCCCGTCCGCCTTGGAACAGCTGGATAACGCGAAGGTCTTCACCAAGCTTGACCTCCGAAGTGCATATAACCTGGTGAGGATCAGGGCGGGTGACGAATGGAAGACCTCCTTCGTCACCAGTAGAGGGCAGTATGAATACCGAGTCATGCCATATGGGTTGGCAAACAGACCGTCCATTTTCCAGGCTTACATGAACCATGTCTTCCAGGACATGTTAAACCAGTTCATGCTCGTGTACATAGACGATATCTTGATTTACTCCCCCTCTAAAAGGGCCCACGTCCACCATGTGAGGCAGGTCCTGCAACGACTCCAGGAGCATCAGCTGTATGTCAAAGGAGAGAAATGCGAGTTCCACCAGAAGGAAGTGAGGTTCCTGGGGTGTTATCCGACCAGGCAAGGTAGCCATGGACGAGAACAAAGTTACATCCATCCGCAACTGGGCACGACCTCGTACGGTAAGGGAATTGCAACGCTTTTTAGGTTTCGCTAACTTTTACCGGCGGTTTATTCGCAGCTTTAGCCAGGTAGCGGCGCCACTCACCTCCCTCACCTGGGGGAAAGCTTCCCGAGTCTCCTGGACCCTGGGGGCAGAGGAAGCCTTCTGCCGTCTTAAGACAGCCTTCTAAACAGCTCCTATCCTGTGGCAGTCACACCCCGACCGGCCTTTCGAGGTGGAGGTGGATGCTTCGGAAGCCGGAGGGGGGCGGTGCTAACCCAGCGAGACCCCGAAACGGGCGATCGTCATCCCTGTGCCTTTTTTTCCCGTAAGCTGACGGCGACCGAACGTAACTACTATGTGGCGGAGCGGGAGCTGCTCTCCATTAAACTGGCGCTAGAGGAATGGCGCCACTGGTTGGAGGGCACCCGCCCCCCCGTTCACCGTCTTCACCGATCACAAGAACCTGGCATAGTCTGCAAACGACTTTCGGCCCGACAAACCCGCTGGGCCCAGTGGTTTGCTAGGTTCGATTTCAGGGTGGCCTACTTCCTGGGGAAAAAGAACCTCAAGGCAGATGCCCTGTCTAGACAGTTCGACCCCCCCGAGAGCACCGACCAGGAGTTCCCCGTCCTCGACCTGAACTGCTACGTGTCAACCATCACATGGGACCTGGACGATCGCATCCAGCGCCGAAATGAGGCCGGGGGCGTACCCTCAGGATGCCTGGCAGGACGGAGGTAGGTACCACGTCCGCTGAGGACTGAGCCGATCCAATGGGTGTTCAATGGGGGAGTTGAAACTACCCAAAGGCTTGTTGGCCGTCACTACTGGTGGCTCGGGTGGCACCGACAGGTCCGGGAGTACGTAGCAGGGTGCCAGGATTGTGCACGGTAAAAGGACTAACCAGGAGGTTTCCAAAGCCCTCTGACTGCTGTGCCGGGCGGACCAAGCAAGTTGGGCGACACACCTTTGCTGGGCTGAATACTCCATCAACTCCCGGGTGAGTCCATCCACCAGCCTAACCCCCTTCCAGGCGGTGCTAGGATTCCAACCACCCCTGTTTCCCAGGGACTCCCCGCCCGGAGACGTACCGGCAGTGGAGCGATGGTACCGGGAGAGTAAGCAGGCCTGGCAGCGGCTCCGCAGCACCCTCCGGTTGAGGCAGGAGCAGGTCAGACGTCAGGCAGATCGGCACTGCTGCCCAGGGATCGTCTACCGTCCGGGGCAATGGGTCTGGCTGTCGACCTGTAACCTCCGCCTGCCTGGTTGCCGGAAGTTAAGTGTCAAGTACATCGGCCCCTTCCGGGTGTTGCGCCGGATCGGACCCACAGCCGTCCATCTACAGCTGCCCCGGGTCTACCGCATATGTCCCATGTTCCATGTCTCGCTCCTCAAACCGGCCAGGCTCAGGGCTGTCTCCCCAGGGTCCGACCCAGCCCCCCCAGACCCGATGCCACTGCTGGATGACATGCGTGCATCCTACGTGAGCACCCTGTTGGACTCCCGGCGGCGTCGGGGTACACTCCAGTACCTAGGTCGGGGGGGGTGGTTCTGTCACGCCCTCGGGGGCAGGTGCTGCAGAGCAATCGCTAACCAGCCGGCAATTATAAACCCAACTTCCAGAACAACACCCCGCGAAGTATTGCACTTATGTTGACAGACATTACCAAGCAATTCTCTGTCCCTCGTTGTCCCGCTTGCCCGTACCTTGTCTGTATACCTGGTGTATGTACCTTAACTCTCTCCCCTTCCTTCCCAGCCCAGAGCCCGATCCTGATCTTCCCTCTCAGCCTACCCCGGCCGTGTTTGTCTCCCCTTCCCCTGTGTGGTCGTGTCCCGTCTTTCACCGTCGGACTGACTCACCTGGCATCAAACTTCGGAACGGATTACGACTTGGACCCATGCCTGCCCCTCTCACCACAGATGCCTCGATTCCCCGTCTCGGAGAACTCATCCCCTCCAGGGGACTGGAACCCACATCCCTGCATCCCTGAGCTTCCTTGTTCTCCCTGGCTCGAACCGAGAGTATTAAAGCTCACCTTTGCACCCACATACCTGGATCCTGGTCTTTCTGTGGAACCCGGCGTGACACCTTACGTGCGGGGGGGGGGGTGAAATATGGTCACACCATTTTTCATGCCAAAAATTCACTAATTTCTAGAAATCACATGCAAATAACAGCTATATCAATATCTAGCTCAACTACTCAACCATATAATGTGAGCAGTGGTGGAGGAAGTACTTAAGTTTAGTACTTAAGTAAAAGTACAACTACCCTGCAAAATATATACTTAAGTAAAA
>JAODUD010000107.1:6725485-6735563 GCA_026784285.1 Stomatorhinus walkeri
CCCTGCCACGTCATGCTCCAGCCCCTTCATGGCCCCGCCCATCACTGCCCTGCCACGTCATGCTCCAGCCCCTTCATAGCTCCTCTCCGTATGCCAAACCAAGGCAGCAAAACTGAATGTGTCACATAGGAAATTCTGTTGACATGTTAATATAATAAGAAATATTCTCTGTTCCTGTCACAAGATTCCGACTCTCATCTGCAAAAGATACAGAGAAAGCCAAGGTGTAGGGAGGCAGAAGATGAGGACGGGGGGGGGAGGGGGCATGTAACTGCCGTCTTGCTGCCACCACTGTACATACAATCACAAAACCTGGGGGAACTCGGCGTTTGTGCATGAAAACTGCAGCATCGCAGATGGACGACCGCCGCTGTCACGCTGTACTCATCACTATCGCTAATCCTTTCCACCCACCGCCGTTTGTCAATTTCGCCGCCAACATTTGCTCTCCACAGGCCGCCGCCTTCCACGCTTTCCTTACACCTTCTATTACTTTTGAAGTGACGTAGTGGTAAATGTGATGCATAAAGTATCACTCTGCCTGTCTCACACTCTGCCTCTGACTGAATGCTTGGGCTGAATCTTTCAAACGTCCCAGGTGGTTAAAATGGGTCATGCGGCATTAAGATAATTGTACCTGTTCCTTCAGAAAGAACATTATATATTTAACAGTTATATGTCTAAAATTAATGTCACATTCCGTATCACTTGCACCATGTTCCCGGATTCTCAAGATACCACTGACTGTATGTTATGGAGAAGGACTTTTTAAATGCTTTCATAGGACAACCACAAAATTCCGGACATATCCACAAATGGTATCTGCTATATACAGGAAGTCCCATCCACACAACTACCACCCACTTGCCATCATATATGTGATGCAGGCAGAAACACTGGGGTTGTTATTTTGACATAGTGGTGACCTACTGTATGAGTCACTGACTTAGACGGTGCGTGGAGGTGATTGTGAGATAACTTCCTTTCTAGTTGTCTGAACAGACAAATTGTTATATCAATATAATCATAAGTTTATAATAATAATTATTAACATAAATGTGACACAGTTTCTGGACTAGACCCAGAAGAAAAAAACACCAGCGTTTTTTTTTTAGCATTTTTGTCATGATAGCAACGTCAAACTGTCTTCCTTCTAAGCAGCCAGGAGGCAAAGTTGTCCTCAGACATTTAAATCCTGGATCGCTCCATTCTGCCTTGTTTGCAGGTGTTCAGAAACTGTCACCACAGGTGCTCAAGGCTGAGAAACCTATGCCAATGAACATCCAGGGTGAAGGAACGTCTTTTCACTTAAACATTTTGGATCCGGTCCAGGGCCCTGGCTGTCAGCTGTGCCCATTTCAACAGTGGTTTTAAGCCCAACACCCCAAAGCTTGAAGTGAGCAAGACAAGAGGCCTGTTATCACATGATGAGGCTCATGGTGTCAGAGAGCTCTCCTTCCAAAGAACAGTGCGTAATTAAAAAAAATAAAAAAAAAGTGAATTCCTCTTAAAAACCACAACTGCTACTTGTGCTGCAAGCAGCCAATAACAGGCGTCTGCTTATTTGTATTTTTAGAATAACTTCACTTTATATAAGGTGGCAGCTCACTGGAGAGGCTTTTTAATCTGAAGCTCCATCAACAGAGCTGCTCGACGCGGAGAGGCATAAGAACAGCTTTAGCTGGCTAGGCACAGCGCGACCCCAGAGCAGCACATGTCCAGCGGGTGGAGCAGAAAGCGGGAGGCCAACCTGCTAATGTGTCCATGGGAGACTTCTTGTGTGTCTGTGTATGTGTGTGTGGTGGGTTAGCCACTGTTGGCATTAGCCAGAGAATAACATTTGCATGCTGAAAGGAGTTATGTTGCATAATAAGCTATGATAACTTTACTGATACCCGCTCTTCTGACGAGAATAATGAAGTATTTCAGTCTCCTCCATCTTCCCCTTGCTTGGTTGACCTTGCAAAGTCCCTGATGTCGTGACAGTATGTGACACTCACTGTTTTGAGTGAATGCACCTTCTGGTCCCCCCCCCCCCCCAGATCAGGCTCCCAGTAGCCAGCAGGAAGCAGTACAGCCGCAATCTCCACGTGTCAAATGAGGTCCTCAAATATGTAGGGGTGAGAAGACCAGCGAGCCCCTGCAGGCTCGCTCCCACCTTGCATGCCTGGTCCCAGCAGGTCCCCCGCATGCACACCTTTTCAAGGGAACACTGTAGGTGTACGAGCAGGAGCGGGTAAAGCAGGATGGGAATGCTGAATGTACCCCTCCGGGCATGAAGTAGAGCTCCCCGTCCTGATTTCCGACCTCGTCCTGTGTGCAGGACGGTTTAACTGGAAGGCTGTTCCCCATCCAGTATTCTGAGGAAACAGGTTTCATGGTGAACCCCGAATCCGGCACAGACACAGCTAAATGCAGATAATCCACCGATAAAGCAGAATCAGCCCCAACCGGCTCACATTGTCCTCTACCTTCTGTGAGGTAACCTAGGAGCTGAGGAAACCCCACATCAAAATAATGCCAGGAAGCGTCCAGCAAATGACAAGGGAGCGGAGGGGGCTGCATGGGCGCCTGCAGCTTCGGGCCTGGGAGCCGGACTCGTGTTCCTGTCATGTGACCGTAAACAAGGTCCTCTCCCACGGTGAAGATCTACACATGCGCTGCGACTCTCACAGAGGAGAAGGCAGGGATGTCCTGGGAAGACGGGGGACAGATCATGGGCCCTTGGGGTCCTGGGGGACCCATGCTGAGGTTTGTCTCTGCAGTTACACAGTTTTCTGGTGCACATGTACCCCTTACTCGTGACTGTTTTTGGGGGGTGCTCATTCCACTATTGATCTGTCTTAGCGCACAACGACTGCAGGCCAGTGGGCGAGAGGGTGCAGGGGTGCGTGTGGGAGGCGCCTGCGGGGTGTATCGCTTACATCTGTGTGATTTTAGTTCAAACTCGCAATAGTTCAGTGGAGTTCAGCACGCAACGCAAAATAATGGAATCCGAAAAAGAAAACAGACTGAACTCATTTGTATATCCCGAATCTTAGGCAGCTCCTGGCAGCAAGAAGAAACGTGTCTCATTGCACTCAGCGTGCCGCCTCCTGGTGGAGTGGCCGGCCCCTGCGTTGTTGTGAGGCAGTGAACCATACCGCCACATTCCTGTCCCAGCTTATTGCCCCGCCATGCACTCAGCAGAAGGACCGCGCGGGTACAGGGCCTGGGACCTCGGTACTGCAGTACGGAGTTCACACTGCGGTGACTCACAAGTCTGAGGGAGCCGACTTCGGGTTTAAGGTACCTAACAGAACACGGTGCACGTGTTTGATAAACCCAGCACCTGTTACATATGAAACATCTCCATTGCGGCGATAGTGTCCTCAAGAGCGTTCAGCTTTTTCATTGCTGGGGAAAAAATCTTTAACATAAGGGGCAGTCAGCTTATCCAGGAAGGCGGCCCTGCCTATGAAATTTCCCACGTTCTTATGGGAGGAAATGTCCGCCCGCCCCCTTGCCTGCCTTAATGCTGGGTGTGGCCCAGTGTACAAATATTTTTTGAATGAAAACGTCACTTCGCATGCCATCCGGCAGTACCGGAGCGATAAGAGTGGCGTGAGAGCGCCTGAAGGGCCCCGGATACCAACAGCGTGAGGAGTGAAATGCCTGTGTCTGCTGACGGCTTATATCTTCCCCCAAAATGAGAGACAAGCGACCTGAGAGCCCAGACCAGGAAGGAGCAGGGTGTTAGGTAATGGGGACCAGTATCCAAAGCACTAACAGGTAAAAATAATTAAATAATAATTCATCATTGTTTTTTAGTTTACTTAATTTCCCTCCTTTTATTCAATGCTGTCGATAATATACAAGGAATCCAGCCACTGGAGAAAAAAAACGTAGTATTGTGCAACAGCGTCTGGTAGTCATATCGCTCTGTGACGTGCATCCAGTCGCTCACATCCCCACACGTGTGAGCACTGAAACTAAGGAACCCTAATGTTTCGCCCCCAAAGCAGTCATGAAATGAAGGTTTTGATACGACAGGTACAGGGAAAAACAGGTTTAGGGTTAGTGAAGGGAAACAATTTTAAACCACACTTATGAAAAAGGAGGGAAGTGTTTGTGAAGTTGGGCCCCAACCACAGGATTGGGCGGCCTCATGCAGTGCCCGCACCGTGTTTGCATTCCTGCCGATGAGGTAAACCTCAACTCAGGAAGCTGGACCCGTCCCACTCAACCCAGTCTGGAGGCCCCGCTTATTTGTCTGTCAGCCGTGGGAATTCATAACCCTGTGCAAATACCCACCGCAAATACAACCTGGCCATTCTTAAACACACTTGTAACCTTCCCAAGCCAACATGCAAGTGCAGCCTCAGTGTCGCGATCATGTCCCGTCAGACGGCATGTCATGCCTAAATGAGTATCCTCTCACGGTGTGAAACGTAGCCTCCACGCCGATCAAGTTTTCTGAGACGAACCAGGCATCCGACAACGAAGGGTAGCGGATCTGCGTGTCTGACAGCCTGATCACCCGCACTTTCATACAGAGGTGGGATGCAAAACTAGCACGTTGTCTCTCTCAGCAGTCTCTCTCTCTCAAAAGTCAAAGACAAGAGAGGCAAATTCGAAACCGTTGCACGAGTTTACAAAAAAAGGGGTGAGGCTCCTTTAAGAGAGAGAGAAGCCTGTCAGCCTATCGCGGCTAAATATAAGTGCTGCACTGGCTCCTCAGAATTCTCTGTATGGCTACATCTGTGGAACCAACAGCGGTAAGTTAAATGCACGGAGCAGGGGTAGAGGCGGTAAAGTAAGTAGGGCAGATGTGTTACCTTGCGGATGCTGTCTTCAGGAGCCTCGCTGTAGGGAGAGAGCAGGTGTCCAGCTGTCTGGCTGGGCAGAGTCTTGAGTTTGGTCAGATGGTCAGAAGCCGATCTCTGTCGGCCTACGAGCTGCCAGCCGAGCGCAGGTTTCCAGATACACCGAGAAACGGCGCTAATATAAATACACAGAGAAGTGAAGGGGGTGAGGTGGGAGGGGGGACACTGAACAAGAAACAGAGAGGAGGGAAGCAGAAAAAAGGGAGGAATTCTATCTTTATAGCTTCATGCCCCTGGAGTCCCTGCTGGTGTCTTTCCCTCCCTTTTCTGGCTCTCGCTCAGCTCTCATTCAGCTACAGTCAGTGACTGAATCAGGACGGCCCAGGCCATCTGCTGAAACACGCCTGCCTCTCTGCCTTACTTACTCACTCGCTCACACAGCCAGAGAGAAGCAGAGGTGTGTGTGGCGGGGGGGGGGGCTAGCCATGCCCGGGCTGAAAGCAGAGCACTTTCTCACTGTTAAAGGCGGAGCCAGTGGGGGGGGGGGATCGATGTTAATGATGAGGAGGGAGGGACATAGAGGGAGAAAGTGAGCGCACATGCAGGAAGGAGGGAGCTTGGCTCTGACGCTCTGCATTCATAAGGCTGGTACCTCTCAGGCTTAATGGCCTGTAGGAGCCTGCAAGACAACAATATGACAAGGAAGGGACAGGAACGGGAGCTACAGCGCAGAGAGGCATCCCTGCCCACGCAGGGAGGGGCCGGTGGAGAAACAAATATGGCCGCCCTGGGAAACACGCACCCACAGCCAAAGGCAGGGCCAGGTTATTGGCAGAGCCCGAGCAGCAGGACCCACGGCCTGAGGACTCAAGCCCACTGCACATCTCTACGCGCGGCTAAACCTGGGGCCCAACTCCGTTTCGCTGCGTCAGTGCACTCCCACACAAAGCACCTCCTCCTACCTTGTCTGACTGACTGAATGGAGGATTAAACACAGTCACTGCTATGGATCCCCTTTTAAATCAGGCATTGCTGTGGATCCCTTTTTAAAAACAGTCACTGCTATGGATCCCCTTTTAAATCAGGCATTGCTGTGGATCCCCTTTTAAATCAAGCACAACTGTGGATCCCCTTTTAAACACAGTCACTGCTATGGATCCCCTTTTAAATAAGGCACTGCTGTGGATCCCCTTTTAAATCAGGCATGGCTGTGGATCCCCTTTTAAAAACAGTCACTGCTATGGATCCCCTTTTAAACACAATCACTGCTATGGATCCCCTTTTAAATCAGGCACTGCTGTGGATCCCCTTTTAAATCAGGCGCAACTGTGGATCCCCTTTTAAAACCAGTCACTGCTATGGATCCCCTTTTAAATCAGGCGCAGCTGTGGATCCCCTTTTAAATCAGGCGCAGCTGTGGATCCCCTTTTAAAAACAGTCACTGCTGTGGATCCCCTTTTAAATCAGGCACTGCTGTGGATCCCCTATTAAATCAGGTGTGGCTGTGGATCCCCTTTTAAATCAGGCGCAGCTGTGGATCCCCTTTTAAATCAGGTGTGGCTGTGGATCCCCTTTTAAATCAGGCACAGCTGTGGATCCCCTTTTAAATCAGGTGCGGCTGTGGCCATCCCACTGCCCCAGGTCTTTGGTGACAGCTGCCGTTTCTCTAATGTCATGGCAGAAATGTTCGATTTCTGAAAGTATTAAGGTTCAGCATTCCAGAAGAGATGGAAACTTGCAGGGATTTCACCTGCCGATGACACTGTCAGGTATCTTCCACAGGAGAGGAATCTCACCTTTTCAGGTGACAGAAGAAGGCTGAATCGTGGTAGGAACAGTGGGATAATTTTCAATGTAGCAGGGGGCTGAATGAACTTGTATAAGCAATGCCTGTGGAACAGCTAACTTGTCCAATACCAGCATGTCAGAAAGTAAAGAAAGCAGACATGCACCTTACATTCAAAGTGCTGTACTTCCCTCTTTTGATATTCTCTCACATGTTCATTAGAAAAAACAGAATCATACGTCAGGCATCTGTCATGGGATCAGTGGTCCCATCCTATTACCAGCCATCAGTCTGCAAGTGGACCCCCGCATCTTTATGTGGTACTGTAAATCCCACTCTGCAGCCATTCAGTGCCAGTTCTGGGGCTTGGAATATGTACCTACTTCTCCATCGTCACCAATAACAGCAAAGACATGAGTCATGAAAAGTAATTAAACTGGTTCTGTTCTGCTTACTCAAGGACAATGAAGGGTTTTAACTACATGGAGTAACTTCTGCTTCCTCTGCATCAGTGCTCAAGGTCTTTGGCTAATAAACTAACTAAACTAAATATCAGAAGTAAGGTCAGCAGAGGGCGTGTACATGAGTTCCTAAAGGCAGACTAGGCATTTCCATGAATATTGCCCTGTACTTATCATTTTCTGATGGAGGGTGTATTCAGGGCCCTGATGGAGACTGTATTCAGAGCCCTGACATTGACACAGCAGGTGACACGGCAGGTACGGACCTCTGGCTCGAACCCTTGCTCCTTTAGGCTCAAGAAATGTGCTTAACACTACTGGCATTACTAAAATATTCTGGGCGATAAAAAAGGATCAAGTAATGAAAATAAATGAGCCAGGGACTAAGTGGTGCTGGACAAATGTGCTGAAGCAGTGGAACCCAGCACTGGAGATCCTCCCAGCGCCAGGCGGACAGATGGTCCTAAACAGGAGATAGGTGGGCTGTCACGGGGCCAGCGGGCTGGAACCGCCTCAGTCACACCTCAGCGGCCCGGCCCGCGTCCCCCCATTCCCCAAAGACCGCCCACCACTCCCGTTTCCCCTCCTCTCAGCATTTTCCATTACAATTTCCACCCTCGTCACGATGCTGACCAATTTCATGTGCCAGACACACACTAAGACATGTATCAAAGACAAAACCTTGACGACGAACAGTGTCTGAGGAATATTAGCTGGGAAAGTGTGGATCAGCACAATTTACAGGGAAAGAAGCAGGTAATTAGTTCCGAACTGAGGATAGGCCGCATGGAACAATAAACTATTATAAATATTGTACAGAACAAGGCTGTTCATCACCATAGTGACAGATTGATATGCTGTGTTGCTGTTGCCATGTCGTCAATACAAGTGGCAACAGCTGTTCACAGAGCTCTTTGAATTTCTGCAAATTAATCTTTGTCCAACTCATATACCGAAAATGCCCCCCTGTATATGACATGTACTTTATTTTAGATACTATTTCACCAACAAGCTCACCCTCCCCCCAAAGGATGCTTGTGATGTTCACCATGACCTGCATGCTGTAAAATCATCCCCTGCTCCTGTCCTCTTCCCATTCTGTTTGCTGGGATTCTTGGCCAAGCCCAAAAGAGCAGAACAGAGGTCACTTCTAACATCCACCAATGTGGGGGATGGCAGCCTTCTTGCGGTGACACCAATAGCACAGTAAGCGATGACTCTGCTGTCACTCCTAGAATGCTACTGTAACATCTCCTTTGTTGCGTGTCACTGGGATACCATACAAAAATTGTTCAGTCCTAATGTGCGTCATATTTATTATAGAGCAGCTGTCAAATTTAAACTCAGAAACAATGATGGGAGTCAGGAGGAGTCGGGAAAAGCCTCTTGGTGCTCTTTAGCAGGTAAAGCCTAATAAAATCACCATTAATTTGGGGTAGCCTGACCTGAAGAGTGAGGCGGGAATGGATAAGAAGAATCTGTTTTTTGCATTAAATCAGTCTATTAAAACGTATAATCAGGGACATTCTGCTTTTTTTTTATCGTGACTGAAAGGTAAAGTAACACCTGAGAATTTGTGGGCCACTGATGGCAAGATGGCTGGAAGCGTGTCATGCCAAAAATGGAAGAAGTCGGGGCCTCACAAGGAGAGGCTGCGTGCAAAAATCCTGCGGTGGAATTTATCAGAGCATCAAATCTTAGGCTAAGCTGCAGCAGGAACATGAAGTACGGGTGCGGGAATTGGAGGTCTGTAACAGTCACCCTGAGGATCCAACTCAATATCCGTTGCCATCACACTTGAGAAGGTCCACACTCCTATAAACCTGTTCATAAAAGTTTAGGTAGCCATGGATTGGGTTGGTGAGGCTGGTGACACAAGCAAGCGGTAAGATATATTACTGTGACACAGGTCATTAGTGTGAAGGACAGATGATCTAATAAATGTCCCCCCCCTCGCAATTACATTTCACAAGGCATCATGCCGCTGTCCTCAGAGCCCCCTGCTGCTTGAAATGGAGACATCTCAGCCCCAAGCTTGAGTCAAGAAGCCACATGGGCAAATACATCACATGCAAGCAATTGAACGCACTAGGCTCTAGGTCAGATTAGACACCTTTGACAAATGTGTCCCCAGCCCAAGGAGGATTACATTTACATTTGCATTTACAGCATTTGGCAGACGCTCTTAGCCAGAGCGACTTACATAAGTGCTTTAAGACTTCACAATGAATTTCCTCCTGATCTAAGATCTAAGATAAACCGCAGCATCAGGTGCCTGGAATAACCATTCCTGCTGCAGTCATTCAAGAAACAAAACTAAATTATTGTATCATTAATTTCATATGTGCAGGAATGGAATTAAAACTAACAAAAATCTAAATGCATCTTATTGCATTACCTCCATTCAGCCGAATAATTCATTTTGCACTGTCTGCGTCCTCCGCTAATGAGGTAATTCATTCCTTAGGGGACCTCAGATTTAGATAATTGACAATGACAGCATTAAACGCATATTCTGCACATTCCGCCTGTGTTGTCTTTTGTAGAAGGCGGCTGGCTTTACTCATTTGTAAACATGGGTATGTATCTAGGGCATTTTGGGTGGAGTACACTGTAATCATCCATGACAATCAATGCATAGCTTTGCAAAGAAAGCAATGCCATTGTTTTTCTAGCGTAACACGCAGAACAACTGGAGTGTAGATAACTATCACAGTAGCGGTGTCAGGCAGCTGTTCCACAGCTGTCTGTGCTGGCATTACAAAAAGCTTCTGATAGAACGAGTACTGCAGCGGAGTACTGTTAAACCTAAGATGTTTAGATTAAAAGAGACGAGTACTGCAGGGGAGTACTGTTAAACCTAAATTGTTTAGGTTAAAAGAGACGAGTACTGCAGCGGAGTACTGTTAAACCTAAGATGTTTAGGTTAAAAGAGACGAGTACTGCAGGGGAGTACTGTTAAACCTAAGATGTTTAGGTTAAAAGAGACGAGTACTGCAGGGGAGTACTGTTAAACCTAAGATGTT
>JAODUD010000107.1:6756214-6769302 GCA_026784285.1 Stomatorhinus walkeri
AAGGGGGGGGGGGGGGGTCCCTGCTGTTGTCTGCATGTGTAGAGTGTGAGGTGCTTAACCTGAAACTCTCCGGCAAAATATATACAGACTGTGGGAGAAAAAAGATGATTATCCCGTCTATTACATTTCCAGTACAGGGTCATGGTGGATCTGGTGCCCATGCGGAGCGACAGGGCACTGCAGACAGGATGGCACGCCATCGCAGAGCACAGGCGCACACACAGTGAGTAATTTTAGAGACACTGAATCACCTAACAGCAAGACTTTGGGACTGCAGCAGAAGCCCTGTGTGGCCAGAGAGGACCTGCATAGACACAGATATAGCATGCAAGCCTGATTGCATGCACACAAGAAGTCAGAGGTAGGATTCAAAGCCACAGTGCTGCAAGTGCAAGGTGAAAGTACCGCCCACTGAGGAACTTCGCCCCCTGCAGGACAAAAAATAAATAAATATAAGTAAGTGAGAGGCGCGACAGGAGCAGCATCTATCACACAGAAATGACTGGCAGATTAATGAACAACACCAAAATCCCAAAATATAATTAAAGTGTTGAAGCTCTTATCACAGTGTTTTTGTGGTTTTTAAAATGCCTTCACTTCCCTCATTATTTTCCTATAAAGATGAAGCCTGTTTTGGTGTCTTTAATCACTTTAAAAATAGCAGCAGTGGGATATTATGAAGGTAGATGAAAGCTTATTGTAGCTGTAGCGATTGTCTGTGGATCATTAACATATCATTTCTGAGATGAGTGGAAGGCAGGGTCACCGTATGTTGGGGGACGGCGGCGACAGGCTGCGAATGCCGCAGTGGGCGGGATTTAAAACAATGTAGGGTGTTTATGAAGCCCAGGCATTATGTGCAGCTGAAGCTGAAGTATTCCACAGGTTCAGTGCAGCTGGGCTCTGGCAGTTGCCGCTGTCAGATAGAGGTCTGCATCTTGTGTTCCACATAGCAAATGTTCCATCCAACCGTGCATCGTCCGACCACGTATGCCTGGGAGGGGGGTGGAGTCTGTCGCGGGCAGCATAAGGTACAGGGTGGGGGTATATGCTGGACAGGCTGCCAGTCCGTCACACACAGAGCGTGGCAGATATTAATATTTATAATGTGAGGTTATTACTCCGAGGTAATCGCTTTTCTTTTTTTGCTCACAGTCTCTCTTGATCGTCACAGGTGAAAAGAAAGGAATTCAAGGAGACAAGAGGCTGGTGGTTTTTTCTTCATAAAATGACAATTTAATCTCTTCTCAAGGCATCATTGTTGAACACTCCACTGTGCCTTCCTGGGGAGGGAGAGGCGGGCTGTTTTAGGCAGAAGACATTCCATTCCTTACATCTGAAATGCTTTTTACTTTTCAAATTTACCAAAAAAGCCTTTTTAGTGCGATAAAAAACCGAGCTTAATTATCTTTTTTCTTTCTTTTAATGGCATCAGAAAGACAGTGGCTTTTATGACTGCCGCCAAATGTGACTCTAATTCCAGAATAAATCAAGTCTTATTTAGTCAGCTGGTGTGGGGGAGAGTGACAGTTTAATGTTGTGCTTCTCTGGTGAATTACAGCACAGTCCCCCCCCACACACACACACACACACCCCATCCCACCTGCACCTCAGCTCACCCTCTACTCTGTCTTCAACTCTGATATATAGCTAACCCTAAACTCAACATGCAAACCGACAAAACCAGCCTTTTGCAACCTATAAACATAGTGTTTCAAAAATATTCCAGATTCCACCTCCCTTTCTCGGATGGTGAATTCCTGAACCTTTCAACCCGAACCCGATCTTGACTGATAATTGCTATTAATTCATCACTGATACGACTCGACTGACAAATTTGCATTCCTCCCACGAAACGGCTGCCGTCTGTGAAACATGAAACAATTTGATCCAAAGTGTACTCTCCAGCATCAGATTGTAATGAGCTCCATCTCTATCTTTTAATCTCAATTCAGCCAATTCAGCAATACAGTCAACACCAGCTGCAGTGTTTATACAAACGTCCCATATGAAGCTTTGCACAATTGCCACCATAAATGGAATAACGGTTTTATGCAAAATGAAGTTGGCCACTTTGATTTGAAATTCAATGGCCTGGTGCTTAATCAACGAAATGAAAATACGCACAAACGTCTCACAGACGTTTCCAAACAGCTCACTCCTCATACAAGAACAACAAACCTAATGGAATAACAACATGTCTGCATATTGTGAAAATAACTAACATTTCTACCAGTTTCTACTGTGGAAAAAAATTGCTGATGTTTTTAAATGGCATCGTAAATTTGCAGTAATGCTCAGGAGTGCTTAATACATAATTATCCCCTAAACATTGTCAGGAAGCTACACCTTTGCTTGTGATGATATCTGTCATTTGGAGAGAATGAAACCTTCCAGCTGAATTGCCTCTTCATTTCTATTCAGCGGTGAGACAGTGAGCTCTCGGCTGTCCGTGGAGGTGCCTTCTCCCATGCAGTGCGATGGCTGTCAAACAAGGTACATGGCCGCGGTTTTGTCTGTTAGCTCTGAGCCTTTTCTTCATTGCTGGGGTGTGATGTGTGGATGTGGAATCCATGTCCTCCCCATGTTCATCAAGGGTCCTTGCAGATCTCCTATCCCCTGCCACAGTGCAAAAACATGTGCTTTAGGAAGACTGGTGTTTCTGAATCACCCCCAGCGTGTGACTGTTTGAGTGACTAAGCTCACCCTGAGATGGGCTGGAATCCGACCCGGTGACTCCCCTGCCTTATGCCCTCGGTTTCCTGCGGATCACCGTGACCTAGTACTGGAAGACAAATGGATGGCCATGGGTATGGGAATCTAGTCAATGGAGAGAGAAGCATACGCAGACAAAATATTTGTGTAATCCCCATGAAGCCCCGTAAAGCTCCTTAGGGAGACAGTGTGTGGCTCAGCAGATTAGACGTCTGACCCTGTGATGGAAAGGTCACTGCTTTGAATCCCATACACAGTAAAGCAAGGTTCTTAACACCCTGAAAATATGTATGTTCCAGGAGTGCTTGAGAGATAAGTGCCCGTACACTCAGACCCCAGACTTCACTCTCTCCTCCATAAATGTGCATATGCCTTACTAAACGATGGGATATGTGCAAAAACACATTCCTATGTACTTGTACAAATGGCAAATTGAGGTACATTTATAGATTACCTGCATTTTACTTGCTTTTGGTAATCAACTTATAATCTGTGATTATCTTTGGGTACCATTAAGAAGACTCACTTAGAGAACCAGTGCATTTACTTTTAATGACTTTAAATGAGGGCTGTGAGTACTGGTGCAAAAGAAGTAGCTTTGGGGACATATCCAAAGGCTTTCTGTCACTGGTTCATTGTAGCAGTAGTAGAGTGCCATCCTGTTTTTCTGCCAAAAGAAATTTGTCAGAATTTGAACTTGGACTGGCCCACGAACAGTTATTAAATTGCAAACCAGACCAGAGAAGTGAGAGATGAGACACAGATGTCAGACTGACTATCCAGGCTGAGCTGTGGGTAATTATACAGTAGAATTAACCAGAGGTAGGCATAATTGACGGCCATACCTGAGGCAGGTACCTGCAGATCTGGATTCCACACCGGCTGTTGACCTTATCAGCAGTTGCAGTGAATATAAAAATCCTATAGTTCCTGGTAACAAATAAATAAATATAATCTTCCAAAAAGGAAAGATTTTTTAAATATAATTATAGAATAAAATGTGGCAACATTCTCTGGGGAACCTAATTAACACTGTCAATAGCAGAATGGGGAAATTTATTTCTCATTAGTATCTCGCAGATTTGCAAAATGAACTCTGCAGCACACACCTGGTACCCCTGGCTGGTTTTATTCATTTTGGTGCCATTTTTAGAGATGAAACTAAGAACTAGGAAACCATGCTAGTCAAAAAAAAGCAGGTTGAATCAGAACTGTTGATTAGGGCTTCCAACAATACTTGTTCTCGCAATAAATTAACAAAGTCAATATATCACATGGCATGTGAAGGCAATCTGACTACTACAATGAAGACTGTTTAATACAGAATTCATTGGGCACAGAGTGAGGATGGCAGCGACTGCATCGGTAATGCAGTATCGGCTATAGTGTTTCCTGGAGCCAGACTGTCTAGTGTGACTTTTTGAACATTCTTGTGGCTTGGGTCAAACGTGCACTGATTACACCGTATTTATATATATGAAATGCATATCAAATGTATATCTTCCATATACATATATATCCTTCTACAGTTTTCTCGAATAAAGTAGCATGTAGACACCGGTATGTGAAAATACAGAAATGTGCATTAGGAGCTACACACATACACCCTACCTAGAGTTAGCCATTTTTGATACTGATGTATTTGACTCTGCTTAAAAGGGTTCAGTCGCTGCAACAGTGATTGAAGGAGCAGGATGAGACAACAGGTGACATTTCTGCTCTCTGGTTCCACGTCTGACCAGACCAGCTCCCAGTAATGGGTGTCTTACCTCAGTAAAAGTTTTGACCATATGGGACCCAAAGATTCCCAACAGCCTGGCCCTCTAAAGCAACATCTCTGCATAAAGGACACAGAAAGCCCAGGCAAGTTTGCAGTCCGGAAGCAGCAGAGGTCCCACTGTCTCTCTTCCCTTCTATTTCAGCAGCTCTGGGCTTTTCCATTTAGGAAAAGCGAAGCTGGCGAACTTGGCAGCCTGATGAGATGCTGCACAGAGGTAGCGCTACATAAATATGAAATGTTCTGGTGGACTTGGTTTGAGAGCAGACGGTTCACATGGTGAATCACGCTGCGTGGGAGTGCTGGCCCAGAGTCATATCTCTCTCAGCGGACACATTTCCTGCTTTCCTCAGAAACTGCACACTTTTTCGCCCTTTTGTCTGTTGAGGCCGTAGTTCAGAAGCAGAGAGAAGAGCAGGGGGGCCGTCTCTGATCTTAAATGAACCCCTATGCCTTCCTCTGCCCTGAAAGGCTCAGTGTCGTCTTTCGTGACATATTTCATGGTGGAGCAGAATCAGAAAGCACGTTGTTCCCAAGTCCAGATATAGCAACTGGCTCTCCGAGCAGATTCACAGATCGGTCACATGGGTAGCCAACATCGAGTGATTATTTCTGCTCCTTACCATAGCTGGTACATTGATTATACAATATCAACGCCTTAACGTCACAGCAGCAGGCTGACAACGGTATGCTAAATTCCAGTTGCCTTGTCAATGCATAGACAATGCTATGATCAACACACACAGCGGTCACATGACAAAATGCACATACATCATGGCTCGGAAATCCCCTGTGGTCCCATTCCAAGGTCTGAAACATGTATCACAAAAACATAGCTGTTTACCTTCCTCCCCCAAGGCATTCTTCCCCTGCCTTTGTTTCTGCAGAAGTGTTATTGTAGGAGGCCTTAGCACAGGCCGGCTTTCACTGGCAAGACTTCGGGGAGGTCGCTTAAAGCCTCTTCAAGCAGGGGAATGGGCTCATTGGTATTCCCACCCAGTGTCTGCGGCGCCCCCACAGTCTTCTGAAAGGCCAGGCCTCTGGGCCCGGTGGGAATGCAGAGTGAGAGGCCCACACAGGAGACAAAAGCAGGGCCCTGAGAGTAGGGGCCACATTCCAGAGGAGCTGCACCTGGGTGTCCCACAGTGATGGGTGCCCGGCCCATCAGCGGGGCCTGATTGCAGCGTCTGACAGCACTGCTGCTGCTCATGATGCAAAGCTCATAATTTATCTACTTAAAAATAATAAAATTAAATATTACTATGATAAACACAGCTGTCCATATTTTATTCCTTTATTTTTTCTAAGATTCCATAATTTTTTTAGTTCTGCCAACAGGAGTGGTGGATCTGAGGCTAGGAATCTGTGCTGCCAACCAGAAGGTTGCTGGTTTGAATCCTGTGAATGCCAGGAATGATCCTACTCTGTAAGGCCCTTCACCTGCAACTGCTTCGTCCTGGGTATGATGCTAATCTACAGTACATCCAGCCCTACAAGGAGGTCCTCCAACTTCCATGGACATTCAGGAGTTGGTGGCAGGACAGTCTCTCCAGCCACTGGAAAGAACACTCATACTGATTCATTTGGACTGGTGTGGTGCTGAGATATCACCTGCCATGTGTTCATCATATGGTGGGTACTGTCAGTGTGTGCTCCTTACCTCGGCATTGCAGGCCTGTACCAGTATAACAGAAACAAAATACATGTATATTCATTTCATATTTCTCATCGGTTTTAGACAGTTTATATAAAATGTATACTTGTCCAGGGAACAATAAATATACATTTGATATTATAGTACATCAGAGATACACATGGCAATAATAAATCAGCTCTTTTGCCAAGCACTCGGGATATATGGTGCAGTATTTCCACTCAAAACGGGCAACTGTTTCTTTATCATTTCTTCCAAAGTCCATCACTAAGACAGACTCAGGCATTTGGTGGTGGGGGGGGGGGGGTCCCAGGGGGCTAATCAGTCTGACAGCTAACCTTGTGAAATGAGAGATAGAAGAACAGGAGATACAAAGCAAGAAAATAGATGCAGGGTCTGTGACAGATAAACAAAATGCAGACCATCAAATTGTAATCTATCTCATGTAATAGGCTGAATTTTAAATCTCCTCCTTCCTATTGCAGATGTCCAACTTTTGTGTGTGGGGTCACAGAGAAATACGGGTGGCCCAGAAAAATAAGCAAACACAGAGACACCAACACAAACACAAGGAAGAAGGCAGGGATGCGGTACACAGAGCTGATGTGTTTTGGAGGTATGGATACCCACAGCATAAGGCAGTGTGTGGCTCAGTGGGTCACGATGCTGGCTCTGTGATCGGAAGGTCACTGGTTTAAGGCCTGGACCTGACAAAATGGTTGCACAACTGGGCTCTAGAGGAGAGGCCCATAGTTGGTCCAGTGACTGGCTGATCCTGCCTTCTCTAAACGTGCGTCACTGGGGGGGAAGAGCACCGTCTGTCTAAATAACATGCTGTTTTCACTTCTCCTCCGCCATTCACCAGTTCTGTTACATGTCTTCCCCCTTTCTTCCAAAAAGAGAGCAAATGGAGCTTCTCCACTCTCTCTGCCTGACAGTACTTAGGCAAATAGTACCAGCTCCAATCAGTGGGATTAGACAACCTTGTGATGGTAAATGCCTTATTACATTTCTCCTTTTAACATTAAACAAGAGGCTTATGAGTCTGCAGTTGGACGGCAGCCACAGACTTCATAATAATCCTGAACATAATTAAGTTGCCTTCAGATGAGCTGCACAGTTGATATAGTTTTCACAGTCTGCTGTTTGGGTGGCAGGGGACATAACTGTGTGTGTCTACAGGCTAAACAACAAGCCATTTGTTTACCTCATCTAATTATCATTTTTTTTTGCAAACATGCTGTGCATTATGGGAAATTTTAATGTCAACTTTAGTTCTTACAATGTCATGCTGAAACAGAGGTTATATGACAGAGAGCAGAACATTTGTCTCAGCCTCTCATGGTGTGACAGTCATTGAATTAATTAAGTGTTAATCATATCAAAGACATGTTATTCAATGTAATGAAATCCAAACTTAATACAAGCTGAGATAATTCTATCACGATGCAGTGCAGCCAACTGTGTTACATGCAAATACCAAAAATAATGCTGCTGCTTCTTGTTTTACCCCCCATTGGAAATGACTTGCAAGGATTATCCACCCTTCCACTTATTTTCCGCTACTTTTCCAGTACAGGGCTGCATGAGCCAGGAAGCCCAGGCCACAAGGCAAGGGGGGGCACCCTGCCCGGGAGGCCGGCTCACAAAAATGATCTCGCAACAAAATGCTTCAGTGACCCTCCTCTGATATCATGGACAGATCTGTGTGAATAACACTCATTACACACTGTTGGATTTCTGAGTGCTGAGTCCTCAGTCATCTAACATCTTTTCTATGAAAATCTACTGGGTGAAGTGGATGGAAATGTAGTACGATTTACAGAACATTGTCTTATGTAAAATAAAATGCATATTAACAGCCGATTTAGTCAATACGTTTTCAAATATTAGCACATAAATACATTCTCAGTCAGCCTGGGAGCCAAACCCTATGCATCGTGGTTACCCAGCTCTTGCATAAATTGAGGTCTTCCATTTCCACTATCTCTGTGGCAGAGACAAATGACAATCCGCTTGTCTAATACCATTGCTGACGTCCTGATACAGCTGTGAGCACTTGAGGCTGGAAACCGAAGTGTGACTTGGCTCCCAGCAAGCAAAATGGGATTTGCTATTAAGAGGAATACGTCAAATCTGCTTGGTCCTATAGTTATAAATATCCCCAGGCAGACAGACATGATTTCACACACCCAGAGAACTGAAAATGGGGCCCTTTTGCCATGTAGAGTAACTAAAGTGACCAATACTCTTGCGCTGCACTATAACTATCTGCCGTCATGTATATTAATCATCATTATAAATGCCAAACCCTATTGACACGTAAAGGATATATGTATCCTGTCCTTTTGTTCCTGTCACAGGGAGCCAAGCAGTTTGTCATAAATAAGGCGTATTTAGAACGTTTAAACAACACGACGTCACTGACGCTGCACACGGAAACATGCAGGTCCTAACATATGAGGGAACATTTTCCGTAACCCTCCATTTATCAAGTGAAGCAGTGGACGCCGACCGTGGATGAGTGCCAAACACTTTCAGTTAACATGGACATAAATTGAGGGCATTAATGAGTTCACTTTGGACTTGCTCACAAAGTTCAAAGAGGCAAATCCCAACCACGACAACTAACAAGAACATTCCGAGGAAAGTCTCAGAGTGTTCCCTACACCGCCAGATTCTCCCGAGTTTTCTTCCATTTTTCTTGCAAAAATAATTCTTGCCATGGCAGAATTTAGCTACATTTACAGCTTAAAATGTCTGCCACTGGAACTGGTCTGTCTAATTTAGGGGCAGAGTGGGTCACATGAGTATAGAGACTGTAAGGTGTCGAGTGAAACCCTGCAAAAATAACTGATTATGGGTAATGCCATAGTTACATTAACAAGGCCTATATTTGATCACACCTCTGCTGAGCTGTAACACCTACTCCTGTCACACTATGTGAGCATTAAAATCTCGCTTCATTACACATATCGCTAGACAGCCTGTGCAGAAAAGGGACGTTTCCCACTGACAGCTAACCATACGCACTCAACCTACACCCAAGGCATGACTTATGGTGTGGCATGAAAATGATTAAAATCAAACAGATCTGCAAAATATGGAACTGAAGGTTTGAAGCCTTCCTGAGCTGAATAAAGATCTATCCCACTGGCTGCAAGTATGATGGAGTGCAAAGGAACAGGGTCATATGATTTAGAAATAACTAAACAGATTTGCATTGTTTCTTAAGTTACATATAATTGTATGGGATTCTTTCCAAAGATGACAACGATAGCATATATATCACTGCACAGAAATATTTTAAAGGCTTCCTGCCAGAGGAATTACGTTGACCTCCTCTACAGTTCACTATACATATATACAACAGTCACACTATCATCATAATGCAGGGAATTTATTTTTAACTGTAAAACTAAAGAAAAAATATATTTTCTTTTTTTATTATAACAGTAGAGTTTTGGTGCTAACATATCAATATTCCTTCCTGCTTTCGAATTTTACTTTCTGAAGTAAAATGTACTGTCAGCAAAAATCTTATTTGTGATTTATGTATTTGGTTAGTAATATTTTTGGTTTTAGTGCAAATGATGCAAAAGTTCATTGAAAAGTTTCGAGAAGCTTTGCTGCGCACCCGCTACGTCCCGCTGAGGCTGCTAGCCCTTGGTGCTTTTCAGAGAGACAGACACAGGCTTTTTTTCCTCAGAGTAAGACACCATCAAGAAATGTCAGCAGGAATGGCTTCTTGTCTAAGCGTTAGCAACACAGCCTCACAGACGTTATCAGGCCTGTCTGGGAACCGCGCAAGTCTTTTGAACTGACGTGGCGGAGTGATCAGGGGGCGATGAAAGCAGAGGCAGAAAGCTTTGGCATTAAGTCAGTGCTGCACACACCTCCAGCAGCCACCGCCCCCCCTCCCCAGAAGAGCTAAAATGAAGAGCTACTCTCCCTACCGCCCAAAGGCTCAAAGGCTGACCGATAGCCACCTCTGTGAAATGGACTGGCGCCATCCCATCATACCGTTCAGCCTTCCGGCTTCTGCGTTTTATGGAGACGGACTTCTGAGGCAAGCCTGCGGAGCGTGATTCAACGCCAAGGAGCAGGTGAGCTCAGATAAAAGTAGGAAGCGCCAATTCCATTTGGAGAGAGAGAGAGAGAGAGAGAGAGAGAGAAAGCAGCAACACTTGCATATATATGCATACAGATCTGGGACACTTTTATACATAAGGCCAATCACACACCGTTACGCATATATATCTGTGTGTATCTGGGATTTTATGAGCGCTATCCTTCTTCATGAAGGTGTCTCTCTGCCACCCAGCCTGACTTTCCTTGCTTGGATTTGAAACATAGCATTTATGCTTTAGCAGTGCGGGACATATCTGCGCACGTGTCTGGAATTTCCAGCAGCCATCTCAAATTAAATGAAGAGAATAATTAAACAATTCAGAAAATAAGACCGGCACCGCTGCTGTTTGTCGTGGCTGTCATTGTGTGTTTGACCTGTATAAAATGAGCGCGGCTACTGTTTCTCTCTCCAATTTCAATTCGCCTGTTCATCCATTTAAGCAAATCTTCCAGGCAGCGTTGCCCGTTGCCCTCTCTGTCCCAGGCCTTTTCAGATGGATCCGCACTCTGACAAAGCCTCTGTCGAGCCCTGCCAGCTCCAGTACTCTGTGCCCGGACCTAATGTGTCCCCCCCTCTTTTCCCCAAACCCTGTACCTGACTCACGAATGAGAGTCTGGCAAGGCACCCTCCCCAGAGCTCGGTAGCGTGCAAAACCGAACAAGTGATAAAACATTTGCTGCAAGCATAACATGCCGCGTGAGCGCCTGCCCCTGCCGCATGCCCATCCTCCTTTCATCTTGACAGGCCGATTGGAAACTGCATACAAAGGAAGTGACATGTTGTTCCGTCCTCCTGCTGACATTCAATCAGGGCGCATGCCTGTCCCCGTACCGTCACCCTAATTAAAGCGCGTTACCCGAAGCGATGGCTGCCTCTGCGCACGTTTCTGTGAGAACCTCAGCATTCCTGCCACAGTCACGCACAGCCTGAGGAAGACTGTGGTTTGCCACCTGTGACATGGTGAACAGACATCAAGCATATATTCTGTAAGGAACACCTCATGTTTTCACTGCTTTCTGACAAACCTCCTTCATGTATTTTTGGTCTCCAGTAAACCTAACATTGTATTTACCAAACTTCAAGAGAAACAGACATACATAGTAAGAATGGCATCATTGGTTTCTTTCATAAGTTTCAGGTAATCATACTGAACATGTCAAATACACTCCAAAGGTTAATTGCCCATGCCAAATAATGTAATCTGTCTGACTGAGGAGATAATATAGCTCTTGTGTAACTTACTTTAAGGTCATCAGTGCATTAGGGGTTAGCTATCCTGTCAATATAATGAGACAGAGTAAATGCTCAAATACCTATATTAAAAATTGTGAATTTAAATATTTGGGGACCAGTTTAAAATGATGTATTTATTATTTAATGCTTAAAGAAGATCATGCTGATGTGATAAGTCTTTCGAGGAAGCACCACACATTTTAGCCTGACAAAGGTGTTGTGCCTGTTGCCATTTGCAGCAGCAAACCTGATAGGTTCCTTCTGGCCACAGACAGCCATCTGCTGGGGAGGCCAGGTGGCGTGCCATGGGGACTGCAATCTGACAGGGAGGGGGCCACCCTGGAGCTCTCCATGAGGAGGTGACCAGGGGTGTCCTGCGTGTCAGGAGCAGAAGGTGCAGCCGGGACCCGGCATGTGGCCCTGCGACCCACGTCTGGCTGCGCACACATCAGCAAGCACGCATGCACTGCGGCGAGGAGCAGACATGCGGGAGCGCAGCCTTGCCGTCACGCACAGACATGCACGGTGTGCAGGACGAATCAGCCCTTCAAATCTTTACCGTGAGGAGCATTTGTTTCTCTCGCTCTCTTCTCTATCAGAAATAAACAAATGTCATTTTCTGCATTCTGGGAAAGACGATTCGGATTTCAGTTCCTTGCCATTAGGCGTGAAAGGATGTGTGAACATGCCTCAGTGCTATTTTACATAATCCTTTAATGAATAAACATTTCGCCAACGTCCCCAGACTGCTGAGGACATTATTTATTCAGGAAGGTCATTAATATTCATTTGTTCTCTCAGCGCTCATGTACATTTTGCAAAATCACAGCACAGTGGAGGAGCGTAACGCTTCCCCAAATCGCCAGGGCAAATTAATAGGTTTGTAAGCTACAGGTTCGAATACATCTAGGGGGGCTCATTCACTCCTGAGCATGGCATCCAGCTCAAATTCGTTCCTGATAGAGGCATCTGCAATGCAGGAAAATAGAAAACAGCTTTCTGTCTAAACTGTATCCCTGCACTGTTTTTGCACTGTCTGTTCATTACCTGACTGTGAAATGCACTTTTTTTCTGTTAAAAAATGGTAAAAGCCAATAAACACCATGAGCATAGATCTCAATGATAATGAACTGCATGTGTGGTAGGTGGTTCAGCCACAAAGTCTGCTTTCACAATATTCCCCTGACAGGCCACCACACGTCAACGGACAGCCCCAGGACTTCTGCGAACCGGAGAGTCTTGTCCTGCTGTCTTTATTTCCTCACTTCTGGGTATATACAGCGATTCTGAAGATGTACAGCACCGCCACAATGTCCGCCCAAAGCAGGGTTATTTGTATGTGGGTTGATCTTAAAGGGCCGGTGTCAGATAGACGGCGAAACCCCCCATGAAGAGGGCCTGGAGAGCCCCCCCCTGCCCGATCTGAGTCAGTCCATGCTCAGCGCATAGACACGTGAGTGCAGCTGACTGCGTTTGGCCCTTAGAGAACATGGCTGTAGCTGAGTGCAGCTGACTGCGTTTGGCCCTTAGAGAACATGGCTGTAGCTGAGTGCAGCTGACTGCGTTTGGCCCTTAGA
>JAODUD010000107.1:6779010-6803265 GCA_026784285.1 Stomatorhinus walkeri
ACCCCCGACTGCACATAAATAAAATTCATTGGAAACATCGCTGCAGCATCACTCATGTGAAATGAAACAATTTTCAGTTCCTCAAAAACAGCCGACATGATTCTTTCAGCCATAATAACAGAGGAGGCAGATTGTTCTGCTAGTGCCAATGTCAGTTTGCATGTCTCAATGCACCTTGTATTCAGGTTAGAGTCATGGGAGGGGGGAGGGCACTGCAGACCAGAACACATACTGGGGTACATCGTGGATGGGATGCCAGTCCATTTCAGGTCACATACACGTAGACTGCGTGGACAATTTGGTGACACTAATTAGGCTAAATGCATGTCTTTGAAGCCCCAGAAGAAACGAGAGGACCTGCAGGAAAGCATGCCAGCTCCACACACAGGGGCAGCAGCACCACCAAGCCTGGAGGCGTGGGGCAGCAGCGCTCCCTACCAAGCCGCTATATAACATCATAGCTAGCTATGTCCTCCTTTATTAACACGTGAAGCATTTGTAAAGCTTCCATGTTTATAAAGTTACTTTCCAGTTGTGTCAGCTTCACCGGAGAGGTGTAATCAACCAGCGAGAACTCTATTTAGCTTCTGCGCTTTGTTAGGACCTTTTATGTGATTATCTTTTAAATCTGTTAACTATCAAGAGATGATGTTGTTAAGCAATAACAGTGAACTTGGAGTGATGCCCTCAGAGAGGTCGCATTGACCGATTTCTTCAACCTGGACCTCAGTGAAATACACGTATTCCTGGACCTTTGAAAGGTGATCTTTCGGTTTCTGCTAAATGGCCTCCACACTGGAATGGCTGCAGGGAAAACGTCCCACACTCCAAAACACACACACATGAACTTTATAGAACATCGTATCGAAGATCCACAATACAAGACCGGATAAGTACAATTTATCAGAAAACCTCGTCAGTGAATTACTGTTACAGTGAGCATTGCTTCTGGCTGCCATCACGTTTGTAGAAGGAAGACGCTTTTGATCCTTGTGGAGGCAAACAGCTAATGTTGCTCCAGTTACTGTACATGGGCTGACAAATTCCGTCCCCATGTCCCCAGCCGAAAGCATTTATCTCCTTTATATTCAGCAGCAGAATTGTTCACAGCTTCCAGACGTTAACACACGGTCTGAATTATTCATGTCTCACGGCAAATTATTTATCAGCCCAAGATATATTTGGATTGTTCAGCAAAGAAAGCTGGAATGGATGTGCCACCTGACCAGAGACACCAGCTCTCCAATACGTCTTTCAAAATTACCCTCAAAATTGACTGTTCTAGCATTTTTTTTGTAAATAATTACACTCATAGAACTTATTTGGGGTTAAAGGAAGCTCAAGTGTACATTTTACATTTTTAGACTTTCCAAGTGCCATTAAAATTGGGTGGAGCTGTTCCACTACATTCTTATTGAGCAGAAGGAAATCTCGCCTGCTCTCAGAAGTCAGGATTATTATTTTTAGCGCGAGGAGATGTCTTCCAGAGTCCAGTCTGCACTCCCCTGCAATTGGTTCATCAGGCAAATTCAAGTCTTACATTCAGCATAAGCCGGCACATCGCTCGCCATCCCACTGTATATGCCCCCCCACCCCCCTCCAATTTCCACACCCTACTCCATGGAGAGAACAGGATGAAAAGACCAGTGGGAGGCACGGTGGTGCTGGGAAATTCAGCCCACCCAGAGAGCAGAGCTTATCAGCAGCGCTGTTAAGACTAGGACAAGACATTTAGGCTGGTTCCAGTTATACAGAATACAGTCAGGTCATCACAGAACTGCCTGTGAAGAAAATGGCTCAGTGGGCAGTACTGTAACCACCAGGGTTGCGGGTTTGATGCCTGGCCATCACTCTGCGTTCATGTGGTTTGCATTTTCACCTTGTGTTCAACTGGATTTCCATGCAGATAGGTGAACCGGTGTCTCTAAATTGCCCATAATGTGTGTGAGCGTGCGCCGCGCGATAGACTGGCATCCCTCTCAGGCAGCACCATGTCCTGGGCCACATGCTTGCTGGGATAAGTTCCATTCCCATCATGACCCTGAAACTGGATGCGTAGTATTTACAACACATACGCCAACCCAAATTTCAGTAGGATTTTCCTGTCCCAAAGGCTCATCCTTAAATAACAGTGATTATCTTTAGTCTCACAGGCATTTTACACCAATTCGTTGTATTAAGATGACATCATCGTCCAAAGTACGCATAAATGAAAGCGAGGCGGCAGCCATTTTACCAGGGAGCAAGTAGTAACGGCAGCAGGAAACGCCCAAATCTTTAACTTTGGTTTGTATAAGTTAAAGCAAAGAAACCAAAGAATTATTGGAAAAGGCGACAGAATGCTTAGCTAAAAGCCATTAATTGAAAGAATTTCAAGGTGCTGTGGAGAAGTGTGTACTGAGCATTTCCCTACAGGGAGAGATGGGCAGTATTTCAATTAAAATATGTATTTACTTCTCAGTATTTTGTAATTTGCATTTTGCTGGATGGAAAAAAATCAGGTGCAATTTGTAGCAAAATACTTTGTGAGATTTTATATATTTAAAATAGTTCATAAAATGGCATTTTAAGAACCTTCATCACCAGGCTTACATTCCTTTACATACAGCCTATCACCATCTTTGGCATTAATCTATGGAATCAAGCTGCTTCAGTGATCGGTGCAAACTGCCTTAACGCATAGTATGTAGCAAAATAGGCCTATATTGTTCACTCAGTGTCAGTATAGGAAAGAAAAATAGAGCGATTGGCAAACAGCACTGCTGTGCTCTATAATGTATGAGTTCATTTGCTAGCCTGCTAGTGGTATTCTAGCTAATTTCAATAGACATGCTCTGGCAGTGACATATTGTGGTTTGTCATATGGAAGCCTACATTAACGATAATTCAGGCTAGCTACTCTTGTTCCTTATGGTAAAATTTAATTCGTATCAGCAAATCTGAGTTTATATAGCCACTCAGCTTGTATAAAAGGGAAGGCCGACTGGTGACCCTGACATTGGATATCATACGTCACAGCCGCTGGTACCATTTGTGCTTTTTGAGTATGTATACTTTTGAGTATGTACTGTAAGACAAAGCCAGAAATTCACGCATGACGATAATTAATGTAAGCATTATTGTGTCTCATCACTTGTGCATTTAGACTTTATAGTCAAGTGTGGTGGTAGATTATGTCCTTCAGATGTTAGGAAGAAATGACTCGACCCCGTCTGCCTGAACAAAATAGAGTTTTTTGGGTCCTGAGTGCACGCTGTAAATTTTGTTTATATGAAACTTATTAACACTGAAGAGAAACATGGAACTTTCTGCATCTGAGCAACGCACATCTTCGACATTCCCTGGTAAAATGGCCGCTAGCGACAAATTGACATAATATTCATATAGCTTAATACAACCCATTACCGAAGCAAAATAAGAATGCACTGAGGTGACTGCCCCCATCATAGTATAGCATGCAGGCTGCATCAAGTTCTGCACAGTTTTAAGAACCATTTCTGTCCCGGAACCTTTTGAGACGGCTCCCTAGCAGCATGGACCCAAAGGCTTAGCTCCAGTGCACCAATTACTGCCCACAAATGTCAAATGGCGGAGGGGACCAGAGCGACAGATAAGGTCATGGCCTGCAAGCCAAAAGGGACAAATCGGAGGCAACTTCATTCCCACTGACATTTCCTGTCTTAACTCCCAACGGTTGTTTGTTGTCATTTCACATCTCTGTCAAAACCTGCAATATATTATACATGGGTTTTTTTTAATCGATTCTTTTCTCCACTGAGCGTCGAAGAAGGGACGGCCTTTCAGTAATCAGCAAACGCATCTTCTATCGCCGGCACGTCACAGATGTGTTTGTCATTTGTCTTCCACATGAATTCATTAAATTGTTTCCAGTTAGCAAAATAACACACAATTCACATGCAACAATGCAGTTCTCCAGCTGCGAAGATGACGGTTTAATTTATGGAAAAATGGAGAAGGGGGAGGGGTGGCTCACTCCTAATGTTTGAATGAGTTTCTATTATAATTCACAGGCACTAATTACATCGCTCCTCCATATTGACAGGCTTTCCAGCTATGCAAGCAACTAGATAATTCTTTTTATATTAAACGTGCCCCCAACTTCAAATATTCTATGTATATAATATGCAACCCTGTATTTTTTTATTTTATTTATTTATTTATTTTAAATACAGGGTTGCATATTATATACATAGAGTACATGGACAAAAGTATTGGGACACCTGGCCATTACACCTACAGGAACTTATTAGGGTATCCCATTATAAATCCATAGGCATGGATATGGAGTTGCCCCCCCCCTTTTGCAGCAATAATAACTATAAAGTTTTTAGGGGTTGTGTCTCTGGGAATTTTTCCCCATTCATCCACAAGAGTAATTCCGAGGTCAGGCACTGATGTTCTGATGTTGGAGCGAAGGCCTGGCTTGCAATCTTGGTTCTAGTTCATCGCAAAGGTATTTGATGGGATTGAGGTCAGGGCTCTGTATGGGCCAGTCAAGTTTTTTTTCACCAGAATCACCCAACCATACCTTTAGGGACCTTGGAATATCAGGACTATGGAATTCCTAGCAGGGAAAAAATTTCACAAACTGACATATTACAAAGATGGCGTCCTTTGACATAACCACACTTGAATTCACTGAGCTCTTCAGAATGACCCATTCATTCACAAATGTTTGTAAACCTGACTGCATGGCTAGGTGCTTGATTTTATACACCTCTGGCAATGGGTCTGAATGAAATACCTGAATTCAATGATTGAGAGGTGTGTCCCAATACTTTTGTCCATACAGTGTGCTGGCGGCGTGTATAGTGTATTATCCATAAATGCACCCCCCCCATGTCCATTTCCCAGCAAGCCAAAAAGTCTGTAGTCATTTACAGATAAATTACATAATGTTACTGAGAATTCATAACACAGATATGATTTTCAGTAAAATATTCTGACTAATGGGGGCGGCATGGCGATGCAGTGGTTAGCACTGTTGCCTCACACGTCTGGGACCTGGGTTTGAGTCTCTGTCTGGGTTATATGTGTGTGGAGTTGCATGTTCTCCCTGTGTTATCGTGGGGTTTCCTCCGGGCAGTCTAAAGACATGCTGAGGCTAACTGGAGTTACTAAATTACCTGTAGGTGTGCCTGTGTGAGTGAATGGTGTGTGGGTGTGCCCTGCGATGGGTTGGCCCCCCATCCAGGATTGTTCCCTGCCTTGTACCCATTGCTTCTGGGATAGGCTCCAGACCCCCCGCGACCCAGTAGGATAAGCGGGTATAGAAAATGGATGGATGGATATTCTGAATAACCATTAGCAAGTGTTGCGGGGTATTTTAAACCTGCATTTTAAAATGCATCTGATATTAGCCAACAAAAATCTTGGATACCAAGTGCAGTTGTGTCTGTTGGCAGTGGTGCAGGATCTGGGGGGAACGTGTCCTCCCCAATATTTAATTTGGCTTCATTCATCACCCCAATAAATAGACCTTAGTATTTAAATTATTAAATTGTCCCCCAATATCTAACTCTCCCTTACACTGCCGTCTGTAAATGGAAGTCAGCGCTCCATGTACTTCAACGCTCGTCACCCACAAGTTTATTTCCATTGGTGGTCCGTTTGAAAACGTGTGTTCAAATAGCAAGAATATCATGCTGTCAGTATCGCATGCCAGCCGTACCAAGCACAGCGCCGTGAAATCCCGCTTCAATGACGGGGTAGAAACGCGCTGCGAAAGTGCATTATGATCTGCCACAGCATTGCTATACCGTGTCGTTTTTTCATTAATAATCTATGTGTTTGCTTAATGCACTCAGTTCCAGTATTAAGGGTGCGATACCTGAATGAGATGGTGCTTCTTTTCATTACAGTCTCCTTGCTGCTTTCCCCCCACCCAAACCAAATTTCTAGCAAAGCCACAATCCACCACAATGCCGACCCTGGCCACGCCTAGCAACGCGTCTCAAACCAGGCACTGACACCAGTGTTTTAGTCAGCGCAGCGATGCCGACACGCAATGCGAGGGCGGAGTAGGAGCTGCGGTTTTAGCAGCAGGCATGAATCCAGTCAAAACCAACACTGCCTAAGGCAGGGAGGGAGAGACGGCACACAGCTCTGTGAATACAAATAATTCCAGCACCTGTTAAAATCACAGATATGATATGGACATGAATGCATGCCAAATTCACTACGTGAAATTGTGTATCTGTGTGTTATCGTCCTAGACAACAGAAAGAGCACAAAATATGTGGGTTTTAAACAAAAAAGCAATTGATGTCATTTGTAAGACAGATAATGTAACCCATGTTGATGGATGCGTATGTTAATTGGTATCATGAAAGCAGCCTGAAGAAAAATTTAATGACTGTATGTGTAACATAAATTATGACCAATGCTCAGTGACTGCTACAATATAAATTTCACAATATGTCGTTACACGCATATAGATACAAGCTTGGACTGTCAGACTCCGTACCTGTCTGTGCAAGTCTTTGCTTTTTTGCTTTGGTTCTGTTTTACCTGCCTTTGTCATTTTCCCAGTGTTTAGATTCTGTTTCTATGTCCGTTCTTAGTTTCTGAGTTATTTGGTTCAATTATTCGTTTAACCTGTTGCCTGTTTTGCCAGCCTTGTTAATTGTTCCCACATGTCCTACATTGTGCTCATTAGCTTTCTGTATTTAAGTTCCTGATGCTGCCCTGGATGTTGTTGCTCTTGGTGACTGTGTGTTTGATTTTGTTGTTGTTGATGATGATTCCCTGCCTGTTCATTGGTGTAACCAGTTTCCCTTTATAGATTATTCTGTAGATTATACTTTGTACCTCTTTTTAGTTTTGACCCCCCCGTGATACGTTTTTTAGTGTTTGCTAGTGTTTTCAGTTTCAGTTAATAAACCCCTTTTTCCTGCGGGCCACCACTGGATCAGCCAATCCTCTCCCCGCCTGCACCATACCTCTCCCTCCATGCCAGAAACACTTGAGAACATAACCTAGCTAATGCAATAAGATTATCTAAGTCATAATGTGAGGACAGCACTTCAAAGGCCTGGTATTAAAGTCAGACCAAAAATTAAATCATGTCAAAACAGATTTGAGGCAAAGTGAATGTGTTTGTGTAGCAACACAGGTAGGCCTAAAATCATGGTTAGCAAACATCGTTGTGATGACAAAGGACCACATTAAATAAATCAACTTGTCGATATAATTTGGCAGTCCACAGTTGTAAAGTTTCAAGGGCTATGCTGTGCAGAAGGTTCATTTCAACATCAGGTTTAAATCTCAGATGCATGTCTCTGTCATTCTGTACCGGTTGGAAGTATTTATAACACCAAAGAACACATAACACATTTCTATAGTAAGACATATACCTGTGTTGTCATTTAACCATAAAAGACCTACAGGGCCTATTGTTCAATCATTTGTTGTTCACAGTAAATATTTAGCTATCACTAAAAGAGGTTTCTACATTATTTTGTCTCAATTCAATCTTAAGACCTTTGCATTTTTAAAAATCAATTCATTTGTAGCTGTGTTGCAGAAATATACAACAGAAACCAGCATTTCTATGAATTAAAATATACTTAAATTAGCTTTCATATTTCAGAGAATGAGTGATGGAAGAGATTAGCACATACTTTAAATGAGGTATCTATTAGAATACCACTTTATTTAGGAACACGTCCTTATACCTTAACGACGTCACATTGAACCTACAGCGACTTCTCCTGGTAGATCCAAAACGTTTGGTACTATCTTTCGACCATTTTTATTCCAACCCCATCGCAGGGCTACATACATACTGTATTCCTCAAGTTCTAAATCTTAAAAATACTGAATCCCGAAAAAAATGTATTAAGTTGTTGCCATTTTGCACGCGAAACCTTCATTTGCAAACTAAAATATACGGTTATCCCCCCCAATAACTTTTACTGCCTTGGGTTGCTTTTCGAATATTACGAATATTTTTGTAGGAACAAAATATATGCAGTCATACATCCAGCCCCACAGTAATAAAATCCTGAGAATGGTTGTGGGCAGTTCCCTGTGCCAGCAACATTGAAATGTGATTACCTTTCCAATGTGTAAAAATTGAGACTAATTAGTCTCTAATTGTATTTCTTTTCAATCTACCCAGCATACAAACACTTAATATAATTGAGAAATGGAAAGGACACCCGCAAGTCTTAGCTAAGATTGTCAAGGGATTTCCGAGGAGTTCAAAGCACCATAATAGATTTATGCTAGTTCACATAGTCTGACGTCAGATTTTTTTTTACTAATAAATCAAATTGCGACTAACAGCAAGCTTTATTAGTTCGCGATTTCTTTAAATATCGGTTGGGAATTATGCAACGCTCTCCTCAGGTCTCCATTGCTCGCTTGTTTTATTTGGAGATTAACATTATTAATATGTCAGATTTTTTATTAGCATTCTGAAGGCTTTTCTTTGGTTTGGTAATAACTTCCCCTACCCTTCACTTAAGTGAGGGGTCTCCGCGGTCGCAAATTTCTGTCGCTCAAATTGTTATCCTTCTGAGTATTACGTCTGCCAATACTCGGATGGTGGAAGTGGTTATAAGTTTTGTAAACCAGAATTAACTGCTTAATATGTAAAGTATGAGAACTCTAATCACACGCAATTATCCTTTCAGCACCGGGATTGTTGTGCCTGGAATCAAAGAAACGACGCAGCGAAGCCGGTCTAATGAATTTCAAGCGTATTTCAGCAGCATTGTAATGAGCCTTCACACTGTTTGTTCACATGGTGCCAAATTATCTCTGTGCAGCATCTACATTAGACTGCAAATTGCCAGCTTCCTCAAAGGAGGTACATTTTATTTTTAAGCAGGTCAAATGCCCTGCCCGATAACATACGCGTCCTTCTTCAGTTAAGCCATTTTAGTGCAATGTGAATTTGCAATGGCTGGTTTAAGGGGGAGCATTCTGGTGATGGGTTAAGGTCATCTGCTTGCCCAGCACACATCCACGTCCATCTCTCGTTGTCCTCTTCTGCTAATAACAAACCTCATCGTTTGTCCTAAACTGACAGTTAAAGCACCCGGCCAGAACGACGTCTTAAATTGACACGAAAAGTAATTTGCCTCATGACTGGATGGCTTTGGAATAAACTCAAAATAAAATTGATGCCAAGAATCCTATGCGCAAACTAATTACTATTGCACGAGTCCAGAGGACAGAAAATAGCGTGCGAGGTGATAAAAGGACTCTTATTGTCTGTTCTGATCTTTCGCCGTTTTTGCCAGAACTCCCGGCTCGCCATGGGTGATGCCGCAGCCGTGCCAGAAGTAACACGTAGTGCGTGCAATCAAAAACAGCCCCACGGAAAGAAAAGCAGACACATCCGGGATTTTGGCATAGGAAGCAGGAGCGCATGTCTCACGTCAGGCCGGTAAACACTCACTGTCTGTGTGCTGGGAGACGGGCAGGGCGCTGGTCGCCCACCGCGGGTGCAGAAACTTCACTTTCTTCAACGGGTGCCGCCAAGCAGATCCTATAGCTACTTTAATTACAAAGCTATTATACGTTTTTAGGGGTGGGGGTGTACGGAATGTTTGTCAGTAAAATTAAGGTAAACACTACATTTGTAATCCTTCCCACTGGTACAAAAATATACTTAAAGCTTTCAAAGTTTTTCTTATCATGCAACTATAGGCTAGAATCATCCGAATTGTAGGGCTGTTGACAAGCGTTGCATGTCTTTTCTCCTGCTGAAGTGAAAGACTTTGTTTTTTATTTGTTTTCGAACGTCGGCTATGTTATTATCTCACCTATAATTAAGTTAGATGTGTTTTCTTGGGACGGCCTTTGGAATTACATTAACTGCTAACGCCGTTAGGATGCAGCTGCAACTGTTGCATCAGGAACTCTTCGCAAATTGAAAAACACAATTTCAGCTATTTCGCATGAATAAGCCTGCAACTATTTCGCATGAATAACCCACTGAACCGCATGCTTTCGTTGTGAAAGCATACTTTAATTTCCCCCTTTAAACTTCACGTCATGAATACACCTGATAACATCTGTTGTTTTTAATTGGACTGTTAAAAGGGAAGAGGCTTATGACATTGTGCAAAGAGTTCATAATAATGCGTCTTGCCACCAACGGTTTAAGTGCGCCGTGTTTCCTCCCTTATTCACTTCCCCGTGAATCCCCTTATTTACGCAGCCAGTATTGAGGCAGATTATAGAGCGATTCAGGAGGCGCGAGGAGCCGTGTGAAGCGCGTCGTTATCTGCTACTGCAGGAAGGACATCCCGGTGCCGTCTCCATGTCACAGATCAAGCTTCTTAATTCATTATGCTTTCATTTGTGTTCCTTACGTAGGCCTTCTACCCATGTTATTGTTTCAACGTTGAATTATAGTTAAATGTGTTGAATTTTGGTTAATGTTAAAATATTATCGTTGAAACTGAATTGATTTTTGGTCATATTTTCAATATTGAAAATGGTTGCAAAACCTTGATTGAATAAAGTGAAACATTGAAGAACAACGTTGTTTCAACCTTTTTGTCTGATATGGAATCGATGTCATTTCAACATAGACCTACGTGTGCTATCTTGGTATATCTGGGTGAGTGGAACGGAGCGTGAGTGGGGAGCGGAGCGGGCGGAATTTAGTCAGAGCGCGGAGCGGTTTTTTAATTAAGGCTGGAGCGGTCGCTCCGTCTCGCTCCTGTTTCGCTCCGATACCGCTCACATTACGACTCTGAGGCGTGATCAATTCTACCCAGAATTCATCTGTACAATTATCAAGACTGTTACACAAATCGGCCGAGATGGAATTCGCAAAGTATTTCACAAAGGAAACTGATAAGAATAGCACACTTGTATTACCTATCCAACGTATAGATGACAATAATGTAGAGCAAGAACAATGTAGTGAAACTGTTTCAGTGAGTAAAGATTCACTTTAGAATCTAAAAAGACACCTTTCTCGGAAACATGAGGGTGTGCTACGCGAAGGCCAGAGGAAAAATTTTATATGGTTAAAAGTTTTATATGGTTGTAGCATATCAAGTATATAAAGTAAATAAAACTATAAAAACATATAAAATAAGTACTGGTAATTAAATAAATTAGTTTTGTCATTCAAAACAGGTTTAATAGGATTTTTCTATTTCACGTAACGCTGTCCGTGAAATTTTATTTCAAAGAGACGCAACAGCAGCATCAACAAAAAAATTGAGGAATTTCAAAAATGGTATATTATTCAGGTTATTAAGCCCACCGATTCCTTTATTTTTAAGCCTATTTTTGTATGGAATGGCATTTCCAGATTTGTCCGTTGTTGCCTATAGGCTATGTTGTTTAAATCTAAATATTTTCTGTTCCGAGTGACAATTTTGCCGTTTCTCATATTTCTTTATGACATAAGGCTTCGGTGTAAGGTGACATTTGTTAGGCATGCAGATTATTTGTCCCTCTTTTAAATTGGATCGAGCGTGGAGCGATTTGACTGGAGCGGGAGGAAATTTTAGTGGAGCGAGAAGCGGTGTTGAGCGGAGCCGCTTAGAGCGAATTAAAGCGGAGGAGCGGGCGGAGCCAACAGCCTCGTGAGCGAGGAGCGGAAATTCCGATCCACTCCACTCCGCTCACATGCTCTGGTATGAACCTATGGAGTCCTGTCCTTTTGGCTCCTCCGTATATTGTAATAAATTAGTCAGCGAGTGGTGGTGTTTGTTTAAAAGAAAGCAATCGCAAATAAACAGTGTACTGTAACTAAATATAAGGTAAGGTTTCACGGAGTTCGATGTAACTTTGAGTACAGTATCTGAGTAAACAGTTCCACCGCATCCCTCGTTGCATCAGATACTATTACATAGGAAGTACATGGTATATGTGGTGTTGCCCTCTGGCGGCTATTTAATATTAATACTGATTTGGTATGCGACTTATGTCCGTGCATCACCTGTATGTCTTATCTCACCCACCCAACTGGCATTTTGAGCCAGATGGCCGAGGTTGACCCACCTTCCACCAGTGAGTTTAGGAGCTGAAACCAGCATGAATGACGTAGCAGTTAGGGCACTCGGAATACTTTGAGGAATACGTGCTGGTTTATGGGGTAGATGGAGAGATGTACCTCCTACTGGTGCTTCGCTGTTTTTCTGTCTGTCATTTTTCATTCTGGCCCAGCCCTGGTTCTTGGTGCATCAGCGACTAAAATAACAATTGCTGACGAACTCAAACTGAAGCGAAGTTGTCACCACAATCCTGACAAACCTTGGTCTATGCTGGTATGCTTTTAGACGTAGGATATTGAAGTTCTACTATCCAAACATGAAGTTTAATTTTTTTAAAAGGATTAACTTTAATAACATTATATATGCTTGATAACCGTATTCGGACATAATTTGTACGTTCCTTGTTTAACGAACAGAAAAGATCGGGTCATTAAATTCACGAAATGAAGCACCTTACCATCCTAGGTGTTCGTGTGATGTGCTCCAGACTCACTTGGGCCCTGAACTGGATAAGGATGGATCTATGAAGCGGAGTGTTTATATGTGGATGATGTATTCCCCCTACTGGCAAACTGTAGGTACTGCTGCATATTTTAAAAAGTGCATTGCATATGGTCTTTTCAAACAAGAGCACTAAGGTTGGAAAAATTTATTTGCCTTTGATTACTAATCTCTGATGATTACTAACCTATAGCTGAAATAACAGCACACCAGTTGGAGTAGCAGTTGTACCAGTTTAATGGCAAAGGTCAATATTTAATTTACAAATGATAGAACATGCTTTTCCTCTTACTGGACTTCGATTGCACCTTAGTCAGTAGCATCCAGTCGTTGACAAGTAGTGTGTTACAAGCACATGTGTGGACATGCCCAGTGGAGAGTGGCGCTGTAGTTCAGTTGGGGGGCTGGGGAGCCCAAGCCTCGGTGTTCAGATTGTGGTGTAGCTCAATTCACTTGCCGGCCTTCTGAGCCTTTTGGGCTGACTTGGTCACCTTGCCAGCACTGCTTGTCTTCTTCTCGACGTTCTTAATGACTCCCACAGCAACCGTCTGCCGCATGTCCCTGACAGCAAAACGGCCTGCAACACACACACACACACACACACACACACACACGTATGTACGTATGCACAAACACACACAGGCACAGAGAAAGGGGTGAGAATGGCTTGTTTCCTGCCACGATAGATAGATAGATAGATAGATAGATAGATAGATAGAGGAAAAATATTGGCATACAGACATTGACAAACTAGAAAACAACAAAATAAAAAACTGTTCAGTAGCTAAACTCCTTCTGTTTAATTTTTACGAGCAATCATAACAGCCATTATACTTTCATCCCCCAAACTTCAGCTCTACGTAAATAACGGATGAGTTATTTTTAAAAGTGAAGATGGGGCTATTCCCAGCATTATCATCATTTTAATTAAAGGTCTTTTGAGAAGTTTAAATACTTCACTGCTCACTGTTAGACATTAAGCACTATATGTCTGCAAAAATATAATTGCATGGGAAAGTGTGACAGATACGAAAGACACCGGGAGCCTTGTTAGCAGACATATTGTGTCTGGTGCTGTCAGCCCATAAATTAAGAAAATTACACAGTTGAAAGGAACCTGTAATTTTAGGAACAATAAACTGGCAGAGACACTTGAAATTAATTAACAAATAACCTTTTTTTTAAAACAAGCTGTGGAGGTGTAGTGTAATTTAAATCAGATGTTGTTACAGAGCAGCACAACTGTAAATTAAATGAGTAAGCACCATTTTATTTCTTTTGTTTGGTGCTGAAACATCTGCAGACGGAGAACAGCGAAGATGATGTAATCCTTCCATGAATCTGTCTTCCTGACTGCTTAACCAGTACAAGGTTGTGGCACAGGACAGAGGGCACAAGGGGCAGTGTGCCAGTCCATCGCTGGGCACACCTCAACAGAGCTACACACTCAATATTGTATTTGAGAGACGTCAGTTCACCAGTGCCACATGATTTTGCACTGTGGCTGGAAAGCAGAATCCCTAATGAGATCTCATATAAACATGGGGAGAATATCCAATCTGAACTGACCCAGAGTCCATGCAGGAACTAGACCTCCAGCCCACTAAGCTAGGATGTGAATGTTGTGTGCCACGAGACGCCCAGTCTGTGTGGCCCTGTTTGGAGCAGAGGACCTCAGCTGAGCAGGGGGGCGGGGACTCACCCAAGGGCGGGTACTTGGAGAAGCTCTCTACGCACATGGGCTTGCCGGGCACCATATCCACGATGGCAGCGTCCCCCGACTTGAGCGTCTTGGGGTTGTCCTCTAGCTTTTTGCCAGAGCGGCGGTCAATCTTCTCCTTGAGCTCAGCAAACTTGCAGGCAATGTGGGCTGTGTGGCAGTCGATGACTGGGGAGTAACCCACGCTGATTTGTCCCGGATGGTTTAGGATGATCACCTGTGACAGGAACATTAGAAACAGCAGGTTGTGGTCATGGGGAGGGTTAGGGTTGCTGGCACCGACAGGAGCCCTGGAACCCTTTAGCCTGCATCCTGGTTAACCTCAGAGGAAACCAGGGCTGGACTGGGATTAAATTTCAGCCCTGGGCCCAGTACTTAAAAAAGTCGCATCTGAATAAGAATGATCCCGATTTTTAAATCCCATGTTGTGTCACCCAGGACTAGGTAATCCATTCAAAAGCAACATTGGATTGGATCACTCGGCTCCAAATACAAACCTTTCAAGATTACCAAATCCAGATTACCAGTTTTCAATTTCTTTTAAACAGTCAAACCCCTCATCTCACCCACAACAAATAAACACAAATATACATTTCTCACAAAGATTTTGAACATGTGATTTAAATCATAAAACAGTTAAATGTCCAATAGTTAACAATAATAAGGCATGTAACCGTTATAAATTACTTTTGATTGGTTCATCGCTAATGTCTTTGTAATTGATACAGTGATGAATAGCAGTTACAATTAAATATATTCATTTTGTTTGATATTGACAGTTGTTTGGAGGATTATGAGGACAAAATCTTTTTTTATTTTAGTGTAACAAAAGGCTTAAAAAGTAGCCCCATGTCTGCTTTATCACTAATGATTCAAGTGCAAAATATAGATAAATGTATACACTACTTGATACAAATGTATTTTTTGACCAATTTAACGACCCATTTTCAAGATTTCATCAAATTTATTAGCCAAAATTCAGGCAGATTGCTTCTGAACAACTGGGGCCTGGACTTTGGGGCCCCTCATGATATAATTTGCCAGCCCACGTACCTATCGGTCCACTGGGAACAGCCCTGCAGGGAATTCTTGGTTGGGTCAGATGAACCTGGACTCACTCTGACATAGCTATCACACCCATTGCAAAGAGCAGTGATGGCGTATTTGTAACCTACCCCATAATAAGGTACAACTGCTCTGTGAGACAATTTGGCCAGTCTTGTCTTGTTTGATAGCTGTCTTGTTGTTGTCCAATAAACTGTGAGTTCTCAACCTTAATTTCCCAACTGGTCGTTTGGCTGTTTATAAAAAATAAGTGGTTGGAGGACAGGTGTGTACTGTTTCTGTCATATTGGGTCGAGCAAGTTTGTGGGCTTGAATCCCAGGGACTGCACATAAATTGTAACCTTTTAAGTTGCTTTGGTGAAATGTATCTCTTTTGGAAACAATTTTTTATACCTAATAATTGAATAGTTCTTTACCATGTTCAATGGGACCTCTTTCACTTGGTCTGTTATTTAAGGAGAGTCCACGAGTTAGTCACTTTTTCTTCAGAGCTCCTGCATGATATTGTGTGTTCAGCATCTGTAATGAGATCTCTCTCCCTCTTGCGTTTTCCGTGGTGTATGTATGACTCTGATTCTCTGCATTGTTTAGTGTATTTGTTAGAATTACATTACATAGGCAATAGGTCACTTTAGATAGATCTTTTTCTTTGTTTTTTTACTGGTCTCTCACAACGTTACAGTACTTCTAAATGATTAATAAGACCTGGAATATATATTGCCCATTTTAAAGACATTGGTATATAATAAGCACTGTGTATTCATGTAGGATTCTTTTGAAATTTAATGCCTTTCTGACATTTGAACCAATGAAATAAATGTTTTTTCATTAATTCTTACTTTTTTTACTTTTTTAGTACATTCCTATGTGGAAATTTTAGTGTGATTCCTTGCCAGGAATAGTGCATGATAGAACGGTAACGTAAGAGGCATGCATGCAAGAGCATTGCGTTTCTGACTAATCACTTCAAGGGTGTGCAACTTCCTAATATTACACAGTGAAAAACTGCCTTGTAGATGAATCAATCAGACACAGTGGGATGGTGTCAGTCTCTAAGTTAAACTAACTAAACACATGATACCAATTCATAGTGCCTTTTCCTGTGTGATGTATACAGTAGGGTTATTACTGTTAACTAAAACAAAAAAAAAACTGAATATTCCTTCTGAAATTAACTTAAATAAAATTAAACACAAACATCAAATATTTAATGTTACTAATGTTCTAATGAAAATTAGGAAAAAAATATTGACGCTAACACTATTTTTATATTATCCACTTCTGGATTCCTCACTGTACATTCATTCTCCAAACACTTGTGCTGACCATGTAGCACTGGGCATAAGGACACCACTGAAACGATATATTTAGATATTGCTTATAAAATGTTCTAAGGGCAGAAGGAAAAAGGTGGAGGTGGGTGCAAGCAACTAGAGGAGGTGGGACCAAGACATCTGATTGGTTGGTCCAGCTTCCTCTAGAATCTGATTGGTTATCTCTCTGAATCAATCATTTTTCCTTCAGCCCTCAGAGCATTTTTGTGTAAGTAAAGCTCCCATGAGCTCAGCACTCAGGTTAGATGATATCATCTTGGTTGGCTTATGTTTTTATGGCGCTGGGTGGGGGATCTTCAAAAGGCCCGTGTCAGCACAAACTGACCTGAGCCGTGAAGCCTGAGGCCTCCTGGGGAGGGTCTGACCTGCTGTCTCCACACACATTCCCCCGGCGAATGTCTTTCACGGATACATTTTTCACGTTGAAGCCGACGTTGTCGCCTGGCAGAGCTTCACTGAGGGCCTCGTGGTGCATCTCCACCGACTTCACTTCAGTGGTGATATTTACTGGGGCAAAGGTGACGACCATGCTGGGCCGGAGTATTCCCGTCTCCACACGCCCTACAGGCACCGTGCCGATTCCTTTGGGTGAAAATAGAACAGGGACATCAGAGTAAATAATGAGCAACATGCGCTTCCATATTGCAGCCTTGCTAAAAGCACTCAAATGTGAGTAAAGGAAATCCGAGTTCCTCATATAAGCATTTGTTTTAATATTCTTTGTCTGCAAGTGTGTCGTCTACAGACATTTATATGTGCCCAATCTTGGAGCTGATTTTCACCATGTACCCTGTACGTAAAACAAAGTGCAAGCAATCCCCAGGTTAAGAACATCAGACTTGCGGACAACGTCTACTTACAAGAAGACTGCAATAAAGCCTATTATATAAAAACGTTTATTATTAACGAATGCACGCTACTTCTAGATGAAAACATCACATGGCTTCAGCAGTTCATTAGCTTGAGGTACAGAACAATACTGTGGGTAGTTACTTTTATGTAAGAATTTCTTGTGTTACTGGTATCTTGTAGGATGCTTGAGGTCTCAGTCCTCTTCCTTGGGGGGCACCAGAGCCATACCCTGTATTTTAGCATTTCACCTCCAGCTCAATTAATTAATAAACCATAATTAGTGACTTAACTTCCTGAAATATTGGCCACCCAAAAAAGGGAGTTAAGTGATCAGTGTTGACACACCACAGCAAAATGTGTCCTCTGCATTTAACTCATGAGGATGAGTTTGACAAATACATGAATATATTGAGTGATTATGGCAAACACTGGGGTGACTTAGCAACCCTGACAAACTTCATGTAACATTAAATTGTAGTTTTACACCAGCATGAACACAATATTAACAATACAAGCATCATTTTCTTTGGCTGCCTAAGACAGAGTGCTGCAGTTACTCGCAGTAATCTGAGTGTTTTATCCGGATCAGAATGTTGAACCTGATCTTCTGTATGTATGACAGTATTGGTCCTAAAATATTATAGACAGTGTGGATAATATTAGTACAAGACTGCTCGGATCTTTTATATACAAGCTTACATTCTAACTGTCTATGCATTGTCATGAATACGATTATGTGTGTTTGTGTCTGTGGGCTCCACCTCCGATCTTGTAGACGTCCTGCAGCGGCAGGCGCAGGGGTTTGTCTGTGGGCCGCGTCGGTGGCATGATGGTGTCCAGAGCCTCAAGCAGGCTCACCCCGCTGGCATGATGCTCTTTCCGTTCCAGTTTCCATCCCTTGAACCAAGGCATCTGTGGAGAACCGTGCTTAATACTGCACTTGCCGGAACACCCCCGCAGGCAGACCTGTAATTCTGACACCACTACCAAATGGATGGAAGACCAAATTCTGTATTGATCAAATCCTGAAGCATTTTACCCTTGAGAAAGTTTTTTAAAATGCTTAAAATGCTTCATCTACCTCCTTAAGCTTCTACATTTGGGGAATGTATATATGATAATGAATGATGAGTAGCATTTAACTAATGCGAGTGCAAGAGAGGTAATGATGTGGGTAATAATTTCTGTCGTCTCAGTGGATATGGGGGTCATACGCAGGTGAAATGCTGCTTCAGCATTTTTCGTCTTATCACGCTGCAGCAAAGCAAGGAGGACAGCCCTGAAGTTCACAGCGGGGTGGTTGTAAAGCACTTACATTGGGGGAGGGCTCCAACATGTTGTCGCCATGCCAACCAGAGATGGGCACAAATGGCACGGAGGAGGGGTTGTACCCGATCTTCTTGATGTAGGCGCTGACCTCCTTCACGATCTCGTCGTAGCGCTTCTCACTGTAGGGCGGCTCGGTGGAGTCCATCTTGTTAACCCCGACGACGAGCTGCTTGACGCCCAGCGTGTAGGCTAGCAGGGCGTGCTCCCTCGTCTGGCCGTTCTTGGAGATCCCTGCCTCGAACTCCCCGACTCCGGCAGCCACTATCAGCACGGCGCAGTCTGCCTGTCCGGCGAGCACGGGGGGGTATGGGACGCAAATATGCAGCAATTTACTGTCATTTCTGCGACGGCTGTACCTGGGGAGCATTGACACTCAAAAGCTTCCCTCTATAATTTTCCTAAAACGTGGATTTTTGAAACACTTTATGGAATATAAGTTGTTAAATTCTACCTAGATATTTTCAACCGATAACCCAGATCTGGGCTGGGTCCATTTGTTCTTCTTATTACCTTTCATTAGATGGATTACAGTTTTCCTGGCCTGATCTAGTATGACCTATGTATATCTATGTATAGGCTGCCGGTCTTTTTAAATATTGACTGTATTCATAGGTTTGTGGATAGTTGAAGGATACAAAGCTTTCACTAAGCTAAAGTCACAATCCTTGTAGGGACTTCTTGCTCATTCCTGCTTCACAGGTGGCGCTGCACCCGACAGCCACCTCTCGCCTTGCAGCTGCTGAGCCCACAAGATGGTTCGTGTAGCATGACCTGAGATTAGAACTGCTGTTCACCCGGATTAAGAGGAATCAGTCAAGTTGGTTCCCGCATCCTATTAGGGCAGCACCTGGTCATCTCCCAAGGGAGCTGTTAGCACTTAGCACTGGATAGAGGCTTTGGGGAAGACCCAGGACTCGCCTGAGGGATTTTATCTACCAGCTGGCTGGAGAATTTCTAGAGATCCCCAGAATGAGACAGTCGAACAACGTTTGACATAGGTCTGGTCTGCACTGAGAATTACACCAGGAGAAGTGGCGTGAGGATGAACATGAAATTCTGCGTAACTAGGGTCATGCTTGAAACCATGCCTCAACACCATCATGAATTCTGATGGACAGTTTGTTCAAAATCCAAATTATTTTTACCACTGGCATGGTTTTTAAAAACATAGCCCTCATAGATTTTTTCCAATCAAAACATGTTACCACGGACATGTTTGTCCATATATGCACAGGTCAGCAGTCCCTGTGTGGAACATAATATTAGTTAGATCAATGCTTACCAACCCGGTCCTCAGGGACCCAGAGTCGGTCCACGTTTTTGCTCCCTCTCAGCTCCCCACCGGGAGCAAAAATGTGGACTGTCTGCAGGTCCCTGCGGACCAGACTGTTAGAGACAGTTAGAGAATACCAAAGATTTATTGCTAAGGGTCAGAAGAGCAGGTCTATGCTGAAAACAGTTCTGATAAACTATGACAGTATTGCAATATACATTTATACATACATGTACCCTATTGTCTCACACTAACTCATTTGTACTGTGTGTGCACCACATCTCTTTGTAAATACTCCATGTTCTTTTTGGGCATGCATTCAAAGGTCTCTCTGTCCTATAAATCACTAAATCGTATGGGTCCTCCAGTAGGTCTAACAGTCAGAAATACCAAAAGAATCTCCATGTGCATGTGAAGGACATAACAAAATAAAGCTGATTCTAATGTGGTGACCTCATGGGGTAATAGGCTCCTTCTCACACCTGGGAGGTCCCAGTGATCATGTTCTTGATGAAGTCTCTGTGCCCTGGTGCGTCTATGATGGTGATGTAGTACTTGGTTGTCTCAAACTTCCAGAGGGAGATATCGATGGTGATGCCCCGCTCCCTCTCTGCCTTCAGCTTGTCCAGCACCCAGGCATACTTGAAGGACCCTTTACCCATCTGTAGTAAGGAACAGACGAGTAGAAGATGTTGGTCGACTAACTGAACGGGAGGTGTGGCTACAAAACACGTTAAAGTTCTTGGTAAGGGAATGGTATATTTGCTCATAAGAAAATATCTGTAACGTTTCACTTGAAGGTATCATCTATGAATTTTTGTTACCTTCATAATACCTTATAATGGTCAGTATAATAACTAATAAAGCATTATATCATCTTCAATTGAAAATCACAAGGCATTTTAGTGCTGATTATAATACTTCATAATCTCCAATGAAGCTCTCTCTAAATGCACTATAGATACTTTCATAATGCACTATAATGGCATTAAGGATAATGACATAAGCATTAAGGATGCTTTGTACTGTATAATGAAGGTATCTATAGCACATTAGAGATGAGAGCTTCATAAAGCATTCATAATGCATAATAAACATGACTATAACGTGCTATCCTGTTTATAAATATTTATTGCCATGCTTATAATGCATTATTACGTGCTACAAATGTTTTCATTTATTCTTATAGACATGACATTCACAGAAGGTGTTACCAAAATATCATTAGATATGTCAATCATTAGAACAATGCTGAAGCTAATCTGACACCCCAAGCATAAAAGTGTTTCAACTACAGAGTGATAGTATCAAATCTGTCCAATTTCATACAAACACAGATGCACAGAGGTATATAGCAAAATCGGAGCAGCTGAGGAACTGGGCTCATGCACAAAGGCTGTGCATTTGATTTATACTTTATTGGTTAAGCAGCTGCTTTATAGCCAAAGAAATGTACAATCGAGAAAGCAGCACTAGCCAGTCCCTGGACTAACTGGGAGTTAAAGGCCTTGAATAAGGCCCCACCTGTGAAAACACTCTGCTGACCATGGGATGTGAACCGGCGACCTTCCAACCAAAGGAATAGTGTGCCGACTAACTCAGCCACACACTGCCCCTGCATGCGAAGTACGTGGCAAATAAAGCTGACCTCAGCTATTTCTGAGCTCTCCACAGCATGATGTTTAAACTGACCAATTTCAGTACAAACACAGCTTCTCAAAACCACAAGTGTATAGCTGACATCACAGCAATGGGTCACTGGAGCACTTTAGAAAGATTAAAATTAAAAAAAACAAACGGACTGAATAGTGTACTAAAACATGCATAAGATGTCAGGAAGATCGTTAGCGGGTCAAAAAATAATCATTAAAAAGTGCGGCTGCATGAAAGTGATTGACGGCCCCAAGGTAACGCTGGCAGCATTAATGAAGTTCTCTGTGCTGAAAAGCTCAGTGCCCTGACATTGATTGGCAGCACACTGCTAATCTTTAATGGTCGAGGCCCCTCTGTCGGCTTGGAAAAACTCCACTCTAACCACCTCTGTAACCTCTGCTTGAAGGCTCATTCTTCAGCGGTATGACCATGAGCTTACATAGTTTTAGGCTGTCTATAAGCATAGCCGTCCATAATAGCTGATACCGTGATGAGTAGTAAGGACCATCCAAAGTCCCATTCATTCATTGTAGTTTGATCACAATATGCAAAGTCTTCTTGCACAAGCGTGTACTTGGGACACTTGGAAAATAGTGCAGAATGGTGGTGTATCAGACAGTGAGTAAAAAGAGATGCTTATGAAGCTTAATGAATGACTTCAATAAGACATCAACCTTTACAGACTGTCTAAGGACTCATTTAAACTGTAAGCCAAACCGGATAAATGGATCTGCTTTACAAACGGGTCTCAACGGAGACGGAGGCTTCTAACATTCAGTGGGTTTTCATAAATGGTCAGGAGCACAGCATGTGCAGTTGTACATCCCATTGTGATGCTGATCATTCTGTGTTTCACGGTGATGTGATCGTAAGTGAATCTTTATTAATATAGTGTGCCTGGACAAAATTGCAACACACAAATGTGTGGCCTGTTTAGAGAACTGCGAATTGAATGTAGGTTAAAAACAGACAAGTAATAATATCTATCACAATATTTTCACAAGTTACCAGATGTTATTACAGAAAATGACATATGGCTTGTGAATCGAAGTGAGTTTGACCCCAAAAGACTTTGTGTATAATCACTTTAGTGTGTCTGAGTATTGGGTGTCTATTCTAAATGAACCCAGAATGTATATTCAAATCATTATCAGAAAAGGAAAGGATGATAGATAGGGTTGCAGATACCTGTGATGTTTCTCTCCATCTGACCTCAGCCATGACTCCCTTTGAATGGCAATCTTCTCGATTCTGAATCTGAAAGCTTTTTGTTATTTTGAGTACTACCTTTTAAGGACACTCAACCAGGAAATGGATCCTGCGTCTAATGTCAGTAGTCTGATAATGTGAATTTTCCACCGTTTTGGCAGACATCTTGTTCTAAGGGATCCATCCGGCACTGTGTGGTTTGTGTGCGGGGCAGCTTCTGAATTTCTTAGAGGATTCTAGCTCATAACTGAACTCAGATCAGAAGCATGTTGGTTTCAGTACAACCTTCAATTTGCTTTTTTCCCCCTTAGTTGACCTGGGAAAGCGATTACACACACACGTCACTACTGTCGCCTCATGAGCCATACAATTTAAGGTGTGAAAGGCAGGCCTACCTCAGCAGCTTCCTTCTCAAACTTTTCAATGGTCCTCTTGTCAATGCCACCACACTTATAGATCAGGTGCCCAGTGGTGGTAGATTTACCAGAGTCCACATGGCCTATGACCACAATGTTGATGTGGATCTTCTCCTTCCCCATTGTCTGACGCTGGGGACAGGCCAAGGGGGGACGGAGCGTAACCAAACCTCTAAGGCCCCGAATAGAGAAGAAGGCCACCAGAATCAACAAGATATTTGCATTACACAGATGTCATATTTCAAGGCTGGGTGACTTTGAAATGAACAGGGGAAAATCTCCTGATCAGATTACTGTAAACGCAGTGATACATTGTCAATGTCCCATTCTAATACTCTCTACTGAACGAAAGAAAAAAATTGTAACCTTTCCAGAGGATAAATAAACTTTCAGATCTTTCCAATCCAATGCTAGCTTCCATAATATTGGCATAGTGAACCACTAAGGCTGCAATCAACACTCTTCATAAAGTATATGAAACATTAAGCAAGAAACATTAATAAAATGCCTTTTTGATCTTGATGAAATGACTATATTATTGTACACACTATAGGTAGTATACATTACATCTGCTACCACAGTGCTGAACCAGGAAACAAATGATAAAACTAGTTTGTTTTTGACCTTACTAAAAAGTTTAGAAAAATGTAAAAAAAAAAAAAAAAACATTGTAGCCTGATATCTCATAAATTATCCAAAACAAAAAATAAAAGCTATATGATGTTGTATATAAAAATCGGTGGTAATAAGCTTTTCAGTGTTTTGTTGATATCAAAACTATAAATGCATCATTTTGCTAATGACCTCTATCCTTATTTAAACTATCACATTGTAAAAGGGAATTTAAGAATGATAAACAGGGATCAAGCTATACAATTTATTTATTTAATGAGATTCACGTGATTAATAT
>JAODUD010000107.1:6805951-6818441 GCA_026784285.1 Stomatorhinus walkeri
CTGTGATGGGCTGGCGTCCCATTCAGGATATACCCCTTCCCTGTGCCCTGTGATGGGCTGGCGTCCCATTCAGGATATACCCCAGTCCTGTGCTCTTCCTTGCTTTATGGGACTTCAGTCCTGCTTCTAGGAGTCTGACACAAACTGTCCTAGCAGTGCACCTCACACCTGCACTTAATATTTCCCATTCCTTTGGAAGGCGACTAGATGTCATCCTACAATTCATGAGAAACTGTCATCTCTGCCATTTAGTTGTTCCTGTCCTTTACCTGGCTGGTTTCTGGTCGTTCCCAGTCTCTCCTGCTTCAACTTATTCTTCTGTACTGCTGTCTTAGAAACTTTGAGCCTGGAAGCAACCTGCTGCTCAGTGTAGCCTTCTGCCAGCAGTACCGCGGTTAAACCAGGGTTTTAAAATGCAGATTTGTTCAAAAATGCAGAGTGGCCTCTTAGTCATTTCCATCATTGTTTGTCTGAAATACAGCATGCTTGTTCTTTAACTAAAACACATAGGGGTAGGACCCACTGAAAATATAGAACTGTGCTACAGCTAGTTGTTAGAGGCAACAAATTACGAAAACACAAGGCAATCCCTGGGCACGTAGTCAGGCCATCTCAGGGCACACACACTTACACACAAAGGGGAGCTTGGAGAAGTCAGTCTGTCTGATCCACATAGCTGCCGAGAGCTAGGAGCACTGGGGTGAAAGGGACTGTGGCAGTGGAATTCAAACTTAAATACAATAAAATAATTTCAGTTTTTTTGTGCTGTAAACGGTTGTGCTTGTTACAATTGTGTCCAGTTTTATAGCATTCAATTAGCAACTTTACAGTATTTTAGTGTAATATCAATAGGAAATTTTAAACTATAGATACTATAGGCAGTATTCTTAGATTCTGATACAGAGATGTTTTTCTGTGAATGAAGTAACCTCCTGAGACCCCACTCATTCATTTATGTCCATCGCAGTGCACATTTTGTTTTTGCATTTATCTTTTCACTGATGTAAGGAAACACATTTATTCCTGCTGTACACTAAAGAGGGCATGCTGTGAAATAAAAAATAAAATTTAATTTGAAAGAATCTAAATTATAAGATGTCTTATTTCCTCCAAAGACAAATAACCTAAAATTGAAGGATACTTTTTCCCTTGGGTCTCAGGAGGGTATTGTTCTGGCTGTGTCTGAAGTACATTGTATAGCTCTTGCTCACTTATTGGAAGCTGAGCTGTACTTGTGCCCCTGTCACTCCTTGAATGTTTACTATATGCTTATACTGTGCCATTAGTCTCCTACATAAATGTTCATGTGAATAACGTTAGTGACCGTACGGAGGATTAATGCAGCAGCACGGCGCTTGGCGTCCGCTTGGCGGCGCTGTTTCCCGTTGTTTGTCTCCTCTATTCTTCTTCTCTGGTTAGTTCGTGGGATTGAAACATGGGGGAAGCAGAAGCAGCGCAACTGGACGATAAACACGTAGATTCAGGGGTCTGTCCTGGTGAAGACCCAGTAATTTGGAGCCAAGAAGTGGAGGTGTGTCTCTTCCACGCCATGCTTGGACACAAGCCCGTCGGTAAGGTTATTTTTAAATGGATTTTCTATCGGTTATGGCCGACGTTTGCTGGCTGGCCCGTTACAACAAAGCGCCCGGATGACCGGATGATGAAGAGTCCGATGGCCACTTGGAGATTTTAAAGTATCGATAACTGACCCATTCTGCTTAGTTTGAGTCACTCTTTGGCTGTTTGTTTATGTTAGAATGAAGGCGATTGTCTCTCTCATGTTGGCTGTTTACATGGGAAGGACGACTGAGCCATTGTGACAGCGACCGCAGCCCAGACATGCGCGGTGTCATCAAGCGTCTGACATCGCCAGCGACACGAGACATAACATCACGGATGTGTCATTTAACAGCTGTTTGGAATTGCGGGAATACTGTGACATGTGGTTTATAAGCTCTGTGTGTATATTATATCTCACATGCATTATGTGACAGGTTCGTTGAAATAAACGTTTCTGAACCGGGATAATTATAACATGATGTTGTTTTTGCCCTTTTAGGAGTAAATCGTCACTTCCATATGATATGTATTCGGGATAAATTTAGCCAGAACATTGGAAGACAGGTGTCATCAAAAGTCATTTGGGACCATCTGGGAACAATGTACGACATGCAGGCTCTGGTGTGTCTCTCCACTTATACCTCTCCATTTCTGTGTTGATTTGAAGTGCAGCACTCAGAATATGAAACGGCACGTTTCCTTATATCCGTGTCTTGCCATTCTTATTTTGCTGCAGCATGAATCCGAAATCTTGCCTTTTCCCAACTCTGAAAGGAGTTTTGTTCTACCAGAGGAAATCATACAAGAAGTGAAAGAAGGTAAGTAAATAAATAAATAGATAGCACCGTGACCTTTGCATACGCATTCTCTTTTCCATTTTGTCCGGGCACAGAAGCGTCAATGTTGATCAGTGGGGCCGGTTCTGCTTAGGTAAAAGTCAACCACTTTTGTCACTCCGCAGGTAAGCTGGCTGCAGATGATGAAGTCAAGGAGGAGACGAAGGATGAGAGGGAGCCGCCACCGGCACACGAAGAAGGTCCTCGCTCGCCTCATACGTTTCCTCCATCGTTGTGTATACATTCTCTTCCTTTCCTCGTTTTAAAGTGCCTGTATTTACTGCTGCTGTGCAGCTCATTGGCACACTGATCTGACACCAACCAGTGTCCCTCACTCTGGTCGTTTGTCTCATTTTTAAGGTCTGGGTCCCAGTTTGGCTGGCCAGGAGTTTGAGAGGTATGGACAGAAGAGCACATTCACTCTGTTCCAAAACTCCAACATGAGCCCAGTACAGACCAGCTCAAAAGGCCCCTTTTAAGTGGCTGTGGCACAGACAGTGTGTGTTACCCCCTCCCTTTATCTCCCCTCCTTAGCTAAACACGACTGTCGGATGTGTATTTTTTGTGTTTCTGGGGGGTGGCAGGGGGGGCTGTGTGGAGCATGGCATGCCCAGTCAGAGATGTTGTATGTCTTTCCCCTTGGTGGGTCAGCGGCGGGTCCAGGACAGCAGGTGAGGCCGCTGCTTTTTGAGACGGTGCCAGTAGGGGGCGATGCTTAGCCTTGGCCTGTTCCATCCGCGCCTGCTTGCATTCCCTCTGAATGCAGCATCGCGTTTCACTTCTTAGACTCGCAGGCGTTAACTTATTTGCTGTCCACTGTGCACAGAATTACTAATCTGGTCTGATGCACGTTTCAGTGTCCATCACTGCACCTCTAATGGATCGCTGCCATGATCGGTGACCCCCCCCCCCCCTTCATGCACGCACCCAGCCGCTGACCCCCTATGAGCAGAAACACACAAGTAATTCTAGTTCTGAGGAACCAGGAAGTGTCCCTGGCTTGTTTCACCTCGTGTGGTTTTTGGCTCCCTTTGACTTCCGTGTCGCACTTGTCCTAATTGTTTCTTCTCTGGGCCGAACTCGCAGCGGAGGAGTTTTCAGCCGCGTTTTCGATTCACAGGTGTCTGTTTCCCATGGAGAGTGTAGATGATCACCTGAGTGACTAATCGGCTCACCCTGTACATTTTAATTTGCTGGAAACGGTTGCTCTTACTGGTATCAGTTGTGTAAGATGATAAACTCAAAATTAACTTCTAATAAACCATTAAAGATGCTTTCATACACTGTAACACTTCAGTCACGTATGAAAAAGCAATGGAAGGGTGGGGGAGACCTCTCTGCTTTCTTATCTGATCTTGGCTGCTGTGTGATCTTGATAAAACTTTGAAGCACTTTAAACAAATGTGCATCCCTGTAATCACTGGACGTGCCTGTGATGTCTCTTAGCTCACAGGAAGTGAGCGTGACATCCCTTCCTTTACTTTCTGTCAGCCAGTCGATTTTCACCCTCTTGACCTGCCTGGTCTGTCCCTTGCAGGCAGCAACTCGTCAGTGAAGATGAGCGAGAAGGCCAGCCACAGAGACAAGGAGAGAGACAGAGAGAAGGCTTCCGGTGACATCTTAGCCAAGGATGCGGCAGACAAGCGGAAGAGGAACCGGGCCACTGAGAAGGTGCTCAGTTCCAACAGCAACCCCTCCAGTCCCGGAGGAGCCAAGCGGCGCAGAACGTAGCCGGCAGGGGTCAGCCTGGAGGTAGTGGCACTACTGGCCACAAAGAGGCAGGCGGAAGATCTGTGAGGCTAGGAGGGGCAGCACGGCCGATGGCATGCAGAGAGGCGAAGAACCATGGGAAGGATGTTGACGTTGCGCAGGATGCGCACGGGCGTCTTGAGAATTAGGTGGCAGGGATTTCAGGCCCTTAGAGAAGATGTGTCCCCTAATGTATGTGAAGCCCACTGGCCTCAGACTGAGATCCAGTGCACAAGTAGAGTTGGTCAAAATTTATATAGAACTGAGGTTTTATATAGAATTTTTTGCAGAATACAGTATGAGCCCCTTGCTGTGTTCATGTGGGCTTTTGTAGAAAAAGAGTGAGATGACCGAATAAATGAGTTAATTGCTCACCATGTGCCCTCTGCACACCTCAGTGGAAAGGGTTTGAATATTCTCACTGTTGCCCCCTTAGGATAATTTCAAAAATGTGAATGTAAATTTCAGTGAACGCCTGTCTTTACCAAACTGAAAGATGGTTGGAGAATGTGAAGTAAGGAGGTTTTGATACCACAGTAATGATGGAGAAATCTGTAATGTGAACAAAACAATTAGTTATGCCTTCCATATCACTCATATCCATACAATCTTCTTTCAGCCTTGGAAAAAAGACACTACTAGAGATTTAATCTATTCCTTAGTGATGTTAAGTCTTTTGTTTTGACAGATCCCTTTGTGGTTTTTACCCATGCGAAGTTTCAATGTATTAAGGAAAGTGGAAATGCACGTCGATGGCCTGTTTTATATTAATGCTGATACGTGTCCCATGCTCCTTTGTGATGGTGAACTTGACTGGTTTTAACCAGAAGCCAGTCCTTGTGTTCTGTTTAGTACCTGTTGTGTCACTGTGGTTAGTGTGCAGTATGCATGTTAGATGAACTGCATTTAAAAATAAAAAAATCCCCAGTTCTAGTGCCTGTTATATACGGAGGGAGGGCAGAATAATGGAACCACCACATGAAAAAGTACTTTCTTAGTAACGGCATCATTATTGCAGAGGTGAGTCATGTTGGTTTGTATGTCAATTAGTGGTATGTGGCAGCTATAAAAGAAGTCTCGCAACGAGGCAGATAGTTTGTGTATCACTCAAAAACTGACATTTTCTGATGTGTGATGGGAAAGAGTTTTGAAAAGTGTGATGGGATATATAAAATATGGACCAATATGAGATGTATTGGATAAAAGGAACAGCAACCATGTCACCAAATGAGAACTCCGCAGAAGTGAGGCATTAAAAGTTACCACAGAACTAAATCAGCACCTCTATGTCCTGGTCTCAATAAAAACCAAATGTGAACTTCACAAAGACAGTATTTCTGGTACGGCTGCCCTTTGGAAAACGCACATAGAAGCTAGGCTGGTGTGAAGAGCTCAGACCTGGAGTCCTGAAGAACAGAAAATGAGGAGTCATCACTCACCCTTTTTCCCGCTGTCTGGACACGTACGTCTACGTTTGGAAAAAGTCGAAGGATGACTTGGACCTACGATGTTTCTTGGTAGGGGCAGCAGTCTTGTGGAGACAGATTGGCCTGATCCTCCATGTTGATGCATGGTTGTACACAGACCAAGGTGTATGAGGCCATGTTACGTACATGTGTGCTGCACAGCGTAAACACATTCCCTCATGTTCCCATTTATTCTGCTTACAGAGGTTTCACGAACGCCATTTTCAAGTAAAATGCCTCACATGGCTACCCCTATAACCAGATGTGAATATCATGGGATTATGGGAAACGTTATGGGAAAGTTAGGGTGGTGCATGGCTCTGTAGGTGGGGAAGCTGTGATCAGGAGTTGCCTGGTTGAAATTCTGTCACCTGGGCAGTACTGTGTTGTCTTACATAGGCAAGTGTTGTGCTTCTAGATGTGAACACAGCTGCTGTCCAGTTTTTTTTTTTCAATGTTATCTAAAACCTGAACGAAAATATTATTCATAACCTGAAACATGGATATGTTTATATTCATGACTTATTTGGCAAGAGATTGTGGAATTCATTGGACCGTTATAGAGCAGTGTAATTTTTCTTTCTCCATTGCCTGTGAATATTTGATAACAGTCATTGTTCCCCACCTCAAATTATTAATCATTTTTTGTACATTTCCTTTCTTTTAATGATTCTGTAGCCAATAAAGTATTTTTATTTTGGATCTACGAACGAAATGCCTACATTCCAGAATTGATGCATGTCTATATGTACAGCGCGGGAAAACCATCTAGGCAGTCATCAATATACTGATAAATATCAATAGTTTTGGTTGGCTTATTGGGACCTTTACCCCGAATGCTTCTTAATTACATACATGACCACTGGAGGGCGCAAGACGTATATATGTATTTAAGGACAATTTAATTAAACAGAATGAATTTGTACTTGTCAATTAAGAAAATATTGCAGGTGTCAGTGTTTAATCATGAAAATACGTGTTATAATTGCCGTTACTGTAATAGCAATGTATCCTAAACAAATAGGCCTATATGTCTGGATGTTCCCAATGTCAGCGATGGCCTCCTGCTCAGAATAATTCAGTGGATGTTAAATTTATAGATTGTTATAATTTCAGCAAAGTAACGTCAATATGAGATAGCCTTGCAATTTTGCTCAAACTTTCAGATGTTACATACCAAAAAAGGCTTTCTTCCAGTAGTACTGCAGTAACGCTATTTGGTATTTTAAACGACTACAAGTGTACATGTGTCAGCATGAGATAAGTCCGTTTCGGGAACTGTTAAAACCAAAGACATGATGAATAGGAGTATATTTAACCGTTTCAAAGGTTAGACAAATAAGTGTAAAAGTAGTAATATTAGTAACCAGCTTGCGGGAGCGTGAGGGTTAAACCATTCGCTGTAAGTAACAGCAGTTCATTGTAAGATTTATTTTTTCCCCCTGGTGCAATGTTGTTCCAATTCCCCTGCAGTGCGATGCACAGCTGCAGCGCTAATGTTTTAAAGCAGAGCCAGTGTGTGATTGTATTTGTGTGATAGCATTATGCCAAGGGCAGGGAAGGGCAGGCGGGCCCAGACTGAGCGGCGCCTATCCACACCTGGGGAAGTTCAGGTTAAATAGCTCCACATTCCTGAGCGCACAGCTGATTGAAACATTAACAAACAGTAATCCGTGAGCCAAGCTGCAGATGGGCCAGGACTGTAGCCAAGAAGTTGACTCTGTGTGTGTGTGTGTGTGTGTGTGCGCGTGCACGCGCCTGCCTTTGTTTCTCTATATATTGTAGCCTATATGGAGGTGCAGGTAGAATAGAATTATATGCAGACACACGTGTGTGGTAGTAGTAATTCACATTTGACGGATTTCTTGAAGCGTACAAAACTCAAATTAGGAGATAAGACTGCATTGGGCTATATTCGAAGAAGGATGTTATCGTAATTAGCTAAATTAGCTGTCATCTTAGAATATTCGTAAACAATGTACTTGTCGGTGCTTACTGACTACGTGAATACAGTACGTTATTTGACAGATTATAGCCATATTAATGACGGCTGGATGTGAACTGTCCAGATTAGAATGGTTTGCGATGCGAGATTGTACGCAAATTGTGTAAACAGTGTGGTATTAAGGCAAATAATCACAGGCGTCCGGAGATTTACTACGCCTCAGAAATAACAGCAACAAAGATGGATCATTTCAAAATATTTCGTTTTAATAAAAACACAATTTACGTACATTTTAATAAAAACATCTTCACATCTTGAAGCATTGTAATATACAATACAAATTAACTCAGCAATCTGAGAAGTTGACATTTTTTACAAAATATAAAATCTCATCTACGCGTAAATTTTACAAAAGTACAAAAAAGTGAAGGTGGGGGGTGCGGGGGGAAGGAGCAAGTCTTTTTTGTGGAGTCCATTCTAAGCAGCGGGTCGGGATGCTGCCCTCATCTCCCCTGGACTCCGCGCCCCTCTTGTCTGGACCATGAAGTTCTTCTGAACAACGACTGTTATACACAGTTCCTCGTCACTTTCAATTCTTACGGGGATTTTTGGGACATCATGGGAATGTTCTGCAGTTCCCCTTTTTATTCAAGGGAGCCGTTTCGACCATATTGTTAATGTGGCCGGTTTTACGCGCATCACGGTGGTTTCCAGCTTACAAATCAGCGGCACAGAATTCTGTCGTCGGTGCATCCATTCTGTAAAGGAAGGCAGAAGACAAGTTGTAGTCAATAAATGATCACTTTCAGTAATTACTCTGCCCTAGTTATACGACAGCTTGCAAATTGGATAAACCAGCAAACCTTCCATTCTGACACCAGTTATTAAAGCATTTTGACAATTACCTCGACAGAGACGCTCTTCAGCTCTGAATTTAGGGTTGTCAGTGGAGTGCGGCTGAGGGTTGATCCATTGCTAGGCTGTTGACGGCTCATCCCCGGCGAGTCGAGCTCTACCTGGAGGTCCCAGATGTAATAAATGACGTGCTGCAGGATCTCCATCTTGCTGGCTTTCTTATTAGGTGGCAGAGTAGGCACGAGTTCCTTCAGCTTGCTGTAGCAGCTGTTCATGTCGTGAAGAAATACGTTCATCTGCTCGTCCAGAAGCGGGATTTTGCATTTAGTGATGGCAAGACTCTGGTCAGACAGGCACCGCACGACGTCCTCGCTGCCAACCTTGTTCTTCAGTGCGCAGGTAGATCCGATAACTTTCATCTTGACGTTATACTGATCTTGGAACAAGAAGCTGAGACAGTAGTTGCAAAAGCAAACGCTGACGACGATTCGATGAATAAGCGCAGGGTTACTTCTCTGCAGCTGGTAGTAAAAAAGAAGGTTACACACTGCGGTTGTTTTTCCTGCTGAGATCCGAATTTAACAGCTTTTTGAAACTTTGACAGTTTGGATTAGTACGGGTTTTCCACTCACTATTTATGCTTCGCGATGATTTCGGGGCGTAACCCAAGGAGGTAACTTCTGTCTACACGGACCAATTACATTTTCTGATCTACACGCGGGGGCGGGAACAGTAGTCTTCTCTCAACCAATAGAAAAGGCGAGTTTGGTTATCAGAATTTACAATCTGTTTAGGGATGGTGTTACAAATGGAAACAAATGTGTTTTTTTATGGATGACATGTGGGAACTCGGCTGTCCGTCGCTTGGGGACAGTGCAGGTGTCTATTCAGCCTAGATATGGGCGACAGGCAAATTTAAAGGAATTTTGTAATTATCCTGCATGTATAGTTATTTACGTTTAATCGCATTATAATGTCATCGTGTAACCTAAAGACATACAGTAACACTATTTTTATATTTAAATAAAACATGTTTTATTTTATGATTACTTAACATGAATATTCCTTTGGCATTATTAAGCCACAAAAAAACCTCTTGAAATTTAATATTAAACATTGCGTTAGCATTTCATTTTAATTTATAAAAACATTATAATAGATGACATTATAATCTATTTATTCAGTTGTTAAACGAGTATCCATATGTACTGCTGTGTGAATTCATACACCTAAAAAATATCAGATTATATGTTTCTACGGCTCTAGAACGCTGTGGCTTATCATACTTTCCCTATGTCATATTTGTTTTTTAACGACCCAGCTTTCCCGCCCTCTCCCCATATTAAACAGATCACAGCTACGGGCTTTACGAATTCTTCCACATACTTTCATTGTGCATTTAGCGTTCTGTATGCGCAGAAATCGCAGCGCTCTGGTCTGAATCTTGCTCAGATTGTCCAAACAAGCCAACGCAGACAGGCAGGCGCCAGTTCTGTGACGTCACCCATTCATACGACTCCTGACGCCTGTCAGCCTGGCGCCGCGCGGGCGGTCTCCATGGAGACCACAAACAACAGGCTTGCACTCCCCCATTCACCTGCGCAGCGAAAACCCTGAGAACAAAATGGCTGTAGAAATCGTTATTCATTTATCACGTAAAACCACTCTTAGAAGAGATTACCGCCCCGCACACCTGCAAACTGCTATTGTCGCCAGCTTGCTCGATCAGCTTCCAAAAGGGAAAAAAATGAAAGAAACAGAGAGCTTTGAATTGCAGTGATAGTTCCTGTATGCCACCAAATCCGAGTTTTCTTTTTCAGACTAAATTCCTTCACTTTCCTCCCACAGATAATGAGTTTGATTAACTGAACCCTGCAAAGCCTAAGTTAAGTTGCTTGTTACATTCTCACACATAAAGTCCGAAATACGATGTTTTTATGGCTATGAAATAAACGTGAATTTGTATGCTGTATATGTAAAACAATGGTGATTATAACATATACACATTTGTAGGTTTATAACAATAATATTTATGTATTAATCATCTTAATATATGATTGCAGGTTTATTGGTTATTTTCATTCGAAATTTTTAGTTTAAACATTTTATGTATAATATTTGTTAGTTATTTACCGTGATAAAAAATTTTTTTTAAGTATACCAGAAAATTATTCTGAAAATTCTGTGGCAATACATTGGTTGCAGAAGCCTTTACACGTGCAATTGATTTAAACCTAAATATAAGATATGCATTTGTACATTTAAAAAATCCTCCAAATAATAAATAGTACACAATTAATATTATGGTATTGTTATTGCTGCACAAATAAACATTCTGTATGAACGCTTTGCCATCTCTTGCATTTGTCTTGCTCTCTCACTTTCCCTTTCTCACTGGTAGTGTGACACTTCGTCTCTGTTAGCTGCATACTTTTTAACATCCTGCTGTCTCGCTGTCCGCTGTCTCGGGTCATGGCTGAGGGAGCCAGGGGCGCGCGAACAATGGGGCCGCAGAGCAAGGATTGTGGGAGAGATCTAGGCTGGAGCCACTCTGTCTGGGGCTCCCCCTTTGGTCTCTCATCCAGCTTTTGTTCAACTGCAAAAGCTATCAGCACTTCCTACTGACACCAACAATAACTGCACACAGCTGGGCTCTTTTAATCTTGTTTACAGCACATCAAGGCGAAGGGGGAAAGAGGAGGGGAAAAGAGGAGAAAAGTGAAACATATTAGCTCCTGATTTTAACTGACAGAGGGGAGAAGCTTCCTACGGACACCAGATTTTACAGTGGTTAATTAGAAAAGGTTTGGCTTATAGGTGGTGGGTTTTAAATGAGCAATTAGCTGACGTGTATAAATATCTTTGTGTTCTCTCTTTAGCTCTTTGGCCGTTAGCTTTGGCCCCCAGCCGTGTGCTTATCAAGGGCCATTGGAAGTAAAGTTTAACTTTTGTTGCTGGTGTTAATCCCCGGCTGCCAAATACCAACAGTGGCAAACACTAACTCGCGGATGATGGGGAACTCGCAAAGATCTGTTCCCAGCAGATTCCACCAGCGCCGCGCCTTTTCCTGTTTCGTGGAGGCCTTTCCTTTTTAGAAAGAGGAAGTCTGTCACTAAGTACGCCCTCCTTATCTCGAAGAAAAATAGCCTTTCGGGGGCTGTAATCCGGAAGCTGCACGTGAGAAAGCTGAGTGACATATTAATGATAAGTAAAGAGGACATTCCAGAGATATTTTAATACTTTTTTGCACCATTGTTCTTCGTATAAGAGTAACGGTTTCTTGTGCGAGTCACTGAACTAATCAAAAGCGTAACATGCAAAACAACTGCTGGAGGTGGGAGATGGATAAAAAGCTGACTTTATCAACATGGGTCTTTGAAGAGGACTTGCTGAAGGCAAACACAGAGCAGCTTGCGGCTGGGCTCCAACAGTCCATAGGCAGCAGGCCAGGGCTGTTCTACTGCGTTACTAACATCTATATATGTATGTAGTGCATGCACAGTGCTGACAAAAATGTATATAATAGTAGAAACAACCACTAGATTTATGGAAAGCATTCATTTTGTGTAGTAATTAACTGAAATTCGAATTATAATACTAAAAGATTTCTTCTGCAATAAAAAGTTCATTGAAAGCAGTCTCTTTGGTGGTTTATAATTAGCAATACCTTTGCAATAACATGAAAGGCCAAACATTTGTGTTTCGTATCCCTTTGGGACTATGAATATATGTATGCAAATGACTGGTACCAAAATGAAAATAATTTCTTGTGTTCTCCAAAAAGTTACTAATATCTTGTTGTATGATTAGAGGGACACTACTTTAGTTCCCCAACTCTCCTTGGGGGGCTTCCCTTGAGCACAATTAATTAACTTAATTAATAAACTTAATAAATAAAATGAGGTTTTGAGGAGTCAAACATTGTATGCTATTGGTTGAGTCAACAAATCCATAGGTGAATTTGTTGCAAATACTGGGGCAATTTTAGGAGAGGTTTCGCAATGACTAACACTTTGACAGACATAAAATTACGGCTTTGCATATGATGCATGGATGCCAGCTCCACAGAGCTCTACATC
>JAODUD010000107.1:6853085-6874556 GCA_026784285.1 Stomatorhinus walkeri
GGGGGGGGGGAAATGTCCTTGTGTCTTTGGTCCATGAAGAAGAACAAACAACTGACTCTAATTTTAATAATCATATCCTGCCCCACCCTCCAATTTTATATATTAAAATGTTGTCATATATATAAAAAAAAATAATAATCAAAACTTGCAATGCGAAAGCAAAATTAGTTACATTAAAACAAAAAGATACTGAATACAGGTTGTACTTCAAAGAACTCATGTTGCTGAAAATATCAAATTAACACAAATTGCTTAACGTGTACCGTACCACAATTCTGTAACAGTGGCACCACCTTCAGGTCTGTATGTAACAAGAGGAAGATAAACTGAGATAAACTGAGCCTGAAAGACTCAGGCCATCACTTCTCTTTCTTGTCAGTTTCCGGCTCCTCCTTGGCTGCTGCATCCATGTCCGGAGATGATTCGTCATACCTTGGCAGGAGACAGGAGTCAAACCGAAATGGTTAACGCACACACTACAGCCGGTGGCTATTTACTCATGAACGGTAAAACCTGTGCTTTGTAATTAATAACTGCAGCAATAGGGGATGTAATTCCAAGATGGCCTCCTCTCCTCACCTACAGACACCACAAATACTGTCCTCTCTGCCTGAACTTGAAATCGGTTACTTGTACATCATATATTTATAACTCACTCGATAGGTGTAATCTACTCCTATGTGCCTGGTAAATGGTACATTGTATCATTTACATCAGCCATTCATGCCAAATACCCTTCATGCAAGATATATTTATATTGTGCATATTCCATACATCTTTTTTGTACGACGCTTACATGTACATATAAAAAAGTATGTAATATTATATAAATCAAATATTACAAAGGAAAATATTTTGTACATTTTATTTGATCAGCTTAGTGTTTCATTTCACGGTACATGCTGTGTACACATGGCAAATAATGCCTGACTATTTTTTAATCTCTTCTAATACTGACTGAAATTAATATCACATACCTGGATGCCTTCCCCAACACACACACACACACACACACCTACTTCTATGCTACAGTGAGATGCTGGAGCAGGTGAGGATCTCTCTGCAGTAGCTACGTCAGTGAACGCACCACTGTCACTACAACGCAGGAGTGGGCGACGACAGTTGGAGTAGTGGCCTACTGGAAGTCATCCTGGACGTTCTGAATGGAAGACCCCTGCTGCCGCAGTGGGTCATATAACAGAGGGAGCTCCCGTGTTTCACTCTCCCGAGTGCGAAGTGGCCAGTCACTACTCTAAAGGCCTCACAGTGCTGGAACGAAACCTTCCGGGCACCCATAGAGAAAGCAAGCGGCGCCCTAGCCTGCTAGGCTAACTGCGAGCTACTCATATAGCACCTGCCTGCATTTACATTTTACAGTCCTGGGCTCCCGGGTATTTAGGGGAGCAAAGACAAAACCCAAGAAGCCAGCTAATGACTGCAGGGGCAGGTGGGAAGGTGACACAGAAGGAGGGATGAGAGAGAGAGAGAGAGAAAGGTGTACTTGCCCGGCTGCCTACAGGACTGCAGCCACGTGTCGACGGCGGCGGGGCGATGAGGAGGAAGACGAAGGCTGCATTGAGTTAGCGAGGCTGGCGGGTGAACCGGACACGGTGGGGAAGCGTGTGAGCCGAGGGGTGTGGGGCAAGATCTCCTCCGAGGACTCATAGCTGATGAGGAGGCGCAGCGGCGGAGGAGGAGGAGGGAAGCCGGAGGGAAGACGGAAGAGGGGAAGCAAAAGGCCAGAGAGAAAGAGGTTTACAGGAAGTGGGACGGGAGAGGGGTGCCGAAGGGCTTTAGGATGAACACGCCTGTACAGGAAGGGGGGGCCACTGGCTGGTCAGGGGCCGGGCCTGAAAAAATGATGCTACACATCTGTCTGCATCAGTGACACGCTGAAGCAAGACAAGCAAGGAGACATCAGAGCCCGCGCTCAGCACGCATGACCGGGGCCAAGAGGCTTTATTACTTCACTTCACTGGGGCACCAAGTGCAGCCCCAAGGTCATCGCTGTGGCTGCCATGGCAACTATCAGCGGGCCCCTGGTGGTGGCAGACAGATTCCTGGCAAGAGGCAAGGCCCACCGGAACGCTTTCGCCGTGCCCGCCGGTGCAGCTGGACGACCGTCGTGACCCTACAATCAGCCTCCCCGCCCGCCCCATCACCAACACAGCCAACCACAAATTATGAGAAGGTGACCCTGTGTTTGTCTGAAGTCCCCACCCCCGCCCAATCTCATGGAAAAGGGAGTCACAGGTAGAGAAGGACGAGATGAGAGGGAGACGGAAAAGGGCTCATGGACAGGGTGCCGATGATGGGACCCCGGGACATTTCCATTAAACAGGTCTGATAACGGCAGAGAGGCATGGAGGAGAGGCAGAGAAGGATGAGGGAAATACCTGAACATTTCAGTCAGCTCTCCTCTGGCCAGCGCCATGATCACGGGCAGCCCAATGCATGCTGGGACCAGGTACAGCAGGGCAGGCTGCGGCCAAAGACATGAAAGTGAACCTTGGGTGTTCTGCTAAAAGGTCCGAACGTGATGAACCCAAGCATGCAGGTGGACACGCGCTCACACCGACTCTCCGATTCCAGACGAACTCGGCATGCAGATTCTCACCTGCGCGTGCTTGAAGGTGTGCATGATGAATATGGTCAGGCCCAGGCCAAGGATGTAGGCCAGGAAGCCAGTGTAGAAATAGGTCTTGGTATTTTTCTTCAAACTGAGAACAAATGCACTGTCATACATATATATACATACATATATATAAACCATTAAATTAGTTACATTTTTGTAGTTTTTTTTTTTTTTACCTGACATCAAAGCGCAGAAGCAATGCTATGAAGATACCTGAAAATAAGCAGATTTAAATATTACGAAACGTTTTAACATACAAAACAGAAAGAAAAACTACTTGTTTGTAATATCCTGGGGTTCGATACTGTAGTCGTACAACACCCTCTAGTGGTGAAAAATATATTCACTGGTTTTGCGAGGATGAATAATTTAATGTCCTGACAAGCAAAATAGAGCAGGACTATTCAAGTGACGGTCCTCATTCACGGTGCCGAGCAGTGCCGATTCTCCAGCTTTCCTTTACCTGTGAACCAGGTGTGAAACCTCTGGCCAATCGGATTTAGTAATTATTAAACAACTACTTAGGAGAGCTGAACACAAGGCCTGGATTTGGAATCAAGGGCCAGATTTGAATAGGCGGGCAATAGAGTGCTATTCCGAAGATAGAAGACCTCCCAGCCGGCCTTCATTCACACTCCAGACATACTGACCTGGGATGACAATGTCACCAAGGCCAAGCATCGCAAAATTGCTGGCCTCCAGACCCCTTTCCAGCAGGTCCTGAGGGAATACCACTGGATGGTACAGGGAGACAGGTGTGCACAAGCTGAGACTCAGCACAGAACACCAGGCTCTTCAAACCATCATGTCCATTTCACAGTGTATTGTATTAATTGTTTATACTTTACTGTTTCTAACTATTCAAAGCATTGACAAGTATATAAAAATACAATACAAACTTCAGTACAAACAGCATTGAATTATGCTTTGCTGATGGTGAAAATATTCCTTCCTTACATTTAATGGGTGCCTCAAATGACTTGGCCACAGTGACCATCACATTGGTACCAAACACCTGTAACAGTAAGCGAGTGTTTGTGTCATCACATGGGTCAGGGGAATGGTGACACGGCTGCATTCGGGCAGCGCCATGCCGCCGGCGGGACACTCACCCAGAAGATGTCGTACACGAAGAGGCCGCCCAGCAGGACGCAGCCGGTGCTGATGTTGTTCAGGTGTAGCAGCTCCACGCCGTTCAGCGCGAACGCCAGCCCGAACAGGTTATTGGCGATCCAGTGCTGTCGCGCAAACAAACAGGACGTTAGGCATCCAAGCACCACAAACGCACCCACATACCCTTCAGTCAGGCAGATAGTCCCAGGCTGCCAGAAGGTTCTGCACCCACGGATTTATGTACACAAGATCCAAGCATGTTATCCTGATCGTCGGCCATGGATATCATTCTTTTATTTCATTTCGGATTAAGTGTTGCTCTGGAAGGCCAGGCCTCAGCTAACCTGTCAGGAACTGTGCTATGAGCTATAACGCACTATCCTGAATTTCTAGCTTTGCTCGGTAACAGTCATGCATGTGCTTAGCTTACTCACCTTTTTGAAGATATACCAGACTCCAATAACACTGCTTATTCCCAGACATATCAGGTCTTTGGTGTCAAACTCGTAATTCACTATTTCTGAGAACAAAAAGAATGAAGGGATGTTAAACAATAGCCCCACCTTAGGTTCAAATCACAATAACAAGCAAACATTCGGCGGTGCAGTGGTTCAATGGGCAGGACTGCAGCCTCACAAATACATGACTGCATGTCTGGCCTGCACTGGATCGCTGCATTAATGCCCTGTGCCTACTGTTCCCGGTGCCAAGACCCTGTAGCCGGTAAATTGGCATGGAGGATAAATTCATACATGGACGCATCTTTTCCAAAATAATGTGATTGCATTAAATTGAGATCATTGTACAGTCAATACAATTTTTGGCAGTGTGATGCTTTGTTTATTGCAGTGCAGCTCTACTGCTCTTCCTACTGTCCAAAATGCATTTTAAGGAAACTCGTGGGCCTGCATTACCCTTACATATGAGGGGCGCCTGAATGCGCATGAATACCCTATGATACACTGCCATTACTGGCCTTGCGCTGCATGCTTTCAGTGACAGGCTGCAAGTGACAAGGATGGTATTGGGATAAGTGATTAATGAAAGACACTAAACAGACAGAAATACACCCCCCCCCACCAAGACTCAAGTTCAGACTAGCACCCTGATAGATAAGCAACACAGACAGAGCAGGCAAAGGTTTCATTGCCTGTGGAAATACAAATACATGTTGCTATGTTATGTATAGTAGATAAAATACATAGAAAATCTGAATAATTAAAAATTATAGCATTGATTTTAAAAAGTTTGGATGCAACAAAATGTTTTTATTGCTTGGCCAAATCAGTGATTTTTTTTTTGTCCTCACATGCCGGAGTTTTTTTTTTAATTCTTTTGAAAATTTCAGTTCCGGTTGTTTTGCATAACGTATGAAGTCAGAAAGTACTTCTAATATATGGGCTTAATCAGTAATAAAGAAACCCAGAATGACAGTGCTTTCTATTCACCAGTTTCCTCATTTCAAATGGCAGCTGCAGCCAACACAATATGTAGCAGTTGAAGCATTAGCTGAAATGTTTTTGTAACACATAAAGATAGGCTGTATGTGCATAACATATAGAGAGCTGCATCATTGGTAAGCACGGAGTCTTTTCAGCCCAGCACATTGCTCTCCCAAAGCCCTGCTACTATCTAGTACTCCTTTAGGAATGTGCTCTGAACCTGTGATTCCTCAGATAATCACAAGCCTCACCAGACATGAGGCAACTAACACTGACTCCAAAAAGCAAAACGGATCACTCACCTTCCTTACTCTCACCCAAGCCCTGCGTGAAAAGCAGCTGGTACTGCCTGTTAGGCAGGCTGGCGGGAAATATCCTGTTCATCAAAGGACTGTCGTGGAAAAAAGGGAGAGAAGACTCACTGGTTGCACTGCAGCGGATACGAGAAAGCAGTCAGCATGCAGGAATCACAGTGACGGGTTTAAGATAGGGCATTCATACAGACAACGAAAGCTGCCAGTTCAGGCTGCAAGAGCGCACTAGACTGAAATAGCAAGCGACTTAATCTAGTCATCTGGGTGAAAGTAACTTCACATATATAACTAGAAAGAAGCAATACCTCATGGTGTGGGAGACTGCCAACACTCCAAGCACAAAGAAGTACATTGACAACAGTAAGTTAATGTACTCTTGAGAAAATATCTGAAAAGCATAAAGCAAAGTTCATCTCGGTCAGTCAAGAAACATTCCAGGTGGATTTCGTTCTGTAAGACATGAGAAAGACACTTGGGGGAAAACTCAATTGTATAACTAGAGAAGAAAGTACAAATCTAGACCAAGATTTTGTTGGTTGAAACAAAATGGTCTGAATTTATACTCCCCGAACCTTCCACCTTTGATCATAAGCACTGCAATTCCGTTACATGTTCTTCATATGTCCGATACAGCTATAGGGAAACTGGAACATTCCGCAATATAGAGATGACATATGGTGACAATGACTCACTTTGAAGAAGAGGTACAGTCCAAACAAGGTGCAGCTGGCAATGATAGGGAACTTGGCAGCATCCCGGCTAGTTATGGTCTCCGGCATTTCAGAGGAATTCTGGGAGAGAATAGCAAATGCAACCAGGTCTGTCAGAAGCTTCAAAGTGCATTCATACACATCTTACCAATATTATATCTAGAGAATCCTCAAAGTAGCCCGTGTCAAAGTAATACTCATTGTGCATTAACCATTATTCTTTGTATTGGCTTTTGAGTCACATATATACGCAATAGCTATTTGAGTAAATTGCTGTACCATGTTTCAAATTACAGTATCATCTCTGATGAAGATTCCTTTCAAACAACAAATCCTCGCTAAGAGGAGTTTACTATTACTTTAAAATTAAAAGAGATGCAAGAAAGCTTTCAAGTGTGTTACAATGTCAGAGATATTGAGTAGTCGCTACATGTTAAAGTGGACCATCTTTAACACTTGTGTTCTATCCATCATACTGACATCACATCAAGTGATCTTTCTAAGCTACAAGCCATTGTAATGATCTCACGGTTCCTGGGCAAGACGAGCTCAGATCTATAGCATGTAACATCTCATCCCACAGGGTTTGTAAATAAAATAGGAAATCTTCACAAAAGTAGGTCATAGTGGCACAATGGAAACTGAAGTGTCCCAAATGAATTACCTCATTTCCAAAGACATAGTCTGAAAATGATTTCCAGCTGCTGGCAAAAGTCATTAGTGAGCAAAGGGTACAATCGTCTCACTAGACACACTGCACCAACAGATGTAATGGGTAACTTAAACCATTCTGCATATATCCGTTCCCAATGATGTGAATATTTACATTTGCTTACTGCTGTATATTAAAAGCTTTTTGTAAATCACATAACAGCTATTCTATAAATCCAGGGAAGTTTTTATGGATTCTTTTCAGAGATTTTTTTATGGACTGGGGTTTAAAATTTTGCTCTTCGCTGCATATGTGCTTACATGCTTTCAATGCAATTCCTCCCCACCACGGCAAAAGACGTGGTGTAATCTAACTTGTACCCTAAATGTGTGTGCGCCCTGGCATCCTTTCCACAGTGTCCCATGTCTGATGTCCTGTGCTTCATGGGAGAGGTTCCAGACTTTCCACTCCTGCTTTGAATGAATGGTCATGGAAGACACATGAATGATCTACTACTCAAAATACTTGTATTTATACAAAGTACTGCAATGGCATTTTGGAAAACATTTTTTAAATGAGACAGGAAAACAAAGCACCGGAACAAGATAAAATAAATCGACAACCATGGAAGGTCTACTGACAACTGAAAAGACTACGTATCAACTACCACTACACGTCAGGCGACAGCTGATTATTATTTATTTTATTTTTTTTGCACTGATGGGTTGGGTAACTAGCGAACTAAAATAGCGATCAAATAACATAACCGCTTTGGGATAGGGTACATGTGTATTAATCGATAGCAGCAAGCAGAAAGCGAGTTTGTGGTGTTTATGCAGCGTGCAGCGTGCAGCCCCCCATAGCGGTTCGTGCACCCATCCGGTAGCGGTCTTAGCTCCAGTCCGGCCGGCGTTACCTTTCCTTTGGAGCAATTAACGGAGCGCAGGGCGCCGAAGAAGATGGGCAGCAGAGCCATAACGACGAGGCTCCCATAGGCCAGGGCCGTGCCTTCAGGCGTCGAGACGAACCTGGCCGTCGCGTTGACAGAGTCGGTCCCATTGGAGAGAGTCGCACTGACACCATCTACGAGCGGAGCTGCACCTTCACTCGGTAGAGCCAACCCCTGCTCGACGTCGGCCATTTTTCACAGATAAATGGGCTATTAAATATAAGTTGTCACGCAAGTTGGCTAGTAAACCCCGAAAAATATCACTCACGAACTTTACGCGTAGCAGCTACCTGCATTTCCTTTTCTTAAGGCCACGTTTCTTAACCCTCCCCTAGAACTGACATCACTGGGTAGCGGTTCCGACGGTGCTTCCCGTACCGCAGCGAGCTAACGGAAGTGACGTTACAGCAACCCGAGAAGCTCGGGGCAGCGTACGCCAGTGTTCCCTCTGAAGCTCCCTACCGGGAGCTAAAACATGGACCGTCTGTCGGTCTCCGAGGACCGGATTGGGAAACTCTGGCGTAGACAGCCCGCCGCGGATCTAGGATCAAGCGAGTAGTGCAAAATACATTGTTATATACAAAAAACGCATCTGCATAAAAGTCTTTGTATGTTTTTGGTGAAGAATGCATGTGTCCAAAAGACGAAATGTGGTTATTTACAAGAACAAATGGCAATCAGTACACTTTTAAATAGAAATTTGTATTTGCATAAATATTAACATCATGAAACGAGTAAGAAAAAAAAGGAACAGTGATTTACATTCTGAAATTGACTGCATAAATTTAATTTGTTTCTATTCTTCATTCAAAAAGTACACAGTAAAGGTGGGTAGGTGGTGACAGGCCATTTGGCCTCAGAATACAACATAAGAGTAATAGAATAGTACAAATGTCCAATTAAAATTTCTCAATTTGCCATTTTAAAATTTCATCTAAAACAGGAAGAACAAAAAGTAGCATTCTGGAAGAAACACTCATTTTAACAGATAGTCACTTTAAAATTACCCCATGGGAAGAAGAGACAGGTGTTTGCTAAAAATGTCTGTTTCAGTATAACACAGTACACCGATTACACATTTCCCAGTGGCAGTTGTAATATATCTGCAATAGTTTATATACAAATATTCCAAGCTTTAGGGTCTTCAAGACCCCCTGCAAAACTGCAAGAAGTCCACTGGCCATACATAAGAAGCATAAAATTAAAATTACTGCTGCAGAGCTGGAAACATTTATTTTGTGTTGTGTATGATACAATATACAATTATAATATATAGATGCGTATTCGCATGTGTGCATAAGTATATGCGCACAGACAAATAGTCATTCACCACCAATATCAGAAACCTCAAAGCATTGAAACAAAAATCTTTGGACTTCGCATATCTTATAAAGGAACGATTCTTGAACATTATTCAAGAGTAAATAAATGAGTGAAAAGAAACAACACTACCTGACCCACGGTGGCCATAATAAAGAATTAAATATATAAAATATCCCTCATTTTACCAAGTAGCCTTTGTTACCCATGTCATTCCTTCCTGGGATGTTTCAGCACCATAGAGTTAACGGGGTCATCGCCCTCTTCCATCTAAAGAATTCTCGCAGTCCACGCAAGCTATGCTTCGCAGAGAATGTGTGGCTACAAGTACAAGTACGACAGGCCTTACGTTTAAATAAACTTACTTAACACTACAGCACCACTACTTTCTAATGACAACTGGTTGTCATGGTCACAATATATCTTGGACAGCTATTGGTGGAAAGGAATTCCTGAAATGGAACAAATGCGCTTTGTAAACGTGTGATCAATGTACTGCCAAAGGTTACAGAATCCTCATCTTAAGTTCAATTAAAATTGAAGGACATCATTAGGTTGTTAGGTTGGGTAAACATCATGCATGTTTCTTTGTAAGGCTGAGGAAATTATAAAATCTTTATTAAAATCTTTTAACTAATTACAAGCTAGTTTTCTGTCCTCCTAGAAAATAATGGTTTTATCATCAAGAAAAGTGCCTTAGAGGAGGAAGAGAGACCATTGTAGCTTTTAAAATGTATTCAAATATAAGCAGATAAGAGGATCCTCTTTTTCCATTGAAAATAAAAGCTGTATTGACCTACAAGTCACAATATGAAAATTATATTTTAAATATTAAGCCTTACATTCTGTGCAAAACACCTACAAAAGCATAAGATACATTAAGCGTATTTACAATTCCTATTCACAAATTCCAAAATGTGACCTCAAATTTAATACTGCAGTACCTTGACGTCGAGTTGGTGGTGCTCTTCCAGCTTCAGCTTGAAGCACAGAGGTTATTGCTTAAATCTGCATATTAAATCATGTGTTTCCCCATTCTGTGTATTGTCGCATGTTAGAATAGGCCCATTTATAAAAGAAAGTTTGCCAACTTGTGCATTAATTCTTGAACAAGGCTACACAATTTCCAAGAAATATTGCAACAATCTTTTTAGCTTTCTGTAAAGTGCAATCACAACTAAACAGGTCTGCGTAGTACCTTAACCCAATGTATAAGAAAGCAAAGAGTATCCCACAATGAAGGGTAAATACTGTACGACCTACATTCTACATCTTATAGGAAACCTTTTCTGTTGCATTTGACCAACATTTCTCAGTCCAGTGTATCAAGGTGACTCCAGCAGGAAGATGTACAACTCGGGGACAGGAGCTCCACAAACTAGATAAATAGATTCTGAATGTTGAAGATATAAATTGTACACCCAGACATTCGTCACAGTCTTTTGCATTTACAATTGTGTGGTTACAAGCCCCCCCACCCCAGAATGACATGGATACTCTGGGCCTATCCACAGGGGGCCCGGGATACAGAGACAGTAGCTCAGTTCACTGGAATGGGCACAGTTCCCTGGAATGGGCACAGTTCCCTGGAATGGGCACAGTTCAGCAGCCTACAGAGGGACCCTCTGCTGAGGAGTCACAGTGAGTCTCCATTCCATCACACCCTCTGCTTCAGGTTCAGCAATACTTCTGCTGTGAACACAAGAAATTAGGTGTCATTTCATGCCCTCCTTTTATGTCCAGGCAGCGGAGCTGAGAGAAGGGATGCAAAATTCTGGGACTTTTCAAAATTGTACACTGTCCATTGGAATTAATGGGAATGCATGGGAACAAACTGGAAATTGCAAAACGGCAGGTTAGCTTATAACACGGAACTTGAACATCGTTGAAAAAACATTTTGCAGCACAATCTGGTTAAAACAACCAAATGTGATGCAAATTCATCAGTCAAAATGTAATTTTTTTAATTTGTATTAGAAATATTTGCATACCTTTCTGCTTATGACAAAAGAATGTTCATATCTGTTTGTAGAAGATAGTTTGCATAAATTGCCCCAAATCTCCAGTTAATTCCTGTTAGTTCCTATATGTTCTCGTTAATTTCCATGGAAAGTTTCCAACCTGGAATATTCCCAAAATTCCCTAGCTCAACTTCCCACAGAATGGAAAGTTTCTGGAATGTTTACAGAAATCTTCGCCCGTTTGCAACCCTAGCCTGAGAGTCAGCCTGACGAGGGTGAGCGGCTGAAGCTGCTGCCAGCATACCTGCTCAGGCCCCATAGGCATCCGTCCCATGCCCAGGGAGTTCATCTGCCCTGCCAACATCTGGCCCTGCATCTGTCCCATGTGACCCCCACTGCCGCTGACTGGCATGGATCCACTCATCATCATGCCCCCGTACGAGCCTGGATTTCCCTGCTGGCCAAACTGCTGCTGGGGGTACGAGCTGCAACAGATAAGTCGCATATTTTATTTGATCTTTCAACTTATGTACAACATGTATTGCTCTCTAATTTTGTGTAATTTACATATATGCGGTTTTATGAGAATCTGAGTAGACGGCTGATACTGTCGGCCCCGATTCGTGACCGGATATCCAAAAGCCAATCATATTTGAAATGTGAGTGATGCATAAATATGGACCTTCCCACCTGTTGCGAGGCACGCCTCCCTGTGACCAGCCTTTCATATCTGTCGTTTGGTACATCTGACCACCCTGGGGATGCTGCTGCATCATGGGAGTTTGAGGAAGACCTAGACGACCAGGCATCATGGAGCTGGGTGGACTGTTGCCCGAACTCACAAATGAAGGGTCCCCCTGCTGGCCCATCCCTGAAAGTCATGGAGGAGAGAGCAGGGAATCATAATCTATCTGCCTTATTCTGCGTTCAATTATTTCTCTGATTCGGAAGTCGGATGAAAACATCATGAAAAAACGTCATGAAAAAAAGTAACTTCCTGTTGGAAACACGCCTCCTTTGCAATATTGATGTTGGACAGAATTTCACTCTCCAAGATTCCCATGTGACGTCATTTCAACATGGCGGCTTACCCAGTCAACAGTAATTCTATTTTATAAATATTTAAAAATGTTTATTTTGTTAAATGTATTAATAGTTATAAATGTAATTGCACGTGTTCAATTTAGAGAATATCATATCATGACCGTAAACAGTATCCTAGCATGCAACGTCAGATATTTACCAGACTCGTTAGTGTCTCATTTGTTTGTAGTTTGCCCCTCAAAAAAAGAATATCGCTATGGATCTACAAAAATATTACTAAGCTTTTAATGTGGTTTGACTACTTTGTGTTTCTTGTTTGTCTCTCAGATAAAAGAATCTCGTTCCATATCTGCTGAAATATAAAGCAACAACAGCATGTTTGTGGAGGCAGCCATGTTTGTTCTGAGATGTGTAGCTGGAATGGGAGATTGGTCGGATGTGACATCACACACCTCGAAATTTACAACTTTGGTGACATAATCGAATGTACCGCTATTTCACCTGTCAGCACGGCGTGAAAACAGAAATACTGCAAATTTGTATCGGTCCATACACCAAGCTTCCAACTGCTTAACAAATACAGGGTTGCGAGGGTGAGGTGACATGAAGAAAAATTTAGGGCTTCGACATGCAATGAGCCCTAAAGAAGAAAAACAGCGAGTTTGTCTCCCCAGTTTCCCTCTCACTCACCATAGTTCCCCCCATAGGCAAACTGTTGTTGCCCTGGCTGGTTCATGGGGGGGGCAGCCATTGGGTTATCCATGCCTCTAGGGGCTGTAACATTGGGAGGAGGACTAAACCCTCCACTGGGCGCAGTGACCTGCTGCTGCTGCTGCTGCTGCTGCATGAGCATCATCATCCTCTGTCGTTGTAGCTGCAGGTTTAACATCTCCCTGTTCCTCTGTGCCATCATCTGAGCATTCAGGAATCCAGCCTGGAAGAAGATGCCAGGAGGAGGCGATCAGATGCAGCCAAAGGGGGTGCGCTCCAAGTGAGGAGGCCCCGAGAGGCAGAGTCTGATGTTCGGCTATACCTGTCCGCCTGGCTGCATGCCGGGGCGAAGCGCAGGGTTCCCACCTGCCGGGGGCTCCATCTTCATCCCCATGCGATTTTGGTTCATAAACTGCAAGGGGGAGACACGTAGAACAAACCTTAAATTTCCAGAATAATACATGACGATACCAGAATTGGGCATTTGTTTTATTACTATTATATAAATTACCAATAACTACAATTATTAATTTCTCTCACATTACTCAGAGACTCCTCAAAGGCTAACGTGGCATCATGCAGGCGGCGCACATTCAGAGGTGGTACGCTAGTTATCATCTAAGATACCACTGGTGTGTAGGAAGGACAGCGGTACCTGCTGGCCTTGCAGCCTCTGCTGTAGCTGCAGCCGCAAGGGCTTGGTGGCAGTCATCATGCGAGGCCTGATCAAACCGCTGCGGGGGTGCATGCCCGGCATGGAGAAGCCACCCTGCTGTCCCACCTGGCTCATCATCGGGTTGAAGCCAGCTGGTTGGCCCTGCATGGTATTGTAAGGGGGCTGCATAGACATGCCTGGGGCTCCGGGGTATCCCTGGTTCAGCATGGGCTTCTGGTCCATGATCATGGAGGGTTCCTGTCCGGGGAAGGCCTCTGAGGCCTGCTCTCCACCTTGACCCTATAAGAGTCATAAATGAAACAAGCATCTAATTTTCTGCTCTTATACACCTTAAAGTTACCAAATATTAGTGAGCCAAATGAAGCTTCATGAACCATCTGCTTTATTTTCTGACACCACTAGGTGGGGCTCTCTTCAAAATAGGGCTCAAAGCAACCCAACCATCTAGTGCGGCCAAAAAAAATACAGAAAATGGTCCATGAAGTTTCCAGGCACTGATTTTGTGCCACTGTTCCTCTCCTTCTATAATCCTGACCTGGCTGACGAGATCTGGAATGCCCAGTGCTCGATCAATCTCCTCCAGCGAATTCACATCAGTGTTGTTAAGCAAGGAGTCCAGCTGGTCCAGAAGGGCTCGTTCATCATTCTGCCCCTCGCTGGTGGAAGGTGGGGCCAGCAAGTCATCCAGGGAGCTCCCGTTATGGCGCCTGAAATGCACCTCACTTTTACTTTACTTGAAGATGGAATCAGGTAACCCACAGCAGACATACATATAAACCACCGGGGTGACACTCAATCTAATAATCTCCACTACAGCTGGCACAATAATTACCTTCCCATAGCAAAGAAGGGAGAACTGACAGGGTGCCAACTATCGTAGAATTTCTCTCGTATTATGTGCCAGTAAGATTACCCTTAAGATTAATCAACACATTACAGTCCTACATGGAATGAGGACTGCATGGATTCAGGAAAGGAAATCATTTCCAAAATACAAATCTAAAATAATATGAAACATCTACAATAATTTGTGCTTTGTTGATTACGACAGCCATTAAATATATATTTAACACACACAGCCGTTACTACTGTAACCGTTTCCAGCAGCTGCTGCTGCACCATCGGACTGCTGCCTGGGACGCTGTTGGAGCCGTTGACCAAGTGATCTCCCATCATGTTCTTGATTACAACAAAGTGTTTGATTGTGTTGGCCATGTTAAACTATGGAATGTTCCCAGGAAAGGGTGTACCAGTGCATCTTATTCTTCTTACGATGAATGTATATTATTTAGTTGATGCTTCCATCCAAAGCCACATGTAAACTGACAAAGCGGGGGCAGCCAGTCCCCAGTTCGACTGGCAGATAAGGGCCATGCTCAGTGGCCCAATGGTGGGATCATTTTGCCGATCACATGATTTGAACTGGCGACCTTCTGAGCAGAGTGTCCTAACCCACTGAGCCACACACTGCTCCCAGAATCTCTACACTAAACAAGAACCCACAAATAGTACAGAATATGAAGTGCTTCGGAGTTAGAGATTCCAAACTGGGGGAGTTAGACAAGACAGCATAGTATCAACCATATCTATTCAGCTGGTATGTAGAACATAGAATGAGAGAAGCTGGACTGGATGATAACTGTGGATTCATAATTGAAGCAAAAAACACCAACAACCTTTGATGCTTAGTACCTCACACTTTTGAAAAATGAAGGACAACTGAAGACAGATAAGGAAAGTTTAAAAACAGAGTGAAACAATGGTATGACAACTAAGTGTGAAGAGAAAGGTTATAACTACAGGACTGGAAGCTAACTCTTGACTGTTGACAGTGAACACACTAAGGCTACAGACAGCTTCGGCCTCCTTGGAACAATGAACAACAACAAAGGATCCTGAAGTCAAATGTGTCACATGGCTGGCACCTGGCACAGCTCTAAAAAAGGGTTTGGGGGAGAAAAATACCTCTTCAAAAGTTCTGACATATCTCCAAGAACAAACAGAATTGCTCAGTGTTTTTTTTTTTATTACCCTTTATGGATGCGAAAGTTGGACTATGAGGAAGCAGGGCAGGAAGAGTGCTGACGCCTTTCAACTTTGGTGTTGGAAAAGACTTTGAAGAATACCATGGCCAAATCGGAAAACAAACAAGTGCATTCTTGATCAACTGAAACCTGAACTTTCACTCAAGGTGCAAATGACCAGAATAAAATGGTATTATTCTGGGGTTGAGAACATAAGGTTTGGAAAAGGTGAAGGTAAGAAAAAAAGAATAAGATGCAACAAGGTGGATTGCCTGGACAGACACGAAAAAATGACACTGAAAACAGGAGTTGACATCAACTTGATGGCACTGAATTATAATTATTTTTGCCATGAATACTGATGAACACAAACAGAGTGCTGGTTATAATCCATCTGCTGAAATCTTTGGCATGAGGTGAGTTTTACCTGTTTTGGTTGTCCATTCCCATCACGTTGTCTGGCCAGGACGGAGACTGATTGGGTGGCGCCTGCTGATTGAAGGGACTCATTCCCATGTGCATGTCATTTGGTCCTGTGGAACGTTGAGTTTTCCTTAGATTCAGAGACTGAAGATCATACAATAGAGTCACATCGTACACACACAGCCGTTACTACTGTACCCGTTTCCAGCAGCTGCTGCTGCACCATCGGTCTGCTGCCTGGGACGCTGTTGGAGCGATTGACCAAGTGATCTCCCATCATGTTCTTGTTATTGTAATCCATCCCTGGGCGAATCATGGAAGGGTGCACAGTTGATCCTACAGGACTGGTGCCAGAATTCAGCATTCCCCATTCCCCTGAGCCTCCAACTGGTGAGCGCTGGGAAATGCCCATCCCCCTGTTCATCACTCCTAAAAATAAACGTGGCAGAACCGCTTACACATTGTCATGATGGTGACAGTTGGGGCCGAATGATAGAGAATGACTGTGTAACTTGCCCAGTGCCTTGAGGACACATACCCATGTTTCCTGAAAAGTTGTCTGATGTTCCCATCATTCGCTGACCCTCCATGCTCTCCTGCTTGACAAGCATGCTGCACGGGGCGCTGCGTCGTCCTGCTGCTGCCACCCCAGAGGGTGGTTTTCCATCCACAGACACAGCCCTTTGGAAAGGTGCACGGGATACAGATGCCATGCCTGGACTCCTGACACCTGGCAGACAACGAGAGCAGTACTCAACAGCTGTAAGAGCGAGGACACTTACAGGGTAACTTGGAGAAAGACAGACATGCAGGAAAACGTTACCCTTGCCACTGTCATCAGGGCAGGCCTGCTTCTTGTTCCCGCCATCATTTCCTCCTCCAACTGCAGAGTCTGGGTAAAAACTTGTGCCAGAGTTCTTCAAACCTCCAATGATGGCTTCCAGCTGAGCATGACGACAGAAACATTCTCTCTCACACACTTAGTACAGATTCAATGGTAAAACACTAAATATTTATAATTTTTATACCAACTAATACCTAAATGATGTCCTTCAAGACTTTTCATTTTGAACAGTGCCCACTTTGGGTTTTATTACAAGTGTAGTTGTTACCTCATCAGGGGGCTCAATCTTGATCTTGTTTATATTTTCTGAGGTGGGGGTCAGGATTCCAGAGCTGCTGCAGGTCCCTTGCCCATTCTTACCCTCCACCTCTTCCAGCTTTGGTTTGATGTCAACAGGCTCTTTGGATTCATCTTTGTTGAGGAGGTAGTGCAGCAGGGCATGGTTCTTCTCTTTCTTGGGGCTTCGCTGCTCTTGTTTCATATCAGCTGTGCCAGTTGGAGGGTTCCCCGCACTGCCAGCGAGCTCCACCATCCCAGTCTCCTGGCCGGTCAACGCCTTCCCTGTAGCCTCTGCCGTAATCTTGGCTACCTCGTCTGGAGTGTTGCCGTTCTGCAGTAGTTTATGAAGGATCTTGTGTTTTTCCTGCAGCGAGGCAGTGTAATGGGCCGCAGCCAGTGAGGATACGCCACTAGACGCCTGCACCGCAGCTCCAGAGGAAGAGGAGACGCTTGTTGACGAAGGGCTGGTGACACAGCCAGTGGGCTCTTTCGGGTCCATTCCAGGTGGTGTGGTCGCACCATGTGACAGATTGGGGTGACTGCCAGCCACATTCAGGCTGAGCTCCTCGGTTGGGGAGGTGAGAAGCTGCAGCAGCTTCTTGTGGCCCTTGCCATCGGGAACCTGCCGGTGATGCTCAGTGCCACCGGCACTAGGGTCTCCGCCCTCCTTGGCGGCGTGTGGCCCAGCTTGACCGTCCAGCCGCTCTGAACTACTGTCGCCCGTCTGAATGTGGTGTTGATGGTGCAAGTGTTGCATATTGTGCTGATCTCCGACCCCACTGAACATGCCTGCCGGGCTGCTGGAGCCCCCGCGGCCGCTCTTGCACGCCGCCATTTGTGGAGGTTGCGGCTGCGAGGAGTTGATGCTTTGAGAGTTGTCTGGTTTGTGGGCTGGTGAGGCCAGAGTGGAGGACAGGGGGTTGCCAACTCCTTCACTTATGGCCTGCAGTGCGTTAAGAGAGCTGCTAGAGAAGGAGCTGTTCCCTCCAGTGCCACCAGCTGCCCCTGCCGTCCCAGCACTGCTTGGGCCCATAGGAGAATGCATTCCTGGAACAGAAGTTACAGCGTCCATGAGTCTGTCACAGTGCTATAGGTTCAGCGTTACAGAACATTAATCAACCAGCTCAAGTACCACAAGAGAATCCGATCTGTCCCACACATACCTCCTGGAGAAAACTGGCTGGCACCCATTTTGGGGCTTCCTCGAGTCCTGGGGGACATCATGAGATTTTGCTGGGGTATGTTCATGCTTGGGCTGCCTTGAGAAGAGCCGTTCATGCCCAGTCCATAGCCCCCACCCTGGTATGGGGGCTGCTGTTGCTGCATACCAGGACCTGGGTGGTTCATTTGATTCATCTTGATTTGGTTCATCATCCGGTTGGCACCGCCATACATGTGGCCACCCATCTGCCCCAACTGCCCCATCTGGGCCTGTTCGTTCATGCCGTAGCCCCTGCTCATACCCATTGCCCCACCGGGTGGCATATTCATTTGGGTGTTGGAGTTTACATTCCCCATGCCCTGTGGTCTCATGCCACCCTGGCCGCCACGGTATCCATTCTGCTCCCTGAAAGTGAGAAAATCAATTAGAAGAAGCAAAACCTAGGCTTTACTGGCTTGGTATTATCTTACTAAGTAACAGTAGAGGCAAGCTTCCCACTCCAAGACAGGGAACAGAGGACAGCAGAATCTCACCTTTGCAGTAAGTGTGTGGACAAGAAGCCCTGTGGCTCGTTGGTCATGGGATGGCGGTACAGTTTGCTCTTGGTCTGTGCTGTGACTGGGGTGCCGTCAGATAGCGAGAAGCGATACAGGGGGGTCTCAGCGTGCCCCTGCAGAAAGGCTGCAGATCCAGAAGCCTAAAGGTCATCACTGAGACAGCGACACACCAACATGCCATGACCATGTAGCGTGGCTATACCTTCATGGTAGTGGCGCTTATGAGACCAGGGCTGCCCGTCACTGTGCTGTATGAACATCTGAATACATCTACGCAGGAGGTCTTCCCAGCCTGGCCGCATGGACACGCGCAGGGAGGTCTGGTCGATCTGGATCAGCTTGCCTGTTCCGGGTGCCAACAAAAGGTAAAAGACAGTTCAACATGCAGCTTGTCTACAGCATTCACCGTTTCATCAGAATTTCCTTCTACCCCAGCTTTACCCGAAAGCTCATGTCTGGTGTTGAAGACCTCTGTCCTTTCAACAGCAGTCATTCGCCGGGCCACACAGATCATACACGACTGGAGGTCTGCAGACGGGAGTTAAACAGAGTGACAGTTACCGTGCGGCTTCAACGCCAATACTGTCCACATCAGCAGACGCGTCAATCCATCACATTTAACGAGAAGTTTCAACCGCAATTCTTCCCAGACGGGGCCATACCATCGCCCTCCTCCATCATGGCCTTCAGTTGGGTTAGTGCGAAGCACTGCATGGTCTCATATCGGGGGTTGACAGGGGCTTCCTCCGCAGGGTTGTGGCAGAACTTCACCAGCATGCGGCAGTTGAAGGTGTGGCTCTTCTGTCGGGGAGCCTCACCAGCCCAGGACACGCCGTTCACTGCGCAGGAGCAGGCAAACAGAAGAATTAGGGTCTAAGATACCAAGTGTATTTGTGCTTATTGGGAAAAACAAAGGAATTTATTTTCAATTGTGGAGACCACATCCTTTTTCCTTTCTGTTCTGCCTCTTGAACATAAACCTTCAAAGGGGAATTAGCAAAAAATGGAACAGGAGTGAACTTTAATTGTTATCGAAAATTAGTTGTACATTTTTAAATGTTTTCGCAGCATAAGCCAAGTACAATATAACAGGCTGTAAACATTTCCCCTTCAGGATTCTATAATTAAACAGCCAGAGTCAGGAAGAATTGCCCAATTCCAGTAAACACATCAAGCGTCTCCAGCCCCCCCCCCCATAAGTTAACTGCTGCTAGATCTCCGCTTGTCTTTCATCATGAAATGCACTGGAGCCAGGCATTCCAGTGCGCACCGAGAGCACATCCACAGGAAAAGCTTCCGTTGTCAAAACCCACGCTGTTCTGCTGAAAGCTCGGATGACAAAACAAGATCTACGGCGCGTGGTTTTGGATTCCCAGTTGGCACCTGTAAGCATCTCCCATTATGAGCACAGGATGTAGAGGAACCGTGTGTTTAATTTATAGATCAGGTGGCATTACCACCACTTACTTACTCACTGGGAACCCCCTTATTTGCTCTGGCAGCCTGTGCCCTGGCTGGGAGAAGCACACATCCAAAGGGCATGGTGTGTGTGCGTGTGTGTGTGTGTGATGGTGCTCTTCTGTGTGCTTACTGTTGGACTTGGGCAGGCTTTTGTGAAACTCCTCACGGTCCTCCTCGTGAAGGATGGCGTACACGCTGGTGTTGACCAGCTCTTCCTGCTTATACTGCAGGTACTGGGTCACGTTGTCCGACACGAACACGACGTTTCCCTCCCGGCTGACCACGAACAGGAAGCCGTCCAGGGCCTTGGGATGGAAAGGGTGGACATGCATAAGCAAGAACATGGACTCAGGAAGAGGGGATGGGGTCATGGCTGAAACGGTGGAAGCACAAGGGTAGAACAGAGCATTGGGAGGGAGGAGATGTGCTGGGGAAAGAAAAGGAACACAGGCCTACTGCCACGGTTCACTGGGCACCTACATCAACTACTTTAGAAACTGAAACCGTGGCTGGGTATGATTAATGTCCTGAAAGCTCCGCCCCATTAATCAAGCAGCCAATCAAGGCGATGTGTTCGTGTTCGGCTGCCCCCTGCCCTCCAGCTCACCTGCAGTAGAAGCGGCCCCAGATGGTCCTTGTCAATGACCCCCTGGCCTGTGGAGGACACGTCCGCCTTCTGAACATCATCATCACAGGATGCCTTCCCTGGAGACAGATCGGCGATGTGGGTCATGTCAGAGCCCCCGACAGTAATTATGTGACAAGACCGCAACCTTTCTGCATTGGCCATTTTTCAAAACCAGACATATAGTATGACACTCCTGCAAATAACCTAGGACACATTAAACGTATACATACTGCTATAACCTAGCACACATTAAACGTATACATACTGCTATAACCTAGCACACATTAAACGTATACATACTGCTATAACCTAGCACAAATTAAACGTATACATACTGCTATAACCTAGCACAAATTAAACGTATACATACTGCTATAACCTAGCACACATTAAATGTATACATACTGCTATAACCTAGCACACATTAAACGTATACATACTGCTATAACCTAGCACACATTAAACGTATACATACTGCTATAACCTAGCACACATTAAACGTATACATACTGCTATAACCTAGCACACATTAAACGTATACATACTGCTATAACCTAGCACACATT
>JAODUD010000107.1:6912255-6926703 GCA_026784285.1 Stomatorhinus walkeri
TGTATGCCCGGGGAAATGAGTCACGCAGCACGTCTCTCAGCGTAAACAAAGGGTAAAGCCTATGATATATCCTTTATGTAAAAACTAAATTTCGGAAAAAAAAGCACAAATATTTAAAATTTAAAAGTTCTGTTCAGGACTGTCAAAATACATACACTATACATACAATAGCTGAATGTTAAGAGTCAGACATACAGGCAAATAATAAAACCACGAAACCTCAAAAAACCTCAGTCCCTTTAAGTTCACCTTTCCTGGCTGCCTTCTTTCTAAACCACGCCCCTTTTTAACAGCAGTGAAGCCCAAGCTCATCCACAAGGATGCTGCAATTGCCGTGAAATGCAGAATGGAGCAGGATAGCGGATGGCATGGCGCTGGGGGCTGCAGGGGGCTGCAGGGGGCTGCAGGGGGCTGGACTGGATCTCGGTGTGGCAGTGCAGCCACGTGGGGACAAAGAGGGGCGGGACTAGTAGGAGGACTGCCAGCATTCATTTTCCTTCCAGCACAAAAAACAAAAGTTCTTCAGCAGCAAACATTAATAAAAATACGGGAAAAAAAGAACAAAGCACAAAAAAGCAGAAAACAGACACATGTTCGGGAGGGGAAAATGTTCCAGAAAACAAAGAACTGTAACATACGGAATATGAACATGGGAGCAAACAAACAGATGAGATATAAATCATGGACATAAATGAGCCCTTCTCAGTCTCCAGCTGAAGTGTCCTAGATTCATAGCCGTGGGTCCTCCCTCTGTGGCTCCTGGTTCCTGATGAACAGGCCATTAGCTCACTGTCTGTCCCCAGGCAAGACCCGAGTCCACCACAGCACTCCTGCTGGAGGATGAAATATTAATCGGCATCATCACTGGCAAGAGCAAGCCGGCACTTACAGCAAGGAACCTGCTGCTTAGCCCGAGATCACATTGCCCCTCCATGAAGGGCCACTGCTCATTGGCAGGAGTATGAAATCTTAATCGTACTCAGTGAATATGAAAGCATGTTGTACCGCACCATCTCAGCTTCTCTTCGGGGTCAGTGTCACAAGTCAAACCTGAAACCTTACTGTTTCTCGATAGTACAAAGCCAAATCTGAAGCCACAGTATTCTATACTGGCAAGAATGATTTCCAGAACTTTTAGCCATTATTCAAAAGACCCACTTCCAATTCAGGCCCAGTCTACAGCTTCCAACTCAACCATATGGCTTTCACAGTGGACGAGAGCTCCAACACGAACTGGTAGTGTCTCCGTGTTCCAAGGACTGTAAAGAAACACGAAGAGGAGGAAGATGAAGACATCCAGCGTGAGACAGAAGCTGCAGCCCATTTCAAAGGCTCTTCCACTGAACAATGAGAGGCAGGCTTCACTAATTGTTGGCTATTAGTCTATAAGCATGTAATTACATGTCTTATTAAATACAGAATTATAAATGAGCTTTGTTGAATGAGAAAGCACCCCTTTTTAATGAACCTAATTTATATGGAAATGAAATGTGCACCATTCTATCAGACCCATTGTGATTGGATAAAAGGAAAAGAATACTGCTCTTAATATATGTCTTAAACAAATTTTTATTTTATACCATTTGTTGTGGCCAAAAACAGACGGTAAAATCATACAAGCATGGGAATTATTTTTAAAGAACACCATCAGCTGCGGCAAACGGGGAGCAGCAGGGGAGCCAGGGTAGTAAGGTGAGGTACTCCAAAAATACTGGCTGGAGATTCATCAGGTAGACAGACTTGATAGGGGTGATATGGGTGATTTTGTCTGCAGGTAGCCCATACTGAGGCTTATGGATTAACGAATGCCTTAAAGATAGATGTGAGCAAATAAAGCAAGCGGCAGGCTTAAGGAGAGCATACTTGCCCTTCTTTTCACCTAGTGGGGAAATCTATTAATACATTGACTTCCATCAAATACTGCAGTATGCTTTTTTTTGCAATTATTCTTGCACTATATTCCAAGACAGTTGTTTTCTAATTTCCAGAAGTACCCAGTGACAAATAATTCCCTGTATGTAGCTCCCTTCTGTCTCTCTCACCCTGCAGACTGAGTATTACTGCACAAAAATGCTCTTCCTAGGTAATGCGTTGTGATTTATTAATGCAGCGACTGCATGCGGTTTTTCTCCGCAAAGCTTAGCTGTCATAATTCAATAGAAGAGCCACAGCTCCCTCTATTGGAGAACCTTTCCAGTCCAAGAGCACAACATAAATGACAGGACTGGTCATGTCCTTCCCACCCACCAAGCTGGTATATTTTCCATTCAGCTGTCCTTTCCCCATTATTGCTTATACAGTAGTGAATCACACTGAGCCTGGAGCTAACCTCAGACACAGGAAATGGACAATTTACATTTTATTTGGTAGATGTTTCTATCCTAGGAGACAAGACAGGGTTGGACAGTCCTGAGGGCCTTGCTCAGGGGCTGTAAAGGTAAAGCCAGTCTGCTGATGGTGGGATTTGAACTGGGGGTCGTTTCATCACAAGCACAACCACCTAAGCCACATCCCTCCCCAGTGTAGACACAATCCAATGACATACTTTTGCGCTAAAGCAAACTGGAAAACACTGAAGCCCCCCACATAGACACACAAACTTAAAACTATGTCTCTACATAATATTACCATAATATTTTGCTCCTTGTAAAGCAGTGTTTTCCTCTGTTTTCTGTTTCATCTGTCTTCTAGCCCCTGGTCAGCGCTGCAGGGGGCCTGGAACCCATCTCAGGCTGCACAGGACACACCCTGGACTGGATGCCAGTTCTTTCCTGGCACATACACACTCAGACCAGCAATTAGCTTAACTGCATGTTTTCTGACAGCGGGAGTAGCAACCAAAAAGGTGGAGAACATACAAACTCCAGGGCAGAAGGAGGATTTGGACCACCAACCATGGAGATCTAAGGCAGTAGTGCTACCCACCAGGCTGCCCTGCTACCCAGACCCACCCACCCTCCCTCCCAGTCAGTCAGTCAGTCAGTCAATCAGTCATGGGGCCCAGACTTTACCCAGAAAACAAATGCAGGGATTTCACCTGGACGAGGCTACACACAGCAATGACAATGTATTGATTAAGTAACAGTGCATTTATTTAAAGAAAGAAAAAAAAACACGAAAATGTTCATAAATACATACACTCCGGCATACATCAGTGCTGACACCTTCTGATAAAAGCAACACATCAGTACATCTATAAGCAAACAACAAAAGACACAATAGAGAATACAAAATATCACAGTGAGGGAAAACAAACTGATTCTAATATGCCTGCAAAAAATGTTACAAACTTTGGTGCATGTTCATTTGCTTTGATTGGCAGATTAGAAAATCTGAAGGCATCCATTTAGTGAGGAAGGATAAGCACAGAGTGCCTTATATTCACAACAGAGTGCCTTATATTCACCACAGATTGCCTTATATTCACCACAGAGTGCCTTATGTCCACCACAAAGTGCCTTATGTTCACCACAAGCCTGATAAAATGTTTTCATTCATATTTCAACTGCTTAACTAGGACAGATTCACGGGGGGTCTGGAGCCGATCTCAGAAAGGATAGGACATAAGGCGAGGGTGTCACTTATATGGGATGCCAGTTCATCACAGGCAAATATAATTTACACATGATCACACATTACGGGCAATTTATAGATGCCAATTAACTTAGCTGGGGGGGGGATTGGGTGGAAGAGTACTTGTAGAAAATGGACTCAACATAGGGAGACAGGCAGAACACGCAAACTTCACTCACACAAAGTGGAGACAGGAACTCTAGCCTCACCCTTGAGGTGTGAGACGCCGCTGTTCTGCTCCTGGTAAACTCATTTCATGGGATAACCTGTGAAATTCAAGACACCTTCTTTAATAAAAAGTCTGTGTGAGAGCGAGAGAATAGACGTCCCCGTTCATTTTTTCCAAGCTGAACGTCCAGAAACCATGCTGTAAATGCAGAACAGTGAATGCCGATCGCCATCGATGCAACTGGCTTGCATTAATCTCAAGCATTGATCTATTTAAGTAAAACAGAAAATAAATCTCAGTTCAGCTTTTTTGTATATAGTTTTGTCAATCGCCATTTAAACCAGAGCATCTCAACTTACAGGCAGGATCCAGCCGTCATGTCTCAACCACATTAAGCTATCAAAAGATAACTAGGATTCTATGTTATATTTACATTGTTTAATTTTTAGCTTTGAATGGTGGACAAACACAATGAATGGTAAGCTTTTGCTTAAAAAAATTAAAAATACAAACAGGATAAAGTTGGACATTCTACGCAACTCTATAAAAAATATTTTTTTTTATCCAAAAACGTTTTATCAATGTACTATATTAATATGCAGGACCATTTTCTCCTTATGCCTCAGAAAGTAACAGGCTGGAAATGATTCTTCCCTCCTGAGATGACACCAGGAGACAGAGCTGTGCTCCTCAGGTTAGTAAGTAGGACCTTCACTGGAATCAAAGCACAGATTAAATGGGTCACACTTCTCTAATGTTTCAAGCTGTGTTACTAGAGAATTACCACCCAGGTCCATACACTGTTTTGACATTCACAAATAAAGAAGTACTCTACTGTAACACCCTGAATCCAAGCCCATGGAAATTCTGATCAAAAGTAATCATATTTGTATTTTCAAAATCAAGCTGTAATGTGCCCGAAACTTGCCTCTTCTTCTCATAGGAGAATCACAGACGTCTACATATGGAAACATCAAAATCACAGGCAAGGGATGGCTCTTGTGAAAGCTCCTCAGCAAATCAGCTACCTCCCACTGCATCATGCTCACCAACATCTGTCATGTCGCAAGATACACTTGTTGTCTCAGAGAAGAAAAGTAGGAACCAAGATTGCATTTGCCAAACAACTGAATACTGAAACACAGCTTTGCTACATTTGCATTTCACTATTCGAAAGAAACAAATTTCAGTCCTCCGATGTGATGTGACTGTAACATGCAAGATGCTGCAAACGTAATTCGCGAGCATACACAAAGGACAACTCCCCCCCCCCCCCAACCACACACACACACACACACACAGATTTTCACACATACTGAGCCTTTCTGTGTCTTTCAGGATGGAATCAGAGTTATATTCAAAGGGCCATGTTTCTCTGCAGTACCAATCAATTCATGTCGTACAATTTTCTGAATAAGGACACTTGGAAAAATTGTGTAGTTTTGGATCAAATGCATAAAACTGCTTTGTACTGTAGCCTTGTCCAGGCTAAGATTACAAAGCACTATAAAAAAATTAAGGGAGTAGAAAAATCCTTCAGTAGAAGCAAAAAGGCCACTAAATGTTTCACCAACTAAATTCTCTGCAACCAAATACACCTCTGAGATCAGCTTCCTTATCTGCACAATGTCTGCCACCCCCACTGCATTCTGGGAACCACAGCAAGCACAGGAGGATATACAGACATATCCTATGGCAGCACTATCAGTCAGGTGTAAAACATTTCACTGCATGCCTTAGGACATATTCCACAATGGAAATGATTCCAAGGAAAACCACTTATGCTCAGGACAGATCTATACTATTGACTAGAATTTCAAGGGATCATCATTCCCTCAGCGATGTCTGGCAAGAAACAACTTTCAAATTCAAGCTATCGAGACTCATAGTCGGCCTGACGTAAAGTGCAAAGATGTTCTGAACAACTAGCTAAAGTGATAAACACTAGAAGTTTTGTTTTGTGCAGTTTCCAATTCAATTCAACTTTTTTTATATAGCACCTTTCACAAGTGTCACAAAGGCGCTTTACATGGGTGTGGATTCCTGCATAATTTATACAGAATAATACAAAAAGAGGGAAAAGGAAAGACAAAGAAATGAAAGACAGAAAGCCAGATGACAACAGAGGAGAGGAACCAAAAAATCCCAAGTAGGGAGAAAAAAACCTCTGGGGGTTGAAGGTCAACTACCATCCAACCCCCCCCCCTGACATGCTAATATTAAGGAAAAGGATGGAGTGGGCTTGCTTGCTAAAAACAAGGTGTAAACTGTGATCAAGGTTGCAGTATTACCATCCATCCATCTTCCAATTACTTACCGGTTACAGGAAGGAGCCTTGGCGCTTACGCCAAATAACACAGGGCACAAGTTAGGGGTGCACCATGGCTGGGATGCTGGTCCATCGTAGGACACACAAGACACAATCCCTATGGGTAATTTTAAAAAATGACCATGCACCTAACTGCATGTCTTTGGACTGCTGAAGGAAACCTGCAAGACAGACCCATACAATATGCTGAAGATCGTGTAAGCTCCTCAGACACACGGGACGGACGGATTCTGTTTCAGCCATAATTTAAACCCAAAACGGTTCGGCAGCCAACAGGTTCGTTGTCAATCAATAGAAGAAAAATCAATAAAAGCCAGCTCCCTCAAACCCATGGAGAACTACACTGGAGTCTCCAAGCCTGATGAGCTGTGAACAAAGACTAAGAGCTTGTGGTGTTTCTGCCTTAGAAGCAGGTTAATAACTGAAGTGCCTGTCAGGCATCTCACTCAACATGTCAGTGACAGACTGGCTGCTAACACAGCTACCTGACAGACAGGCTAATAATCGGGGCGTCGTATACACAGATTTGTCTAAATATGGCTCCCTGGGGCAGAGGCTATCAAACTGCATGACAAACTACTTGCAGGTACCTCTGCTTCACAGGCAGCTAAGGGACAGGTCAGTGATGTGGATAGCTTATAGCCAAGCAGGTACCACAGATGGATTTACAGGCGAGATAGCAGATAGCAGACTGGATTAAAGGTTAAAGGCAGATCAGTTATACTGTTTTTCGGCATGTTAGTCGCACAAATGGCTTAAAAGCAGGTTAACAACAAAGATGGTTTATAAATAAATTAGCAGCGTGGTTGGCTTAAAGGCAGGTGAGTAATGGAGTTTACAAGCAGGTTTGTTGCGTTGATGCCTGACAGACGATTAATTAATGTCTGATTCTTCTTCAAATCACAAAAAAACATGATCAGAGAGAGAAGGTAAAGTCAATCTGAATTTAATCTGGATAGATTTTATTCATTTCATGACTCCTCTTACTGCCAACGCCAGTCCTGCAGAGTATGAGGCTTACGGCATAACGAATGAATCTTTCTGCTGTACTCCAGGACAATGAGGATCTACATAAGGGCAGATATCTAGAAGGATAAAGCATTTTCAGCTCTGAATATAATTACAGTGCCCCGATTAAAATTTTATGTGGATAAGTTATCAGTCTCCTTCATTGTTTTTTACAATGCAACTGACATTTTCTACTTAAAATGCTGCTCAAGCCTGGTTTTCCTCCATTTCCGAGCATCTTTGCACTTCAGTTTTTTGTTGCCCAGGAGGGCAAATAGTCGAAGTCACCCTCGGGAGGGCCTGACTGAGGCACTCCGCCGAGCCCAACGTCGCAGAGGGAGTGAACGTCGCCCCAGTCACCTCCACTGGCCCTCGTACAGCACTTGGTGTCAGCAGTAGCAACCTCATTCCAGATCAACACACGCAGCACCTCCCTTTGCCACCTGCATCTCACACAACCCGTGATTGTAGCCACCCCAGTTTGCAACGTAAACGCAAAACACGAGTCAGATTTCTGCAGTGGAATAAATTACAGGCTAAAAAACAATTCCCAACCGAATTTATGAGCAGCAAGTTCTGCTGTCCTACAAGCGTATGGTGATTACCACACAGTGTTCTGGTAAAAAAAAGTACAAATGACTATACTTGGGTTTTCAGCACAGCCCCAACAACAACCCAATCACATTTCACCCGGTGCTCACCACCTGCCACTCTGAGGGTTTCTGCCCTCAAGCGATCAAAGTCATTTCCAGCCGGCCTGCAACCCTGAAAGTCTTAAACAAACTGAAAAGGACCATCAAGTAAAATAAACTTTAAAAGTAAATGCCAAAACTGATTTTTCTTCCCTTGCAGGTTGGGATGGGCAGGGGGTTTAACTGCAAAGACACGGATGTGACTCTCTTAATGTGGTCAAAAGTTTGTTTTTGGGACCCAAGACAGTGGTGACATTTTATGAGAGAAGGGACAGAGTGCCACTGAAAAAGTAAAAAGAGAAAGTAGTGGCCCTTGGTTAGCACACCCTACAAGGCCTTCGGTTTTCTCGCACGCGGTGATGTCCTGTCCTCAGACTTCATGACCCCATTAGATGCGTTTCCTGCAGGACAGAAGCAGCCAGGACAACAATCAACATCATGGCCAGGTAGCCCTGGTCCTTTAATCTGTGACCCCAGCAATGTCCAGATGTGGGTGGTGTGGTCCTTCAGGTGCTTGACGTAAGTGTGTAAATGTGTTGAACAAAATTTGCACAAGAGTATGAGTGTGACAAACCCATAGTACGAGCACAAATGTCGCGACCATGTAAAAGGTACGATGTATGATACTGAAGCTGCTTTACATTTATGATAAATGTATGAAACGTGTGTGAAAATGCAATGATAGCCTTAAGAGACACTGACCCCTGGCTGAGTCTTTTTTCGAAGGCTTGCTTTTTGGGCTGATGGGTTTCCTTTTGGTGGCTTGGATCTGACTGTGTTCCCTCCACTTCTTCAGCTGGAAATTGATGAACTTCCACATCATCCAGGCCTGTGTCAGACAGATGGCAGCCAGGCAGCTGATCCTGCGGGGGGGGAACTTTCATCAATAGTCAAAGGAAAACATAGAGGAAATGCTATTGCTGAATATTTTTTTCAGTTAATTTTGGCTCTATAATTATGTGTAGATTACGGCCCCAAGGTTAGAAATACAGTGGAAACCTCTTATTGTGATCATGGTTACAGTGATCAACTGCTTATATGAATCAAAAAGTTTGGGACAGAATCATTCCTGTACAAATACTGTTTAAACAATTTGCTTATAATAATCACATAGTCTGCTTTCAGTATTCATTTTGAGGTCTTTTTAAACATGAGAACATATGGAAAAAAATAAAACTGTGGTATTTTTTTTATTTTTTTTTACTTTACTTTACTTTGATTGTCCTACTGTGCCTTGCAGTAACCCATTTGCTTCTGGTTAGCTACCTGAGACTAATTGTGTGCATAAAAAACATTAAGGGAAGAAGAAAGTCATTTTCTATCAATGACAAATACAGACGTGGACAAATGTGCTTCAATTCTCCTGAAAAGTGATTCTTTTAAATGCAACCATCTAATGTATACCTGCATGCCTTTAGTACGTGATTGAGTAAACCAGGGTCGGCAACCTGTGTCTCATGAGCACATAAGGCTCTTTTCCGAAAGACAGACGCATTCACATTTTCATGTCTTAACATATTATGAAAATACTTTCATAAATACAAATAATTTAATTATGGGTTAATATTATTATTTTTCATTCAGATATTTATTTAGCTATATGTGAATGAGGCGGTTCGTCGCGCGCTTCTGTGATGTCTTAATTGCATCTTCCTCAAAGTCAACCTCTACGACGAGAGTATGTCTCTGGTCAAATGGTATACTTTCCGGAGTTTTAAGTTACTAGTTTTTGTAAAACCCCATACATGGTGAAGATTTTCAGAAAGTCAATTTTCTGTGTCGATGTGTAGACTGAGTTTTTGGCTTGTGACGTCTGATTGTGCTCCATTCACTGTTTACATGAACTGTCCTTAGCCTAGCAGCACAGGCAATAAGGCTTCTGATTGGCCAATATGGCTTCATGGTTAGAGTCATATCACTGCCTGCTGCATTTTCATATGTACAGAGATTTCTTTTTATTAAAGGAGGAAGAAAAACATGCTTTTATGGATACCCGTGTACATGTGGACAAGGCCTATAGATACAGACGTGGACAAATTTGTTGGTACCCTTCCACAAAAAACAAAAAAACACTATCTCTGAAATATCTTGAAAGTGACAAAAGTTTAATGGCATCCCTTATTGTTTATTCCATATTTTACACAAATCAGACTTGATTATTGATCCAAGTCAAATATTTTATATAATTAAACAAGTGAAAACGGATAAAAGGCAAAAACGCATAGGAAAAGCGACGTCTTTAAAACTTCCCATGTACGTGTAGACCATGAACTCATGAAACTGCCAAAAACTGCTTTGATACAATGTAATGTTGTGAAAATGTGCTGTATAAATAAAACTGAATTGAACTGAATATTATGTACAGTACCGTATTATAGTGTATTTTAGTTCAATAATTTAATTTGTACAATACTGTAATTTGAAAAGCATTAGAAACAGCTGTACTGTATTTTGAGATAGGCAATAAAATTAAATAGCGACGTTCTACCTGAGACATAAAGAAGAAAAAAATCAGTTATAATGATCATCCGCTTATAGTGGTCAAGTATAAAAGCAAAGATAATGTAATGATGTCGTCCTACAGACATGGACTGTTAAGAAAATGTTTAAATATAATTACAGTCCTAATCTGGAGCACAGTATCTAAAACAGCAATGTTTTAGATGATCCGCCCGTTCGAGCCTCATGCGTGCCACGCCCCCCCCATTACCTCGTGTCAATCCCTGATTGTGATCACCTGGTGTCTATCAGTTCCCACTTGTTTTTAGTATTTAGACAGCGTCTGTATCAGTCTTCCCAAGATCGTTCATTGTAATGTTGTATAATGTCATGGATTGTAGTGAGCCTGTGGTGTCCTGTCCTACGTTTTCCCAATTAAACCCCGCTTCTAGCCCATATATCTACCTGCCTCATGCCGTCGACTCACCAACCGGACGTGACACAATGTTGAGAACAGCTGGAGTTTTTTCAAAGAGTTCTGTTCTTTACTAATTTGTTGAGAGACAATATAAGCGCCCACTGGTGGACCGTGACTTGCCTGATAGTGAGGATGTTGAAATTCCCCTCTGCTATAGAGAAACCTTGGTTTTCCATGTGGGACAAACCAAAGCCAAACGTGAGGACAGAGAGCGTGAGGGTGAGCAGGCGGGCGATGACGAAGAGCAGCGCCCACAGAGTGAACCTGAGGAAGAGGCCAACAGTTTGAACACTTGGGGCTGTGGAGTCATTGCTTCCCTGGCAAAGGCAGGATGATCCACAACACCATTCCAAAAGGCATTCCGTAGAGTGGACTACAGCATTCCGTAGAGTGAACTACAGCATTCCATACAGTGAACCACAGCATTCCGTAAACTACAGCATTCCGTAGAGTGAACTACAGCATTCCGTAGAGTGAACCACAGCTTTCCGTAAACTACAGCATTCCTTAGAGTAAACTACAGTATTCTGTACATTTGCTACTTCATCATAAAGACAGTCCATAAACACAACAGCAAATTTAATTAACAAAAAATCTAAATGACTAAAATTTATTAAAAAAAGGAGACTAACAAAATAAATTACTTTCTCATTATATAGTCTCTATGGAAACATCATGTTATAAGATGCTAGCATAGAATTTAACACGGGAATTTCTCAAACAAATGGCTCAAATGGCCATTGTGTAAGAAAAGTGTGTGCACTACACCTAGACGGGGCAGGGCAGTGGAAAGACGATCAGCGGATCCTCCTTGCGTGTTGCCTGGCAAGGAAGAGGCACGCGTACCCTTTTTGCTTGTTCTCGTCGCTGAAGTAGAAGAGCCGGGAAGCGTGGAAGAGCAGCTCCACCAAGTAGTGTGGTACCAGCAAGACCAGTCCCAGGCGGTGAAGACTGAGGGCAAGGCAAGACGAGAAACCATACAGTGACACAGGACTGCATGCGGGATGAACAGAAAGGGCCTCGATGTCACCTGTTTCAATGGAGCTGCACGTCAGCTTCTCTATCTGACAATGTTTCTGTGAAGACTCAGGATAGAAATGCAACAGGGAAGGCATGAAATGTACTACAACTATGCTAACAGCCAATGTATGCTACCTTTGAAGCTGAAGAATCACCACAACACAGTCAATCAGCTAAACTATGAGCAAGGTACGATTATCAATTTTTCTGGGCAAAAAAATGTGAATCCTGCAAAAGTGACTGCAAGAACTTTTAGTGTAAATTTGAGGGCTAGATCTTTCAGCTAAATGGCTTTCCTGTTGAATGGGAAGGCAGGACATTGTAAACTCATTCAGAGCCATTCACTTACTTTAAGACATAGGCACCAGTGATGTGGAAAACGTAGAGGGAAATGTAGTACAGCTGACGTGGGATATCCTCCTAGGAAAGAACAAAGCCTTTGAAAGTACGCGCTGTGTGTACGGACACGGAAACGTCCGAACCTATTTGCACATGCAGGCAACGCGTCATAGAGGAAATACGTTGTACACGTGCGCATGTTGCGTACTTGCTACGTCAATCCAATATGGCTATTGAGGAGGAAGAGCTTGTGCGTGCGCACCGTGTCCAGAGCTGCGCATACACTGTCTGTACGGACACAAATCTGAAGCGTAGCCGGCCGAGAAACACAATGACGTAAAACCATAAAAGTCCACGTGGACGCTTACGCTTGTACGAGTACAGAGAAGTATGAACCATGCTTTACAGAGGCCACATCAACATTTGGTCAAACATTTTCAAATGTAGTTTGGTGTTCTGTTCTTGTTAAAAAGGTACTTATACACTACCATTCAAAGGTTTGGGGTCACTTAGAAATTTCCTTGCTTTTCTTCAATAGCAAGTTTTTTTTGTCCATTAAAATAACATCAGATGGATCTGAAATACTGAGTATTGATAATGTTGTAAATGACTATCATAGCTGGAAACAGCGGTTTTTAAACTGAATATCTACATAGGTGTACAGAGGCCCATTATCAGCAATTAGTCCTGTGTTCCAGTGGAATGTTGTGTTTGCTAATGCATTTTAAATGGTTAATTGATCATTAGAAAGCCCTTTTGCAATATTAGCACAGATGAAAATTGTTGTGCTGATTAAAGAGGCAATAAAACTGGCCACCTTTGGACTAGTTGAGTATCTGGAGCGTCAACAATTGTGGGTATGGTCACAAGCTCAAAATGATCAGAAACAAAAAAAAATCTGAAACTCCTCAGTCTATTCTTGTTCTGTGAAATGAAGGTTATTCCATGCGGGAAACTGCCAGGAAACTGATCTCATACAACGCTGCATACTGCTACCTTCACAAAGCAGTGCAAACCGGCTCCAACCACAACAGAATAAGGAGAGGGGGCCTGGTGCACAACAGAGCGAGAGGGTAAATATATTAGAGTGGACAGAGGAAGACTGGAAAAAAATGCTATGAACAGACGCTGGAGGAGTGCTTAACGACATCTGTCAAGCATGGTGGAGGCAATGTGATGATCCGGGGCTGCTTTGGTGTAAAGTGGGAGATTTGTACAGAGTAAAAGGGATATTGAAGAAGGATGTCTATCACTCCATTTTGTAATGCCATACCATACCCTGTGGACGGCACTTTAATTGGAGCCAATTTCATCCTACAACAGGACAATGACCCAAACACAGCTGCAAACTATGCAAGAATTACTTGGGTATTTTGTGTATATTGGAGCAGCCAGTACAGTCACCTGATCTCAACTCTATTGCTGAGTTGTTATGGGAGCAGCTTGGCTGAATGGTATGTAAGAAGTGCCCATGAAGCCAATCCAACTTGTGGGAGATGCTTCTGGAAGCACATGGTGAAATATCATCAGATTGACAACAAATTCACATCTAGAATGCTCAAGGTCTACAAGGTTGTAATTGCTGCAAATGGAGGTCTCTTTGAAAAAAAGCAAAGTTTGAAGAACACAATCATTATTTTAATTTCAAAAACTGATTCCTTCTAACTCTGTCAGTGACTATTCCCTATTTATTTAGCTATATTTCCTATTCAGATTCATTTGATGTATGTTTTCATGGAAAACAAGGACATTTCTAAGGGACCTCAAACTTTTGAATGGTAGTGTACTTACTCAGTACCAGTACACTTATTTGTACGTTTGCATAAAACCTCAAACCCCATTTTCATGCAAGTTTTGTCAATGAAAGAAGCAAGACTCTGACTTACCTTTCGCACTTTTTGAAAGTACAGTTCTGGCAGAGTGTGAAGCCAGTATGCGATCTGACATATGTAGAAGAATTTCACTTGAAAGCTACAAAAGAGAAATCATATTCAGCCAAGAACATACATTAATAATGCAATATAGGTAAAACTTCTTTCATGTAAATGAAAAAAAAATACAACTTTCTAGACATGATAGTAGTAAAATACATCCATATCCAGCTTATATAGCTTACCAACCAGTTATATAGTCTGGGAGTCAATCCCCAGTAACAAAAAGCAAGGAAACATACAGAACCACACGCAAAGGGGAAGCCGCTTCAACTGACCACGGGTTTTCAGATTGTGAGAGGAACCTGGGTGTGAGATTCTAACTGCTAACATACTGGGGGCTTTTAACAATGTAATACTAATTTCCAGAATTCTCTCATACGATTGAGATCATTTTTTTTTTTTGAAGAAAGCTCAGAAAATACCAGGAGTGTTAGTTGAGGTATATCCGGAAAAGGTGCGTTTTAAGT
>JAODUD010000107.1:6929645-6949646 GCA_026784285.1 Stomatorhinus walkeri
ATACTTAGGACCATGTGATATTTCAGTTTTTCTTTTTTAATAAATCTGCAACAATTTCAAAAATTCTTTTTTTTTTTGTCTGTCAGTATGGGGTGCTGTGTGTACATTAATGAGGAAAAAAATAATTTAAATGATTTTAGCAAATGGCTGCAATAACAAAGAGTGAAAAATTGAAGGGGGTCTGAATACTTTCCGTACCCACTGTGTGTGTGTGTATATATATATGAGTCATAATAATGATCTCTGATATACATGGAAAGCAGCATCTCATCAAATGCCAACCAGGGCATCATACATGCAGGCCTTTGGAAACTGGGAGCAGGAATGTGGGCCCAGAGTCAAATTTGACTTGTAAAGGAGTGGGAGAGATGAAGCAGAGGAACATGACGCCAATACGAACTGAAATAGCAGTAAGTGGTGTTTGTTCATGTCAGTGGTTTGCAAATATATTTTTTTCTTTTTTTTTTAAACCAAAAACAGCTACGACTGAGACCTTCACAGCATCACTGCAGCTGCTCTGCCCAATCCTCAATCCTCTGTATCAGCCAGAATATGTGGAAACATTTTTTTTTTTTGCACACTACTTACGTCGAGGATGTACTCTTGAATCAAAGCATGCAGTATTATAGCGATCAGCATATAAAAGAAAACAGTCGCCATATCTTTCGCTCCATATTGGTAGAAATTTCCTGGTTCTGGCCGGTCTTCTGCATCCAAGAAAACAATAATAAAACTTACTGTCAGACTCTTTAGAAAGTAACAACATGTTAAAGGATTTCAAAAATACATTTCAATTTTATATATAATTACACTTAACACATACATTTCATGTTTCTCAATAATCTAATTATGCATTTTAACTGTGAAAATCGTGAGGAAGGGAAAAAACACATAAGCGTAATATCGTAGAATGTAGATTGCTTCCATAGATAAATATCGGCTTACCTAATGTGTTATTCACATTGTACTGGACTGTGATGAACATTATGGCAAACTTCGCAGTTACCTGCCAAATATTAAAAAAAAAAAAATACCAATGTTTTACTTAATACTATTACACAATCCTGAACTGGTGTAACAGCTTTAATATTTTTGGCTGAACATTAATTTAAAAAGAAATAATAAATAATAAAGCTAGGGTATGTGTTCGCATGTGTATTACACGGTATTTTACTATATCACGCTATCCTAATAGATTTAAACATATATGAAACATTGTGAAAGTACAATGCAATCTGTACATTTTTATCTATATCAACCAATAAGCAAATGGCCAAGCATTTCTTTTTGCTAAGAAATATTGTTTTTGACAGTTTATGCCTATTTCATTAGTAAGTGAAAACGTATTAATTACAACTTTGCACATTTAACGACAAACAACGTAGACACGATTCACAGGTTGACGAAGGGCAGGAATGACTCAGGTAGTGACCAGTGAAAATGTTTAATATGGCCAATTTCGTCACTCTGTGGATGATTCATAGACTTTGATGCCATAAGCACATCGGACCAAAGTTTAACAAATAATGCAGAATTCAAAATTGTCGCCGTCTCGCGCATTTCACTCGCTTCACTGTCGCAACCGCATTGTTTATGTCGGACACGTGTTGACAAGCCCGTCTGCCACAAGTATGCAGTTTTTAAAAGTTACACCTACATTGACTTTCCATACTTTGAATAATACAATTAAGCAGTCGATAGTCGTATGATCTGTACTTAATTGCAGTAATTATTTTTAATCGCAAATGACACACAGATGTCTACACATAGATGTGCATTGAAATATTTCTTGTAATAAATGCAACTTAACCTGATTTCCGTGTTGACCCATCACAATTATTGGCATATTTACCGAGACAGACATAATATATAGTAAAGAACTGTTTTAAACAACACTTTTGAAGCTAGCTGCAAGAATCCCAAAGTAGTATCTACAAGCATTCTGTTTACCCATTCCCTTTACAGATTCACCATAAACCATGTATAAACCATATAAATGACCATATAAGTTTAAAATTGGAATATATCATTTATTACTTATCAGTGCACTCTTATTTAATAGATGGGCCTCCTAGGCTATCACTGATATGCGTGAATCGGGAGGTGGGCGTTTGCGCCCAACCCCCTACGCATTGTAACAGCTCGAAGTGTCTCGCAGGTGTTGATCATTATTTTAAGATACAGTACCTCGAACATCAGTCCCAGTAGAATGATCATAGCCACACACGACACCATATCTGCGTGATTCTGGATCACGAACTCGTGGCTCAATACCGGTGGGCTCTTGTTCTTCTTACGGAAACCCATGGCTGACACGATTCTAACACTCACTACAGCACTTACTCACAATTCCAGATACTGGAGCCTTAGTCCCCTACAAAAATGGCAAAAACAGTATAATTCTGGCATGTACTCGGATGATAACCTTGCACAAACATATGCCACGCTAATAAGTACAGAATCCCTCAGAATGAACCATTCCAGTTTCCACTCCAGACTCATTCGCGTATAGCCCACAAACGCAGATGTCCCGCCCCATAGCCAATGCACTTAAAGAGTGACGTGCATGTCAGCCTATCGGATTAAGGAAATTTCTACGTACAGGTAAATTTACCAATCTGTGCACTTGGAGAGACGGCGACGCGCCGTGAGCGGAAGGTTTTGCTGCAGCGTCATAAACGTGGTATCAAAAGGGGTGTTTTTACTAACGTGCAGTTTTGGGCTTTGAGGGGCGGTAGTGTGCTTCTCTGTAGAAGTCATGTTGTTGTGTGACTGCAACAAAAGCAACTGCAAGAACGAAACTATTTGTATAAATTAATCTTTTAACAATTGCGAAAATTAGGTTTGTTCTGCCCTGAAATACAGGCAGGGCGACTTTTGTCCGGCGTGAAAGTTGAAATGTTTCCCCAGTTAAATTTAGCTAGTTTAAAGTGCAGGCGCCGGACAACACGAATGCGGGTAGCGCTTGGTTACCGTGCTCGCAAAACAATCATTAAAAAATAAACAGCGCTCATGGTGAGTTATTTGGTGTTTTAAGTGCGGTCGGGATCGATGCGACTTTATTGCAGGACCTTGGTCGTTTAGTTTGTCATTATGAATGTGTGTGAGCAGTGAATATAGGTAATTTGTCTTTTCTGGTAAGTGCTATTTGGCCGTTTTGATATAGCAAATAAAATAAGGTTTCTCACGTCTCTGAAGTGCTTTGCTTACCGGCTTGTCACTGACAAACTGACTTACACTTGCATATTTCGTGGGTTCTCTAATTAATAGTGGTGTTGCTAGCAGAGGGATGCCCTTATCGATTCAGCTTGCGTGGAATCATTATGTGGCTGAAGCACTATGAAGCTTTTACAGCACTTTATAGCAAAACGATCTATATAATTTCACGACCATTGTAGTAATCAAAAAAGCCGATATATTTGCTTGCTTGCTTCTTATCGCCAGGCACCAGTTAACGCTGACGACTAGTTAATGCACGTATTTAAGTTAACGCGTGTAATATATTTTACACGATCCCCAATACTGTGATTATTTAGTACCGTTCTCATAGTGCCTTAGAAATAAACATGAACCAGGGAATGAAACCGAATCCACAAAATACACCAAGCACGAGTAAGTTTAACGCTGATTCTCATTGCCTTAATGGTGTTTCCTTACAGACTAGTTTCACCATGCAGGTAATCTAATTGTAAACGAGTTTCTGCTAATGTGGTAAATGAAAATGAGGTATTCCGTGTCCTTCCGGATCTGTTGTATAAACCCCCTTATATAAACGCAGTCTTAGTGGTAGTGCTAATTGCCCCGGAAACCGTCACCTTAGATTTTCATGAAACGAGTCCATCCTATGTATTCTTAATATCTTACAGAAAGGGTAGTTAAAGCTTTTGTTTTTCCTTTTATCCCTGGGAAAGTATTAAGGTAATACTTTTGTAATCCTGAGTAACTAGAAACTAAAAATGAATGCCGGTTTGACAACTTTTGAAAGCCACATTGAAAATTATATATGAATCATTAAGAAACTGGGGACATGTGAGGACTGGCTATTTAGCCTGTCTGATGACGACAATTCAATTGGTTTTTGCTTTACAATACTTAAGATTCAGTTTTCTAATAGTTTTTTTTTCACTAAATTTTGCCGAAATTGGTTTGCTCTTTAGTACTGTCCCACTTGTCCGACAAATCAACTGTAGGAAGACATGAATCTCCCGTGGCTCTAAGATGATGACTTATGCTTAGGAATGACACAGCATAGCCAAACCAATATGATCTTAAGACCAAGGCAATTCAATTCACACACCAACTGAATAACACTGCAACACTTGAAAACAAATTAATGCATTATAATTTGATTGCAAAGTGAAATTATTCTATTTTCTCCAAATGTACATCTTATTGCAGCATTTGGAACACTGTCACTCCCAGATTCCGTTTGTATTTATGGTGGTGGCTGGATTAAGTCACAGAACAAAAGATGTAGAATTTGAGAGAGTAAAGGCAATTTTTATACTGACTTAATCAAAGCTGTTGACAGGCCGTTTAATATTTTTACTGGAACAATTCAACTGGGGTTTGTCCAGGGCCATTAATCATCTTTTTCAGACTGAGCTGCCTTCAAATAATCCTTCATTATTGCTTGTTGCTAGTGACAGCAATTCCCTATAGCAGTGTTTCCCAACCCAGTCCTCTGGGACCCCCTGACAGTCCAAGTTTTTGCTCCTTCTCAGCTCACTGGCAGACAGTTCCCATTTTTGCTCTGGGAGCTGGGCGGGAGCAAAAACGTGAACTGTCTGGAGGTCCCCAAGGACTGGGTTGGGAAACATTGCTGTAGGGAATTGCTGTCTCAACAATAGGATAGAAATGATTGGTTTGGCCTCTAGAGGGCGCCGTTAACCTTAAAACCCAAAAGGCAACACTTCAATATTCCATTTCTGTATTACTTTTACTATGAGCAGAGAAGGGGCAGTTTGCATGCATCTTAGGCCTATATGTAAGTCACCACTGGTTTTGGAATAACATTTACTGGTATAGCATATTTGTGTGTTTGTTTTATTATTGCCAAGAAGTATAATTCTGCAGTTTTAAAATTGATTATAACTATAAATTTAAATCTGTATATATGTGCAGACCGATAAACTAATTATGACATCTGCATCATTCAGCAATTGTTGAATATTATTTCTATTATTATATTATTGCTATTATAATGTTGGTAGAAGCAGTGTATCCTAAAATTGTGTTTTTGTATGGTGTAATTTGTAAATTAAAACAAAATTAGAATTTTTGCTTTCTTTTCAATAAATCAGAGCTGTTTTTATGACTTGGAGTTTCTCCCAGAATTAATGACACTTTTATCCCTAACATTATTTAGATACATTTTGCAATGTAAGCCTATCTGAAAGCTAGCTTATTAGTGTTACAAAGCGAATATCAAATTTGTGCTAGTTAATTTCATAATAGTGATTTTTACATAATCGATTCAAATGTAGGGTCTGTTTTAGGACCCCAGCCACTTGGTTTCAGATCTGGTTTTTCTGTGCTTTCTATGTTTCTGCGTCAACTGCAATTATATTTAAATGCGAGGACAAATTCCTATGCCCAAGCTCTCTTGAATTTTATTGTGTTTGTAACTGTTTATGTGAGTTAACACTAAGAGTAAACAGGATATATGACCTTTATCAAGGCTTGAACCACTGGAACAAGTTGAGAATGCTATTGTAGTGAAATCAAAGATAACATTTTTAACTTGCACTCCATTATGATGATGCAATGCATATATTTAGACGTCGATTTAACCATGGTTGTCATGAAGATTTTTTTAAGTTAGCATACCAGTGCTAATTCCATATGTCACAAATACTGGGATGTTCATTCTCCATAAAAGAAAAACTTGAGTTTAATATATACCCGTTTATACTGACATTATTATAGTGTGGTAAAAATAATTAAACTTAATATATATATATAGAGTGAGCAATACTGTAATGTTGGTGACTACATATTATGGACATGGTATGTGTGCTGCCTTGAGAATATAGAAAATACCAGAATGCATGAGGAAAATCTTGAATAACTCTGGCATGTAGATTTGTTCTGTCGGTGCTCTTTAAGGCGTTGTGCCATCACTCTATCTAAGATAAAATCAAACACCAATGACTTGATCTAAAGGGACTGGGCAAACAATGTTTAAACATGAGAGTAGCTTATAGAGTTACTTTTTATTAATATAGAAAAGTTTTGTTAACATGTTAGTATTTAGGTGGTAGTCTATTGTTATTAAGCTTTTGATGATTGTTGTAAACATAACTTGCATAAATGTGTGTGTGTGTGTGTGTGTGTATATATATATATATATATATATGTATATTTTTGATATATTAGTTGTGTTGATGAACAAATTAACTTATCTCCTGTACCTTTTCCGAAAATGTATATATGTATTAATAGGTGTAAAAAATATTTTGTTGATATTGTTAGCCTTTTTAGCAAATATAACAGTTGGTATTTATGAATAAAATAAGTGTGAAATGTGGGAATAAGATACTGACCCTGTGTCATGCTTGGCCCCGCTTGCCCCATCCTGTTTACTCGTGCTTGAGAACTGCTGTCCTCTCTGTGGATGGCCGAAATAAAGGGAGGGATTTAGACAAAGGCCCTCTCTCCAACATGGAGGCTGCAGGCCTCTTCTGCTTTCATGTGTTTCTGCTTTTTAATTAAAAAATATGTGGGTAAAAAAGCAGTGAATGCAGTCGATACGGAAAAAGAATGCTGTTTTGTGGATTTCTCTCGGGTCATTTTTTGACTACGATGGTTTAAAATGTGTATTTTGTGGTTTGGGCCTAACTCTGCCTGTTTTTTTCTACAGAGAGCTGCTCCAGCCTGTGCTGAACAAAGATAATTACTCAGGAAGCGTTTCAGCCAATCCGCTGCGGCCTTATATCCTGCTTGTGAAAAGAGGCCATTCAGGGTCTGGCTTCCATCAGACAAGCCCGATCATCAAGCTTGGAGTGCCAAGCCCTTTCTGTTTGAGGACTGAGGCTGTCCTCCATGTTTTATAAGTATTGACATAACACTGTGTTAGCCATGCATCCACAGAGGTAAGCCTGATTTTATTTCCTTTTTCCTTCCTGTACTGCTTATCTGCCGCAGAGATACAGTGTGGTTCTCGAGGAGAATGAGCTTGCCAGTCCCACTCAGCTGAACTGGATCCTGGGGAAAAGCTAAGCAAGCATTCTGCCTGTGCTTTTTGGTCACATGGGTGTGCAGCCAGGATCCATAGTGTAATCCAGAGATGTGACCATGGCAAATCCTTTAATACTATCATTACTTATTAAATAATATTGAGAAACAAAAATACATTGACCATTTTCTCTTGGTTGCTTTGGTTGTTTCAGGAAGGGGGGGGGTTTCCTTAAAAGGAGATTGTGAGGACCTTTGTGTGCTTGTGTCACATGCCATGCGAGAGAAAATGGAAGGTGGGGGCAGGACTCTTACAGCACAGTGGGGGCTCCTGGGGAGGCCGAGCAGCTAGTTTTTTTTTTCTCTGTCGGGACGTAAATGTGAGTTCTTAACCAATGCTTGTTTTTCATCCCTGTTTTTAGCTTAAATTTCTAGGCTTTAGATAAAAAATAAAACACCAGTCATGATGAGCTCATTTGCTCAACCCGTGCAGCAGACTCTTCCATACTGTTCCTGTTTAATTTTCACTTTTGGGATCACTCACCTTGAGATTAGCTGCTGATTCATATAAATGCTAAATGGGGCTCGCTCACTCGCCGTCCGCTCGCCTTTCCGTCTGTTTCCCGCAAGCGGGACTGAGCCTCTAAGGGCACGTGAGAGCGAGGCCTAGCATGCCACGCTGTTCGAGATTTCACCATGATCGTAGCTTTCTCTGAGTCTCGGCTGTTTGCAGACGGCTGTGGGGAGAGTAGGGTTTCACACTGGACCCAGGAAATATGATTTCCTCGCTGAACTGCCACCAGAGAGCTATTCCTGCCAGCTGGTTTAAAAATGTGACCCCCTTCTCCCTCTGTGTTTGCTTGTTTTGCTTCCCTGCTCCAAACTAGAATTTCAGCTGGGGAATAGAAGAGCTGCTGTTTAACACAACACAGATCTTATGTTTTTAGTCATTTCAGCCTGTGGAGTTTCACATTAGTAGGGCTGCTGATTTACGTTTCTTCCTAAAAGAACCTACAGAACAGGACATTCTTTCAAGCTCTTAATATGCTAGAATATTCTGTTGTCCATGTTAATCTATTGTTTTCTGTATATTTTGTTCATATGAATATTTGCAAAGTGATGTTTGACAATTTCCTTTCTCATCATGTTTAGATATATTTATGTGAAACTTAAACAAAGTGTTTGATACAGTAGCAGGCTTTTACTTGAAATAATTATTCTAACTGGTAAAATATTTTTCATAATTAGGGTTTATGTACCCATTGCTGACGTTTGCTGATCAATTTGTGATCTAGTGATAATATATCAAGGAAATTACAGCAGAACTTTGCCCCTTTTTTCTTTTTTTGAAGTGCTGGTGGTGTTATTTTAACCTCTTTTCTATATTTATGTTGATTATTTAGGATCCTAATTGGTTTTAGCATTGGTGTTTTTACATTATTATTTTCAGGTGGTGATAATGTGTTTTTTTGGTCCCTGAATGATTCTGCTTTTAATTCAGTAGGTATATGAGTGTTTGTGCTTGAAAGGATCTGTTCCACGGAAGGGCTTCTTTTTAAAATGGACACCGGAACATTATCTTTTGGCTTGCACTCAGATTATTTTAAGAAGGCTGTGCAGAACATTCTGTGAATGTTCTTTTTTTTCTGTACCTTTCATTTAATTAGAAAATTCTCAGACTGAATATTTGTATGTTGGCCTGAAATGATTGTTTAATTTGTGAAGAATATCTGCATTGCAGCAAAATGTCTAAGAGAGAGAAGGTAGCAATGAGCTGTGTGGCACAGCGCAGCCGCCCAATCAGACCCCTCCGTGCAGCACTCAAACCAATCGCTGCCACAGCCGAGGTTAAAGATTGACAATTGCAGTGTAGCAGCAGGGAGAGCAAGGCCCTTCTGGAAAATTCTGCAACCATCTTTGTTTCATCCCATCCAGCCAAATTTTAAAGGCCAGGGTGAAGAATTGTCTTGTTTATTCTGTGCATTAAGACAAGGTATGCTGCTATGTGTCAATTTTCTTCATTCAGGGATGTTATATGGCGAAGCAGTTATGATAATCTTATTTTATGGAATGTCTGAGATATGGGGCATAAACACTCTGCTTTCTCCACCGTGGGCTTTAGCTGCCTGTCCTCGAGTGGGGTGAATGTTGCTGACGTTGAAGGTGTAGCCTGTTATGTATCTGCAGACGTGTCAGCCAGCACGGCTCCTGTGTCTGTTGTTGTTGCTGTGTTGTCATCTCCCACAGACGTAGCCCTCTGGCTGGAGTCGTGGAGGCTTCGGGGTTATGTGCACTGCTGCTCCTCCAGCAGGTCTAAGCGGCCCAGGAGGTCGATTCCCATCTGGAGCTAAAACCAGATGAAACTGAACAGTTGTTCGGCGAGGTTCCCTATTTGAAATGCGTCATTTAAAAAAAAATTCTTTTAAATATTTACTCTTTATTCCCTTGGGAATGTCAAATGCTGAAAGGTCACATTTTGCAATAAAAGGAACATCATTTTATTTCAGATTTTAAATGTGCTTGTTGAAAGCACAAAGGTGCATGCAGTGGAAAAGGAGCTGGTGTGGGGAGAGGACAAGCTGATTTTTCCAGAGTGCAGCTTCTCCCTCTCCCTCTCGCCATGGCTGCCCGGATGGCCTCTGCCGTAGTTTGGATCTGTTTTTTTTTTTTTGTCCTCCCCCATCACTGCTCTAATCTTTTTGCCGCTGCTCTGTGTTTGTCTGTGCCAGCACCTGCTTTCTGACTCCAGCTACAGGGGTGGTGGTGGTGGGGGGGGGGGTGTTTTGTCTCAATTTTTCTACATGGACAGTGATCTCCAGTGTTGAATTGAGTTTTCCCTCCGAATCCAGGGTCTCTTGTTTTTGATTTTTTATCCCTCTTTGTTTCCCTGGAATTCTTGATCTTTTTTTTTATCTGAGCTTCGAAGGCCTACAGTGGTCCTCTGCACATTATGAACATGTTGCTTCAAGATTCCTGTCCTAGATTCTCCTGCAAATATTCTTCACCTTGTATCATCTGAATTTTTGGTAGGAAAGAACATGCACTTCCGTTTTGAAGCAGCAGGCTTAACAGAGATAGTCTGAAATGTTTTAAGGTAGTCCAAAGGACAGGAAGGAAGGTCAGTATTTTGGTTTTTCTTTGTGAGAACAGAGTTATGTTAATTTCACAAAAATAAAACTCTTAGCTGATTTAGTGTCTTAAGTGACACATTATGTTCTTTCTAGAATTACATGTGACTTAAAGGTTTTGTCATCCAAAGAGTCATTGAAGATGTATGCTTTCTGCTACCTTTGGAAGTGTTGGCCTTGTGATATTTTGAATAGCATACTTCAGTGCAAATGTTTAAAATGGCTACAATTGTTCAATGATAAAATATGATCATGCTCTCTTTATGCCATAGTAGCCTGTTACTTATCATGTTAGGTAAAAACACAGTGCGCTCAGTCTACACATTGGTAATCTTTTGATTTTTATTGTGGCTGTATTCATTTGAAATACAAGTAAGATAAATCGAATACTAGATGTTTGGTTTTTGTAGCTACTTCTCTATTCTGGCTTGACCATTAATATGGTATGAGGTTAATGGTGGTCAACTGCCACTTCACACATCCTGCCCATGCCCTGGTGTTTAGTACAGTAATGGAGAGTGGAGAGCTTCTCTGAAACCAGCATTATTCCAGGTGGGCTTGAAACTATGACCCTTATGGCCTCAGCTGGCATGGTGAATGTGCATCTGCGACAGCTTGGAGTTTGTTTTTGTCTGCTGGAGCCTGAATTAATAAACGTGACATCATGTAATTTGGCGAAAGATCCGAATAGAAAGTCAAAGCTTTCGACGATGGTCACTTAGCGTTTATACAGATGAACCTGACGGTTTTCTTTGTTAGCTACTAAAAGAGAGCGAAAGGAGAATATTCTGAATTTGTATATTTTTTAAGGAAGTGCACATAATCAGTCACATTTTGATTTTTTTGAGAGCATAATTGCTGTGAGACGTTCATGGGCTCTATCCTAATGGTTTTGCCAAGGTGGTATAATTTTTCCTCTTCAGAAACTGGAGTGTGGGTCGTGGGGCTTATTTTCTCATCAGGATGTACACACTGTCAGTTAGACATGAATGGGTTTTCTTTCCATCAATGAGTACATTGTGCCATGACGACAGAGTTCTCCAACCCAGAGGCCTTTCATCCAGAACATTTGAAACCGCAATAAAGGAGAACGCCTAGTCCACATAATGGTTACGCTTTATGAAGGGTCTTATTAAAAAATTGTTTTTATTTTAACATTGTGCAGGTCAGTAGCTACAAAAGGTTTTTTAGGTTGTTTTATTTTCCAATGTTATAGATGTTTCCATTCCACAGTCATTTCTGATCCATATTGCACAGATTTTATTTCCTTCCATGCTGCGGTTTGTTACATTGTATCATCTGTCTCTTTGCAACCATACACATGCACTATTTGTGGAGGCTTTAATGGAAGCGGCACAGAAGGTCAGCAGGCAGCTCTGCCTCGAGTGTCGTCAGGCACCATTGCTATATGTGGGTTTTGCGTAAGCTTTGCCCCACTTCTCAGATTTCCTTTCCCAACTTGAAGATGGGCTGTTTTTATATGCATGTGTGTCCACACGTGTGCACTCTGTCATACCCTGGATTGGCATGACCTGTATGCAGTAAGCTTTTCAAGATTGATGGATAAAATAATCAGTGGAAACACTTATGCTTAAGCATTTTCTTCCCTCATATTGTACTGCCCTCCAAAAATCCAAAGGTTTGTGCACGATAATTAGCAAGTGAATGTGTATGCCTAATTTGGTTTTTGCATCTGCTTTAGAAACAGTTCCTTTATGGTATGAAACCCTGGGATAACTGTTCAGATCTGGTCACTGAGTTTAAAGGTGCATTCTGGATGAGTTGCTCTGATCGTCATGTGTTCAGTGGGTGGGCGATACGACCTTAGATCAATCACGATTAACTGAACAATTTACAATTAATGGATGATAACTATTTTATTTTTTGCTCTCATATCACTCGTTAGGTTTGTACTGAAAATATGTTCAACTTTTAAAGCTGGTATTTTTAAAGCTGGTATAATTGAAGGAAACACACACCGATGAACCTTTCATGGCTATTCATTGAGTATTTCAAAGAACTTGAATCAAAGCAGAAATGTCAGAAATGAAATCGCTTGAAATGAAAATGTCGTGAAAAAGATCTCATTTTAGTGTTAATGTAAAAGGCAAGTTCCCTGAAAAAGTGGAAAATAGTTTCATTTCTTGCAAATAAACATTGTCTGTCTGGGTGAAATTGATCACTATAAGCAGATGATCATTAATCGATTTTTTTTTTCTTTTTCTTTGTCAGATTACAATCTAATTCACATTTGTATATTTCTTACACGAATGTAAGGTAATAAAATGGAAAGTGTTGCTATTTTTTGATTTCATAATACAGCACAGTTGCTTCAAATACTTTTCAAATTACAGTACTGGACAAATGTAATTACTAAACTATAATTCAAATTCACTAATATAGTACGAAACTGTACATAAAATATATTATTGTAGTTTTGCTACTGCACTTCGTTGGCTCATTTTGGCAGTTTATCATTAACTTTGATGAGTCTATACTTGTCATTGAGAGAAAATGAATTTCTTTTCCTTGTCACGTTTACTGTGCTTGCAGCATTAGTTTCGGGTAGCTAGCTGGAAGGAGATGGGATATACAGCAGGGCAAAGTAAGCAAATAAAAAAATAATAAAATAAAATTACCATAGTTTTAATTTTCCATATGTTGTGTATAAAAAGATCCAAAATGAACACTAAGCGGGCCACTTGATTACTATAAGCAAATTATTTAAACCGTATTTGTACAGGAATGATTCTGTCCCTTTTTGATCAATATGAGGTTGACCACTATAACTGTGATCACTATGAGCAGTTTCCACTGTATTTTAAATATTGCTTGTTGAAACCGATTCGTGGTATTACCTTTGGTAGCTGAGACTGTTTTTCATTTTACATTCAATCGCTTATTATTCGTGGTCATCTTCACTAAAGTCACAATGTCTGTAAATGACGGACGTGGCATTTTTCTTGGGTACAAGCCGCTGGAGATGCTACATTTGCTCAGTGTTTGAGTTCTCCCTGTTGCTTCCATGTCACAGACTGGTCAGGGTGGAGTCACGTGACCGCACACGTGGTACAATGTTTTTAAGGGGACAGTACATTAATAAGCCTGGGTAAGGTATTAACAGAATTTAAAAACAAAAATGAAGTAACAGACAAGATTTTGTCAATTTCGAGGTTCTGAATTTCGGTTTTGATTTGTTTTCGGTTAATTGTCCAGCCCTAACATAAATTCTGCTGAGTGGAGGAAAGGCTCCATTGTTGCTATGGAGATACTCTCCTGAGGTACCAATGGAAACACAAACACATCTGAAATTTCAAGTTAGATACTAATTAACCAATTTAATAACTGAAAAGGTAAACATGTTGTCTGAAAGAGCTGATGGAGCAGTCAATGTCTAAATCAAATATGCCTCTTGAACCCATGCAGATATTAAAAAAAATAATAAAAACCTGTTCTCAAGGGGACCACCTCACTGGCCTTGTCAAAGGTGTTTACGGCAGCAGCGATTTTAATGAACTGCTTGTGAGATGACACATTTGCCCTCCCTATTTTGTCGCAGCTTGGCTGAAGAAGAAATAAAAACGGAGTCGGATGTGATAGAAGGGATGGACGTTTCCACGCGATCCAAAGGTGAGGAGAAAGCAGAGAGCCACTTTATGTTGATGTCTGAAAGATGTGCTGAATTTTCTTAAAATTCATTGTAAGCTCAGCCTAGCTACATTTTGCCTTGGTGACTCCTTGTCGGCATGTTTGTCTGCAATGTGCTGCTTGCCTCACTATATCGCTTTGGTCTGCTAAGTGCTAAATGTAAAATGAACCGTTTTGGATGTATTGCAGTTTAAAATGTTATTAGGTGTGGTTCTGTTTAAGCTCAGTTTGCCAACATCTGAACATTGCACTACATTACTATTTAGATGGGCTTTCCAAGGTTCTTGCGCTGCAGATTTACTCTCTCACATGTATGCATGCATCTGGCTTCTTACCAGCTGTGTGGTGATAATGAATCTGATGACAGAATCTTCATTGCAAAGTAGTTTGCACCTTGCTGCCTGTACCTCTCTCCCTTGTTCCACTTCTGAGTATTGAAAACTAGCTGTATGCTACTTAATATCTTTATTTTTTCTACTGTTTTTTTTTTAATAAGATGCAATTGCCAATGTGTGACATGAGACCAGATTCAGTGCAAAACTCATGCAATTCTTCGATTCTGTAGTGTGGTATTTAGCAATAAATAGGGCTGCTTTTTGAATTAGTTTTCTTTCTGCATGTACAGTATCCCTCAGTGTGGCTTCTCACCTTTTCAACAGGATGTGAGAATATCCTTTTTTTCCCTAATCTGGTCAAGTGTTGGAAGGCAGCTGGTGCAGTAAACAATTCTGCAGCCTGGTGTGGAAAAACAATTAAACTGAATGTTCATTTGTGAAATATTGCTGCATTAAGCATAGTGTTGGGACAGACATGCTGTTGACACGTTATGTCATGACATGTTATGGGTGGTATCTTCTTGGGTCCTTGGTCGAAGTTGGGGCTGTGGTTCCCCACTTGAGCTGGAAATGTTAAGCACTTGCTAGTCAAGTTGTAAGATTTGAAGACACCACATGATAATATCAGGGTAGACTTTTTTTAAAAAATCCTCTTCCTGAACGCACCTAAATTAAGCATAGCGTGTCTGCATACATCGTACTGATATTCTTGATATGTCAGTTCCTCAGCTTTACTTTAAACTTAAAATCATATTGAGAAGGAAAAAAGGTAATACATATATGATGTACCAGGATTGGCCAGGAGTAGATTTTCAGGGACCGAACGGTTTGGAGCTGCTTTTCGGTCCTAGCCGTCTGTTTGACTGGGATTTTCGAGCAGCATGTGGGGAGGGGGAGGTGAGGCCGTTGGGTGCTGTGACATGACCGTGAGGCCGTCTGCCGTTTCAGATCCCAGCCTGGCAGAAAGAGTGGCACAAAAACGAAAACCCAGTCCTTCCCACTCATCCAATGGGCACTCGCCTTCAGAAATGTCACCCGGCCCCATCAAAAAGAAAAAGAAACCGGGATTAGTAAACAGCAGTAACAAAGACCAGGTAAGCCAGTCCTAACCATTAAGCAAATCCCAACTGCATTGAAATCCTTGGAGATATATCCATATGCTTACCTTGCATTCTATTCAGTGCTTTTTTGGTGTATATGAATATGATATGTTAATTTTAGAAGTATTAAAGTATTTACTTTCCATACATATATCGAGCCCAAATCTATAAATGTTAACAATAAAAGAAAATGTTATCTTTAGGGAAAAGTTTTCTTTTTTTGTGAGTGTATCTTTTGTGAGCAGCAATATTGGTGTAGTTTAGTTAATTGTGGTATCAATTTGTTGTGTACACATTCCCTTTTGCATGAATAAGGCTTTACCATGCATTAGGTCACAATTTGAATAAAGGCCCTGACTGGCTTTCATGTTGACATTAGGAGGTAAATGGCTAACTAAACAGGCTATGTGGTTTGGGCATGTTTAGCTTGGTAAAGGTCAGTGTCATGCAAGAAGGTAATGGTGTATGCCGAATACAGACTAGGCCGTGGCAAACTAAGACACACCCTGCTTTTGCTGCACGGTGGCATGCAGTTTTATGCTTGCTAATCCCCAGCCACAAAAGTCTGTATTTTGCAGCACGCTCAGTTTTGTCTTGTGTGCTTACTGTGCTACCTCTTTACACCCTTGTGTTTTGAAACCCCACCTGTTTCTCTTGCCTGCATTTCAGTCAGAGCTAAGACATGGTCCCTTTTACTATGCGAAGCAGCCACTCACCACAGACCCTGTTGATGTTGTGCCGCAGGATGGACGGAATGATTTCTACTGCTGGGTGTGCCACCGAGAGGGTCAGGTGCTCTGTTGTGAGCTATGCCCCCGGGTGTACCATGCAAAGTGCCTGAAACTGGCCGCCGAGCCTGAGGGGGACTGGTTCTGTCCCGAGTGTGAGGTACTCTCTCACTTCTTGAGCAGTCTCATGTCGGGCATGTGCCTGTCCAGCTGTGCGGGAGGCCCGAGCGGCAGTGCGGCCAAACACAACACTGCTGCCAGCACTGGCGCCACCTGCAGGCCACGCTGAATATGATCTAGATTAGGGGGCGGCTTTGCTGGCTCTGCGGCAGCGATCGGCTTCGGCTCTCTGTCTGGGTGTAGAATTTTAGTGTGGCTCAGCGAAAATGGCCGAACAAATCTGCTTGGGGGGTGGTTTGGGTGGTGCCTTGCGCCTCGTTGTGTGTTGCAGCTTTGCTGGGCACTCTTTCTGGTGGAAATGCGTGCTTTCTATTGTTATTTTGCATTCAAGGTTTCATGAAATCTATGATGTTTAATAAAGTTATTTTGGTTTTAATTAAAAAGTAAACACTTTTTTTGCTGAAAGCGTAATCTGAAGAATGATTTTGAATGTTTTTTTTTTCCTGCTAGTCTGAAACCTGGATCATGAATTATGGGGTGTTGCAGAGTGTAAAGATGTGCTTTCCCATCTTGCCTTTCAGAAAATAACAGTTGCGGAGTGCATAGAAACTCAGAGTAAAGCAATGACCATGCTAACAATAGACCAGCTGTCTTATCTGCTTAAGTTTGCACTCCAGAAGATGAAGCAGCCTGGGGTAAGTGCACAGGCCGAGTGTAAAGACCAGGTCTTCCGGAGCTCTCCGGCACCTCTGAGGTGCAGCTCCCATGCTCAGTGGGACGTCACGGTTTTTCTGTCAAACCAACGTGGCCTCTAAGGACTTTCTCATTTGAAAGCAAAGTGTTATTACCAAAAAGCAGTTTCCAAACACAGGTCTTGCAGAAAGACCAGTGTCTTTTTAATGTCCTCAAACCATCTATGAAGATACTCTCTTCTCACTTTTGAAACGATTTGCTTTAGACCTGTTTTCCAAAATTTCATGCTGCACTGCACCCAGATGCAATTGCTGTATTACACTCTGCACTGTCCAAGGCGCTCTTCAGAGAAGGCCCCCTTTCAATACTTGATGTACACTAATAAACTAGATTAGCTGTTGTTTTTTCAGACTCCCAGTTCCAACAGCTGATTTCACCCATCTGTGAGTTTTTACCTGGGGCAGCAGTGCTATCCCTCACATGTATTGTACTTGTATATGGGGAAATAAATACTGATGTCCTGATTTGATTGTTATTCTGAACAACAGAAAGCAACCTATTGTCTGAGTGAGGCACTTAGGTTGCCCATTATTGGACAAATATTACAGGAGGCTTTAGTTTGGTTTGGGCATGAGAATAAGACATGGGGTAACATATTTTACATCCAGTCATTCTCCCCGCATTTTTAACAAAACGTTCCACGTATTCCTGAAAGTGGGGTTTTCTATTCTATTTCCCCCACATTCAGAATAGGCAGTAGAGTAAGCCTGACAGAGCATGGTCTATAGAGGCCGTATCACCCGTGCTAGCGCATGGCCGTCAACAGTTTTCCGGCGATTTCCGGCCAGTGAGCTGAGAGCGATGCTCTGCAGACTTTAGAACGGTGAGCCTGCGGTGGGTGGGTTAGAATTTTTGTGCGTGGTGGTTGTAATAGGCTCTGATTGTCCCCACTTAACTACCCAGACGGTGGGGTTGAACACTCTTGTCTGGTTAGGAAAAGCTCTCCTTGCTCTCTTTCAGGACCCACCTCGCTCGTCTCTCTCCCCCCACGCAGCCGCCCAGCAGAGAAAACCTATTAATTGGGTAAAAAAAAATGACATTTACGCTATATCCGTTAATATATCCGGAGTGTTCAAAGTTGCAAACTGTGTCCAGATTACCAACTTGTGCTGGTGAAATGTGATCGCACTGATTTTGCGGCTCGTGTGTTAATGTGTTGGATGCCTTCTCTCCTTCCCATATCCACCCCCCCTCCCCCCCCTCCCCTTTAGACTGAACCATTTCAGAAACCTGTATCACTAGAGCAACATCCAGATTATGCAGAATACATTTTCCATCCAATGGATCTCTGTACATTAGAAAAGGTATTTGGAGGAAATATCCATAAAATGTATTCTGTTAAAGGTATTTTGATGCTTAACTAATTTTCTGTTAATTTACCCACAGAATATAAAAAAGAAAATGTATGGCTGCACAGAAGCCTTCCTGGCTGATATGAAATGGATATTACACAACTGTATCATTTACAATGGAGGTAGGTCAGGAATGGATCGCACCAAAAAAAGGAAACAGGCTTGTGAAAATCGTCTCTTTCATAATTGTCATGTGTTCCCACCAGGCAATCACAAACTTACAGCGACAGCAAAAGTCATTGTAAAAATCTGTGAACATGAAGTGAGTACTTCATTTGTGTGAATGCTGCTATCAACCCAGAATATCCATTTTAAGTAGAAGTTCTTTAATCATCAGCTCACAAATTTGTGTGTTTGTTTTTTTTTGTAGATGAATGAAATTGAGGTTTGTCCAGAGTGTTACCTATCATCTTGCCAAAAGCGGGAAAACTGGTTCTGTGAGCCATGTGTAAGTGTACAACTTCACATTCAGCTTCTTATTGACGTGCTGGGAGTGTACACACTTAATGGCTGGTGCATGCAGTGTGAAGAAACTATTCAGCTAATTTCCTCCTGTGCTGTTGTGTTCAGAGCCAGCCTCACCCTCTGGTGTGGGCAAAACTTAAAGGGTTTCCATTCTGGCCAGCAAAAGCTCTGCGAGATAAGGATGGACAAGTGGACGCCCGTTTCTTTGGGCAGCACGATAGGTAAAGCTGTTGGTACTTTGCATGTCTGTCCAATTTTTAAGTCCATCTGTCTCTTATCATGACAATCACTCTGTACTTCTTGTCATCTGGGTATGTAACCCAGTCTAATGGTCCCTGAGGACCAGGTTGTGAATCACTGATCTAACCTAATCTTCCCCCTGCAGGGCCTGGGTCCCCATAAATAACTGCTACCTCATGTCCAAAGAGATCCCTTTTTCTGTGAAAAAGACCAAGAGCATCTTCAACAGTGCCATGCAAGAGATGGAAATCTACGTGGAGAACATTCGCAAGAAGTTTGGAGTTTTCAACTATGCTCCGTTCAGGACCCCCTACACACCCAACAACCAGTTCCAGATGCTATTGGACCCCTCCAATCCTGCGGCTGGTGTGGTCAAGACTGAAAAACCCGAGAAGATCAAGTTTAACTTTGACATGTCAGCCTCTCCCAAGATGCTCCTGAGCAAGGGCATGCTGTCAGGTGGCACGAGTAGGCGGATCTCGCTCACGGAGATGCCCCGTTCTCCTATGAGCACCAACTCCTCTGTGCACACGGGCTCTGACATTGAGCAGGACATCTCCGACAAAAGCATGAAAGTCATGCATGGTCACTACAGCACTGGTGAAGAGTCCATGGACTGCACAGGTACGGTCCATTCTGCTGTTTTGCTGATTGTGTACAAGGGCCAAAGGGACCCAAATCGGTTAATATAGCATGACAGAGAAAAGTTATTACGTTTTTGTGTGCATTGATATCAAGAAGATAGCTAGTGTTGCTGCAGTGTACAGTAGAATATAGATAAAATCCTCATAGTCATTGGCTGTGTGTGTATATTTATATGTGTAAATATGTGTGTATATAGTCATTAGGGATGCACCGAAATGAAAATTCTTAGCCGATACCAAAAAAGAGGAAACCAAGGCCGAAAACCGAAACACCGAAAGAAATTATGCCAATAATTAGTACCATTGCATTTA
>JAODUD010000107.1:6949923-6963961 GCA_026784285.1 Stomatorhinus walkeri
CCGACGTGGAGAAAGTCTTTGCAGACACACCCCCTCTTGAAATTTCGGCATTACATGTTTTGCAAATCGCTATCCGTTGGTCTTTCTCAGATATATTGAAATACGTCCACACCGCAGACATGCTGCTTCAGACATGCTGCTTCAGACAAGCCTCGGTTTATGTTTGCGTCATCACAACATACTGTTTCGGCCGTGTTGTTTCGGTGATAAAAAACTTTCGGCCGAAAACTGAAAATGCACTTTTGATCCATTTTCGGCTGAAAAATTTCGGTGGCCGAATATTCGGTGCATCCCTAATAGTCATTATTTCTCTTCAGTTTAAAGGCTGATTTTTACTCCTGATTATGTAGTTCTATTTATATTAAAAAATCAGGAGTAAAAATCAGCCTTTAAACTGAAGAGAAATAATGACTTGACATTTATACATGATAATTATCGATATTGACTGATATGAAACTTTATTGGGATTTAATTTTTTTGGCCGTCGCCCAACTCTACCCACAAGGATAACCGCAGTTTTCTAAGAATCTGTGATTGCAATCAAAAAATTAAAAATGTCAAAGTCTTGTATTTTGTTTGGTTAAAGATATAGCTGGGTAGGTGTTAATGTTGTCATAGCTGGAATTAGGGTTATAGCCATAGAAGTGAATGGCGAGTCCCCATAAAGATATAAATATGTGGACTGTGTGTGTGTGTGTGTGTGACAGAGAGAGAAGCCCGAAGTGTATTTATAATATCACATGTGAAGTCCTGATTTCCACCCTTCCCCCGACTGACTGTGGGTTTATTATAAAAGAGCATTTGTCTGTGGCTGTGTATTATACAGCTGCAAAGGCAGACTTGATTTTTGGCATTAATCTCTGCATAATTCTTTTTTGTGAAGGTAAGACATGGAAGCTTCATTGTTATTACAATATTAGCACTTAATTGTTAATATGAAAAAGTCTACAGTCAACATATGGAGGACCGTGATCTTAATGTTGTCTAATGATGTATTTAGTAACTAAATTTTATTATCTATTCTGTGGGGGATATATTATGCTCACGTTTACATTCGCCCCAAAAACAAAATATCAGCGTAGACCTGACAGAGCTTTGTGCTATCATGACAACAGCTTCGGTTTACCCTGGTACGTCGGTATCGATTCTACAGGTGTCACCGACTGCTTCATTCTGAAATATGGAATTTTGTTGCTGGTGGTGGGGTTAGGGGCCGCTGTCTTCAAAATTACCCACAGGTTTCCCCTTGGTTGGGACAGGTATGGCACATGGTGTGACGCTTTTATGCTCATCAGACCATTCTATGACTACTTATCCAAGAAGACTTTGTTCCCTTGTGGCTAGAATTGTTTATGCTTAGGGTGAATGTGTTTTTGGTTTGAGTTTAAGCAGCTAGCTTTTTAAGAACATAAATTTACAAATGACAGGGGGCCATTCAGCCCATCAAGCTTATCTGGGGAGAGCTCACCCATGGTTTTAGCTTGCGCTACACTAACAGGGAGGGTATGTGCCGTTTTTAATTAACAGTTTCTTTTTATTGTATTGGTTCATTGTATTGTAGGTTGTAGTGAGTGATGCCTCATAGATGGTGCAGTGCTTGGTATGTTAAGTCGAGCTTGTGACTGTGATGGGTATGACATAAATTGTAGGCCAGATTGCCTAACTGTTCTACAGTGAAAATAAGTCCATTGCTGAGGTGAACTTCATTTGGAAATATTGGAAATATCTGCATTTCCGCATTTCATTTTAGAAGCTGAACTCCTTTTCCTTTACAGCTTCTCCGGCTTCTGCAAAGACCGGGCGTGCAGGCAGTGCCACAGGCAGCCCCAAGCCGTTTTCCCCACAGGCCTCCACACCTATTGCCCCCAAGCAGGAGAGAGCGCCCCCTACTGGGAGCATTCTCAATCTCAATCTGGGTGAGCCCCATCCTCCCCCTTACACAGTGCATCAGTGGCCCCTGCATTTAGTTTTTGAGCATCTACAGTGTAACTGCCCGACTTGTACATTTAGTATCGGGAGGAGAAAAAAAGCATTTTTTTTCCCCCTCTGCTTCTCCAGATAGAAGCAAAGCAGAGATGGACTTGAAGGAGCTGAGTGAGACGGTACAGCAGCAAACGGCAGCAGTAGTGCTGACTTCACCAAAGAGACCCGTAAAGCACCATTTTCAGCTCAACTTGGATAAAACCATTGAGAGTTGCAAAGCACAACTTGGTATGTACATTTACCTGTGAAAGAGAACAACTCGTGGCGGCGTGATTTACCGATGGCTTTCAACTAAATCTAAATTCCTTTCAGTAGTTTTGGATTATTATTTCACTCTGAGCAGGAATCGATGAAATTTCTGAGGACATCTACAGAGGCGTCGACCACAGCGATTCGGAGGACTCTGAGAAGTCTGACTCCAGCGACAGTGAGTACATGAGCGATGAGGAGCAGAAGGCGAAGGACGGCCAGGAGGATGCTGACAAAGACCAACCTGAAAAGGACTCGAGGAAGAGGCCCAGGGTGCCACCTCAAGGAGAAGGCGAGAGCAAGCTGGATGTTTCATCTAAGAAAGCGACGTCTGAGGTGCCAGCGGCGAAGGAGAAGCCGGGCGGCGATGCTGATGAGGAAGCCTCTGAGAAGAGCAAGATGCTCCAGCACCCCGTTAAGAAGGAGAAGGAAGGACTGTCCGGTACCACGGGGCTCGACATGGACTCGGACTCTGAGAGAGAGCTGGTAATAGACCTCGGGGATGACCAGGCCAACCAGGAGCACAAACAGAGTAAAAAGGAGCCAGCGGCAGCCATGACACCCAAGGACCCAGTTGTCCCAAAGACTGAAGGTGAGAGGCTGCTTGTACAGATGTTGAGTCTTGAGAGAAATAATTAACAGCTACTTGTCATTAATTTTAGTAAATGGATTATTACATGGATCCTGACTAGATTGTATGCCTGTGGATCCGTGTGCTTAATTTTGAATGGTGTTGTGTTTTGGAATGTCATCTAGGGTCGTGGTAATGTACTTTGCAGGTAAACCCGTTTCAACCTGTAGTGCAGCACCTCCACCCTCGAGCGACGCATCCTCCTCTGCCCCCAGTGTGAAAGACCCTACTCGGTCCCCAATTACCATCCCCCTCAACGTGGTCTCCTTTGCTGCCACCCCCACGTCCAACCTGCTGCCCAACACGGCCACCACTGCAGGTTCCTCGCCAGCCGCAGCAGCGGCACCGACCACTGTAAAGAAGCAGCGGCCTCTCCTGCCGAGGGAGACGGCACCGACCATGCAGCGCACGGTGGTGTGGAACCCAGCTGCAAAATTCCAGACTTCCTCACAGAAGTGGCACATGCAGAAGGTCCAACGGCAACAGCAGAACCAGCAGCCAGCTGCGCAGATACAGAGTCCCCAGGCCCAGACACCCTCACAATCCCAGTCCTCATCTTCCTCAGTGTCCTCTCCACAGCAGCCTTCCTCTAGCACCAGATACCAGACAAGACAGGCTGTGAAAGGTGCTTTAACTTTTATCTCGATTCATGAACAATTTCCCTTCCTTGCAGTAATCCATTAGGCTTTCTCTCCAAAACAATTAATAAAATGATACTCTTCAAATGGTGCACATAAGTGGTGGACTGGCATTATCTTATTGTTTTGTTGTTGTTACCTTTATCATAATTATAATAATAGTAACATTTTCTGAAAGGCTAATAGCCCAGTGCTAATGTACTTCTGTTAGTCATACACTCATTTAAGAAAAATTGGTGCAAGCAGTCGTTACTCTTTCATGTTGTTTTCAGCGGTGCAGCAGAAAGAAGTCCTCCAGGGCACATCTACCTCGGCAGTCACCTTGGCGACTGGCACCCCAGCTGCGTCCATTGTGACAACCCCTGGGACTGCAGCCAGTACCACTACTACTCTGGCTGGGAACTTCCAAGTCTCCACCACCTCTGCAGATGTAGCCGCAGACATAGCAAAGTACACCAATAAAGTGAGTTTATGGAGTGTTTAAGAATGACCGATGATTCTTCATTTTTTTTGGTTGTTTTGCTGGACTGGTTGACTTATTTGTTCTATCTTCCCTTTTAGGTAATGGACTCAATAAAAGGAACCATGACAGAAATATACAATGATCTCTCAAAGAGCACTTCAGGAAACACTGTAGCAGAGGTATTAGATCTACTATTAACTCTAATGCAGTATTTCCCAATCCAGTCCTCAGGGACCCACAAACAGTCAATGTTTTTGCTCCCTCCAAGCTCCCAGGAGGAAGCGAAAATGTGAACTGTCTGGCAGGGAGCACAGAGGGAGCAAAAACATGAAAATGCTGTGGGTCTTTGAGGACTGGATTGGGAGACACCGCTCTGGTGAATTAAGCCTGGATATACTGTATGCATCTCTGAAACTAACATTTTTGTTAATTAAATCTTTTGGTACAGATTCGCCGTTTAAGAATAGAGATCGAAAAATTACAGTGGCTACACCAACAGGAGTTATCTGAAATGAAGCACAACCTAGGTATGGTCATTCCTCCTGCAGTTTTCTCTCAGCAGTCTCAAAATAAGAGCTGGATCCAGAAGTCCATATCTGTGTGTATGCGTGCACTTGCTAGAGCTCACCATGGCTGAGATGCGGCAGAGCCTGGAGCAGGAGCGCGAGCGGCTCATAGCGGAGGTGAAGAAGCAGATGGAGCTGGAGAGACAGCAGGCCGTGGACGAGACCAAAAAGAAGCAGTGGTGCGCAAACTGTAAGAAGGAGGCCATTTTCTACTGCTGCTGGAACACAAGCTACTGTGACTACCCCTGCCAGCAGGCACACTGGCCAGAGCACATGAAGTCTTGCACACAGTCAGGTAACAGTCCTACCTTATGCTATAAGCTTTTCCCTAACTGCAGTGCAGCTGCCCCTGCTACAGATCTGATATCCTTAAACAAGGCTTCTCAAGCTGAGCTGCTAAAGGTGGGGTAATAGTGGAAACAAGTGAATGGCTTTGTGGTACAGTGATTAGCGCAGTGGCCTCCCAGCTCTTGACGGTGGGTCCGATACTGGTCCTGGCTCTGTGTGCAGCCTCATCTTTCCCCTGCTTTCCTCTCGCTCTCCAAAGACTGGTTAGGTGAACTGATCCCTCAGAACTTCCCACAGTTTTGCGTATTGGTGTGTGAATTTGTGCATGTGAATGGTGATGGCCAATCTTGTGTACACTGCTTCCTGGGAATGGCTACAGGCTCCATGTATCACCATATTTGATAAGGGGAGATGGATGGATGGATGTACGGACAAGTAATTATAACAGATGTGCAAACCATTGGAATTCACGACATACTCCACTGGCGTAAAGAATCACAATTCTCCACACACTAACAAGCCTGTTTGCATTTTGGGGTCTTTTCCCCTTTGTACAGCTACAGCCTCTCAACAGGAGCCTGAGACTGAGGCAGCCAGCGACGTGGTGAGCAGGGCTTCCGGATTGCCTGCCAGCACCCAGCAGACTCCTTTGGACTCTACTGCCACTTCCATGGACAAGGACTCCGCTGTAGAAAAAGCGAAAGACGGTGTCAGTGTCTCTGCATCCTAACCTCCAGCTTGTAGCCAGTTATTCTTGTACAATATTCTTTGTAAATCTCTTGTTCAGGACAAACTTTGAAAATATGATGTTCAACACACCAGCCTGGGTGTGTAAATGCTCCCTAAAAACCAGTGTTAACGATAAGAAATTATGGTATGACACCTTCCTATTTCACGCCCACCATCTTGCATTATCACAGTAACGTGTCCGAAAGGGTACAAATAAGTCCAAGAGAAAAGAGCTTTGTGTTCAATCAGTAGTTGGCCACAATTCATTCTATCTAGAAGATTTGAGCTGCTGTGTCTGTCACGGCCAGTACACTATGCGGAATATCCAGAATGAGTACATAAAAAAGCATCAGGCCTGCTGCCTTTGGTTTTTGGACAAGCCACAACATGAAGTCCTTGTTATTGAGCCAAGAAGACTAATGCAGGCCTCTGTATGCAGGCCTCTGTGTTGCAGTAGAAGGATTTAACATGACCTCCCGCATGTAAGAGATGAAGAGGAACCTACGTGCCATTTGCAGTCCCCGGTGTCTATCAAGGGTGCATTTCTTTTTATATTGCTCTAATCTCCATTTACAACCTTCCATTCACAAGAGCCAATCTCGCTCTACCACGTTTCAGCTGATCATTTGTGAATGGTATGTAGCATGACGCGGAAGAATGGTTGGCTTCCTGGTTCAACTGCAATTGCGCCCACCATCATTACTGTGACATGAAAGTGCATAAACTTGAGGAAGTTTCAAAATAAGTAGTACATTTAACATATCAAAGTTCCCTAAATGAGGACATTGTCATTTGGGGGCAGCTCCTGCTTCGCATAGGAGTACATTAACTTTCAATATACTACAAATAACAAGAGGGCATATGAGCACGTTGTCAGATTAAACTGATGTTTTAGGCGAGTTAACAGAACACAAACTGAACATGGACCTTCTCAACAGACACTATAGAAATAGTTCTAAGCCCAACCTATGTTTTCTGGTAACTTCCAATATGTCACTATCCAATTTTCAGTGCCCTTACTATGTAAGTGGCAGTGATTGTTTTAAAACTATCAGGTTAAGAATCAAATTATTTTTTAAAAATTGTATGTTTTTAAAAACCAGTGTAAATTGGTTCATGTCTACTATTTCAGCTTGTTACAGGAGACATTTATCTAAATTACACACAGAATTTAATGCACAGTAGTTCAAGCCTACTCAGATTTTTTTAAAAAGGTTTAAATTGTATGTTGACTATACCTACATAAACCTTACGAGGACCGTAGAGCATACTTTTATGCCTTCTGAGTCTGGTTTTTTAAAGTTTCAGCCGGGGTCACATACTCGTGGAAGTGGGTTATAAAGAGAAGCTAATTAAGCATATGTCAGGACACCTCTTCAAATAAGCCACACGTAAATATATGTCTCTTAGGTGGGGTCTAATGGCTTCCCATTGGATAGACTGTTAAATATAATCCCAGTGTAAAAATATAAAAGGGAAAAAATACCTACTCCTGGCCAAGGAGGAAAAAGAACAAAAGTGACTATATTTCTAGTGAGAAATTTTCTCTCACGTTGTTTACATTTAATGTAAATAAAGAGATAAGGGGCTGAAAGAATAGGTCTGAGTAGAGCCTTATTTTCAAATATGTGCACAGTACTTTTTATTTAGATCGAGACAGTTTTGGACTGTGGTGTGGAGGTATGACCTACAGAATGTTTTGTCTTCATGTCTTTGATTTCTATGAAGCCGTGTCTTTCAACTGGTTACATTCAGCTTTTCAAAGAAACTTTCTTGCAGTACAAATCATGAAAAAATGGGCAGTGTTAACCCCTAATATTTTAAAATGCTAGAGCACACATTTGTTGCCTTTTTTGCTTTTCCTTTCCTCTCAGGTTGAAGGAAATGGTTGTGTAAACAGCCTCTTTATCACTAATGTGGAACAACAAAAGGGTTATGTTGCTATTTTCAGGTCAAGGCGTGTGTGTGTGTATTTTTTAAATGGTTTGGCTTCATTGTGTCTCTGTGTAATGAAAGCAGTTAGTGGTGAAATAAATTCTTAACCACAATATTTAAAATATCTTAAATTTCTATCTTGAGAAAGCAGGTTTATGATTTATTTACAACAGAGTTGAGAGGTCCATGGAAGTCTCACCAACAGTGGTGTTAGTTTAAAAAAGTAATAAAAGGGTTGAAAAATTATGAAAAAAAAACCTTAAATGTGAACTGAATATTCTTTGCCAACTTTAAAGATGTAGAGGCTATTAATTTGTATATATACACATCCATGAGTTACACTACAGTGTATAGTGTTAGAAGCCTTTCTGAATATGGATGTTTGTGGTACGTACTTTTTTAAATCACCTGTAAATATTGCAATGTGTGTTTTTTGGATATAATAAAAGAAAATGTATATTTCATGTACCCCAATATCTTTTGTTACTGTTCTCTCACTCTTCAAAATACTGACAGTATATGATTGTTACTGCAGTAACCTTGTGAATATTTATATTGTGTGCAACCTGTCTTTGTTTATATAAAATGTTTTTCTAAATGCAGTACTACTGGAACCATATTTGTCTCATTGATGAAGATTTAAGACAATACAATTCCATAAATGTTTCCATGGATAAGTGCTTATTACTTACAAGGTAACACTGAACTTTGCATATATCCCGAGATGGGATTTTCACCCAGTGCAAGGCACACACTCAAGGAGATTTTAGAGACACCAATTCACCTAAGCCCATCCCTGATGGAAATCAATGTAAACACAGGCAGATGTGAACCTACAGTGTTACATCTTAATGTAGATGCCCTTAGCAATAAAATCACCTTCATTTTATATTTTAAGTAATTTGACTGAATGTTTTTAAACATGATCAATTGGTGCTCTACAATCTACCTAGATTCCTGGGATTTTTATTTGGATCTTGAGGCTTCTCAGTGGCTTGTTCGTTGTTGTGATGACTCCATCCATGCTGTTTCCAGGGCTGCCAACTCTGATGCATCTAGCACGACACGCTATCAGATTCTCCTGCTTACATAAGAGATCTCACAGCAAATCTATTATTCCATTATACACCTAAAATTAACTACAGACGTGGCCAAAAGTTTTGAGCATGACAAATGTTTTATGCAAAGTTTGCTGCTTGGGTGTTTGTAGATCGTTTTATCAGATGTTTCTATAGTATACTTAAGTATAATTATAAGCATTTCGTAAGTGTCAAAGGCCTTTATTGATAATTACATTAAGTTTAGGCAAAGAGTCAATATTTGCAGTGTTGACCCTTCTTTTTCAAGACCGCTGCAATTCGTCCTGGCATGCTGTCAATCAACTTCTGGGCCAAATATCCTGACTGATGGCAGCCCATTCTTGCATAATCAAATTTGGAGTTTGTCAGAATTTGTGGGTTTTTGTTTGTCCACCTGCCTCATGAGGATTGCCAGAACTTCTCTGGAATTAAGGTCTGGGGAGCTTCCTGGCCATGGACCCAAAACATTGACGCTTTGTTCCCTGAGTCACTTAGTTATCACTTTTCATTTGTGGCACGGTGCTCAACATGCTGGAAAGGGCATTGTTCGTCACCAAACTGTTCTTGGATGATTGCTCTCAGAGGATGTTTTGGTACCATTCTTTATTCATGGCTGAGTTCTTAGGCAAAACTGTAAGTGAGCCCACTCCCTTGGCTGAGAAGCAGCCCCACACATGAATGGTCTCAGGATGCTTAACTGTTGGCATGACACAGGACTGATGGCAGTGCTCACCTTTGTTTCTCCAGTCTTTTTTCCAGATGCCCCAAACAATCAGAAAGGGGATTCATCAGAGAAAATGACTTTACCCCAGTCCTCAGCCGTCCAATCCCTGTACCTTCTGCAGAATATCAGTCTGTCCCTGATGTTCTTCTTGGAGAGAAGTGGCTTCTTTGCTGCCATTCTTGACACCAGGCCATCCTCCAAAAGTCTTCACCTCACTGCGTGTGCAGATGCACTCACACCTGCCTGCTGCCATTCCTTGGGTAAGCTCTGCACTGGTGGTGCCCCGATCCTGCAACTGAGTCAACTTTAGGAGATGGTCCTGGCGCTTGCTGGACTTCCTTGGGTGCCCTGAAGCTGCCTTTACAACAATTGAACCTCTCTCCTTGAAGTTCTTGGCAATCCGACAAATGGTTGATTTAGGTGCAGTCTTGCTAGCTGTAATATCCTTGCTTGTGAAGCCCTTTTTGTGCAAATCAGTGATGGCTGCAAATGTTTCCTTGCAGGAAACCATGGTTAACAGAGGAAGAACAATGATTTCAAGCACCACCCTCCTTTTAAAGCAGAGGTCACTAACAGGCGGACCGCTGTCCAGGTCCGGACCCAGAAACTGTCCTATACGGACCCAGACCGATAGCCAAAACATTGTTATTATTTAAAACCTGACGCTTCTATTTTAACCGGCGCAGCTTTTGTACTGATTAAATGCAATGTTGATGCAAATAATAAGGTATTTAAATATATATCACACTAAATAGTTAGACATTATGATATTCCAGACCTTTGTTTCAAGACATTTTCTCTAACTGGACCTCTTTAAATTTTAGTTGAATACGCTTGTTCTAAACCATTCAGTCTGCTATTCCGACTCAGTCAGCAGGACAGAGTGATCTCCAGCCTTGTCCTCGTCAACACTCTTACATGTGTTAATGAGAGAATCACTGCAATGCAGTGGAAATGGGTTTTGTGGATTAAGTTCATTTTCATGGCAAAGAGGGACTTTGCAATTATTTGCAAATCATCTGATCACTCTTAATAACATTCTGGAGTATATGCAAATTTCCATCATAAAAACTGAGGCAGCAGACTGTGTCTAGTATTTGTGTCATTCCCAAAACTTGTGGCCACAGCTGTACATAAAGAACATTGGCTAGTTAGTGACCATACAGACCATTTACAAGGTAATAAAACTGTTACATTAACTTAAATGTGTGTGCAGACTTGTCTTGAATTGCAAACTTCTCTCCAGATAGGTGACCAAAGCCCTGCTCATTCTCTCCAATGACCTGGGCATTCTCATAATATAAGCAAAGACAGATTTAGTCTTGATATTTATACTTAAAAGATTTAAGGCTTAGGGTTCATTTGATCAAGAATCCACGATTGTTTTCCTTGCAGTTGTTTGTTGGCACCAAGTATTAATAGCGACAATACCCTTTACACCCATAAAGATTCACAGAAAAACATATTCTAAAATATAATACCTGTTTTCAATGAAAACGTAATTTAAGCATCAATTATTTTATCACAAAGTACCTACTTCTTTACTACGCTGTAATGTGACAATGCATTTCACGTTGACTAAACAGCGAAAACATTAATGACTTTCAAACTAAAACAAACCGCAAATTTGTAATATTTCATATAGGCCTTGAGTCATTTTACTATCGTTCCAGAGGTCTGATATTGGCATTTCTTCTACACCCTAAATACCTTAATAAGCTGGAGTATGACTGCTTTTTACCTTATAAACTGATATGCAATGGTACACCCTTTATGATTTGTACCCAGAGATTCAAATAATCGTACACAGGTTAAATGTGCCATAGACCTAATTTGTTAAATACCACGCGGCTCTGCAGTTATGATGAGAAATTTCCGCCGATTCCCTGCTTATATCATACGAGGCATTAGGGCGAATCACTCTTTTCATCTCGGCACCGGCCGAGCGCCTCCCACCCTCCGCCGAGCGCCTCCCACCCCCCGGCCTATGGCGTCACTCCCGGCGGTCCAGGTACGCTGCTGCAGGGGGCCGCACGGTGCAGCCCTGAACTGCCTCTATTAGGGTTAGGAGTTGAGATCATGCCAAGCTGAGCGACCGTATAAATAAAGACATGAAGTGAGTAAAGCGCCATTAACTCAGCACCTCGACGCTACTGGCGCAATTAAGTCGCATTTTGCGAGTTCAGGGCTGCCAGCTTCGCTCGTCTGGCTGGTGTGAGATTCTCAGTCTGCACACACGTGCATGGAAGAGCTTAAACACTTGTAATCTGTAGGGTTTGCAAACTATCCCAACACTTTAGATGCAGCTACTTTAACGTTTATAATGGAATAATATAGGTTTGCCGTAAGATTTCTTGCGTAAGAGCGTGAGTGTCACGCCAGATGCGCGAGAGATGGCAGCCCTGCCTATATGCATCTAATAGTTCACCATATACGTGGGTTGAAATGCTTAATTTCAGTATAGGTTGATAGCGTGAAGCATTTGTCAAGACGGACTTAATAGTTTAATTAAGTTTCGACGATATTAGTGCTTACAGGTCACTCGAACGGCACGCGAAGCCCAAGCGCGCGCCCTTTCTCCATATTTAGTGGATTTTTGTAGCTCGTGATTGTGGGTTAAAACACTTTTAGGACGCACTTTCAGCACGAAAACACTGTGAGCTCTATAAATGACACATTGTTGATAAATATCGTGAACGCTTTCGTAAAAGATGGTTTGTCTTGCCTTGTACGTTTGCCAGGTAGTATTTACCACCAAAGCATGTCTCCGTATATAATACTGTATATATCCCTTGACTGCTTCGTGTATCTTTGAAATTAATTTCTCTGACTTGAGCAAAACAAGGCTCATTTACTTGGAAGATTTTTTTTTTTCCATGTTGCATTTTCTGTCACTAAATAAGTATTGTAGTGGTATAGAAATGACAATTAATGTCGAATGTTGCTGTCAGGTGAGTAGTATTTTTGTTGTGGAATTATGTAGGACACCAAGAAAAGTGTTGCTTATTACTGAAATTGCTGTTTTATTGTAAACTGTCGCATTTAATATTGTTACGTTTTAAACATATATAGTAATGTGAATCATGTTGTATGGTTGCACAGTGCTCTGTGAGTAATGAGATAAACTGACACAATATCACAACTGCTCCCTTTGAAAGTGGCTGAGGCCAGATGATGCCCCTGTATTTTTTCTCTTTGTTTTGTTTAAATTAATTTAATATAATAGAACCAAATTATTGGCACAGAAATTTTTCTTCATGTGCATTATTTTACACAGATTGGCCATATGGTGGCGCCGTTTCACGTTTTATTTGGAAAATTCATGGAACAAATACCTGTGGGGCAAATATACTTATCATGTCATATGCAGTTGTAAACATACACAAGTATTAATAATAATAATATTTTTCTCTGATTTTATTATTTCAGTTATCCACATAAGTCAGCTATACACATACAGTATTGTGTAAAAGAAAATGTTTCCAGCTACAGTATATAGACAAAAGGATTAGGGCACCTGGCCATTACACCTACTCTGTGTGCAGCAGTCAAGTTTTTTTAACACCAGTCTCACCCAACCATGTGTTTATGGACCTTGCTTTGTGCACTGGGGCATAGAAATGCTGGAATAGGAACGGTCCCTCCCCAAACTGTTCTTACAAAGTTGAAAGCACAGAATTGTCCAAAATGTGTGGGTATGCTGGAACCAAAGGGCCTATTCCAACCCCTGAAAAACAACCCCATACCATTATCCCTCCACCAAACTTTACAGTTTGCACAATGCAGCCAGACAGGTAAAATTCTTCTATCAGGACTAGTCCACTAAACTGCCAGACAGATAAGCGTAATCAGTCACTCCCCAAAACACATTTCCACTCTCCGGAGTCCAGTGGTGGCCTGCTTTACACCACTCCAACCAACATTTGGCGTTGCACTTGGTGATGTGAGGCTTGCGTGCAGCTGCTCAGCCAAGCTTCTAGCGCACAGTTGTTGTACTTGGGTTAATGCCAGAGGAAGTTTAGAACTCTACAGTTATTGAGTCAACAAGAGCGTTGGCAGCCTCTATGCACTATGTCCCTCAGCACTCGGGGATCCCGCTCCATTACTTTACGTGCTCTGCCACTTCGTGGCTAAGTTTCTGTTGTTCCTAAATGTTTCCACTTTGCAATAATACCAGTTATAGTTGACTGTGGAATATCTAGCAGGGAAGAAAGGTCATGTACTGACATATTGCATAGGTGGCATCCTATAATGGTACCATGCTAAAATTCAGTGGGCTCTTCAGAACGACCCATTCTCTTACAAATGTCTGTAAACCAGACTACATGGCTAGGTGCTTGATTTTATACACCTGTGGCAATAGGTCTGAATAAGACTGAGAGGTTTGTCCCAAAACTTTTGTCAGATAAAGTGTATTTATCTGGGTCGTAATTATACACAGAAAAAAAACATGATATAACATTAGAATTTATGCAAATGAACAATAGCATGATAAAAAATAAGAATTGCTTCTAAGAAAAGTTACTGATGTCTTGAACTTCACTTTGCTTCCCAGGGACACCCCATTCATTCCAGATGTTTGTGAAATTTCACCACCAATAAGATACAGATTAGCCAAACATGGTGTGTAAGTGGTCGAATCATCAAGTGCCTGGATGTATTAGAGTTCAAGTCTAGGGAGGTGATGCTACGATTATATAACTCCTTGGTAAGACCCCACCTAGAATATTGTGTGCAGGTTTGGTCGCCATAC
>JAODUD010000107.1:6964061-6977321 GCA_026784285.1 Stomatorhinus walkeri
TAAGTTCTCCCCAAACGAGCTTGATGGGCCGAATGGCCTCCTCTCGTTTGTAAATTTCTTATGTTCTTATGTTCTTAGATGGTAATACTGGGGTGACTAGGAGAGGGTTAGAATCTGCTGACACGCAGACAGCCATAGTTTTACACCAACATAAATGTAATTTAAGTATATTTACTTTGGCAAAATAATTCTGTATACCGTATACAGGAAAAATGGAATGTCGATTTAGCAGCTGTTACAGCTCTATTGTATCACCACGGATGGCAAAGGCAAATTTGTGTTTTTAAAGCCTTACCTGCATTAAAATATATTTTGTTTTTTGATTGCAACTACGACGCATATGTCATAAATTTAGTTTTTATCACTAATTGGACGGAATTAAAATTTCCCAAAAATTGGTAAAGAAACACTTTAAAAACAAGAAAATTATATGGTCTGATATTAATTACTTTTAGACTATTTTTAGGACAGCTGCTGCAGTTCTTTGAACATCTCATTGTGTGTGTTATTAGACAGGCCTTTTCCTAGTTTAAGAAAATATATTTAGTACATTGAAAGCCCTGAACTGTTAGTGTTTCTGAATACATCTTGGCTTAATTTAACGATTTGGTGCACTCCACCTGTTACCTTTTGATGTATTATAATCAGAACCTTTCTGTGTGAAATGAATATAACTCATGTTGATGATGATTATTTGATAGTTTCCCATCCATGTGTTCTGGGGAAGTCTTTTGCCCAAAACTAAAAATGTATATTATATGAAGGTTGTTCAGTACAGATTTCATTTATTCACCCAGAATAAAAAATTGTTTTAGTTCCAGGCCTGCTTCTTACAAATTAAGTATTTAGAATTATGAATGTTGGTGGGATACAAGCCTACACAGACACATACAGTACCAGACAAAACTTTCAATGTGCCAAGTCACCTACAAAGGAACGTGATAGTGTCGCGTATGTGTGAGTCCCAACCTACATTTTTTAACATACTTTGTTGGTTGGTGCATAATTCTGTATATTTTATTTTATAGTTCTGATGTCATTGTAAATATTGTAAAATGTAGAGAACAGTTCAAATAAGCCTTTCTATGAGTATGTGTGTCCAAACGTTTGCCTGGCACTGTATATGGTGATAGGATTTACATGTCATTCTGATTGTTTTCCCCGTTTTTCTGTTGTTGGCCTCTGTAGTACAACTGAAGGAGGAATAAGAAAATGACTGCAGAACAATGACAGAAACGGGGTCGTGCAGTTCTGTAAAGCCAACCGGCGGCGGCCGGAAGACATGGTCTTTTCGCAGATCCACCATAGCCAGGAGAGCCGTGCTCATGGAGCCACACACACAGAAACCTAACGCCGCTCCGGCCCGGCGCAGTGCCCGTCCCATCAAGCGCACGGACAAGCTGCTGCAGTTTCTGTCAACTGCAAAAAGAGGCAGAGGGGCTAGGAGGCAGGCTCCCCCGTGCTCCAAGCGCTGCCAGCCTTCTTACCAGTTAGTGACCGCTGATGCTGAAAGCACATCCGAGGCAAACTCCCTTGGAGGTCACAAAGCCCAGGGTCCTGGGGAGACCTCCACCATCAGAATGACTGCAGAGAGGATGGCTGACCAGAGCCGGCGAGCCAGGTGTGTTCCGGGCACCAGTAGTAATAACACAGATGTGGAAGACAGCGATGAGTTGACACTAAAAGAGCTGCAGGACCTTCTGAAGAAGCGCAAGAAGGGTGAGACCAGGGAAGCCACAGGGCCCGGCTCCTTCGTAGCGGCATATGAGCTGGCGAGCAAGAGACAGGAGGACCATGTAGGGGAACCTGATTCAGTGCAGCATGCTGGTGGACAGGTTCCCAGAGGAGTGACTGTGGAGGCAATGCTGACTGAGGTGGGCCCACAGTCAAAAATGGGAGGAGAACCCAGCAGGTGGAGAGAGAGGAGTGAAGAGCAGGAGGAACACGGGGAGGAAGAGGAGTCTAGTCAATCCGATCCCGATGCACTTTATTGCATTTGTAGACAAAAACACAATGAAAGGTGCGTCTCATTTTAGTGTAACAGTTTGAGAATGCTGGGGAGGGGGTTTACAGTTGGTTTACTAGCCTTAAAGCGTGTGCTGGTCTGATTGAATCTAATTCTTCAGTCCCTAATGCGTTAGTAAGTCTATTTCCCTTCCTGACCATTGGACATCTGTTTATGCAAAAGACTTTTATCTAAGATCTTTTTTTCAAAGTTATGTCAGATTGACTATATTCTCACACTTTTAGGCCTGTAGATGGTATCTCTATTTTTATCCAGCCCAGCCATACAGTTTTGGCAAACATTTTAGAAATTGTAGCCAATATATAATTGTTTCATTTCTGGTTTCATTGTAAATATTTCTTGTACGCGTAGTAGCGAGGCTCAGTTTGTTCACTGCGGCTTTCTTAACATCTCTGCTCTCCTATTAAAGCGCCTGGGCTTTTTGCAGGTTCATGATATGCTGTGACCGCTGTGAGGAGTGGTTCCATGGTGACTGTGTGGGCATCACAGAGGCAGAAGGACAGCAGCTGGAGGAAAATGGCAAGGACTACATTTGTCCTGGTTGCACAACGCAGACAATCCTTCCTGATGATGCAAGTGTCCTATCAGTCAATGCCTGTGGTGGAATCGGCACTACAATAAATCAGCCAGTAAGTTGTTCTGTGTAATTGGTAGGTATTATCCACAGTCACCTGCAGTCTTTCTGATTTCACTCATTTGTTACTTTGGACTTGAAGAACTCCTCTTTTAATGGGCATATAATTTGCCCAGGATTTTAAAAAAGGAATCTGTATAATTTAGCAATATGGTTTCAGCGCTTCGGTTTCTGGGTCAGTCTTGCGTTCTCAACGTTATGCTTTTGACACTGCATTTTCATTGATGTGTAAGTCTCCTTTCAGACCACAGAAATAACTGGGCTACCCAAGTGTATTGGGCCAGGCTGCAGGAAAAATGCGCTGCCAGACTCCGTTTACTGCAGTAGCGACTGCATCGTCCGGCACGCCGCAGAAGCTATGAAGAGGCTGACTAACGTGAAGGAGCCCCGACCGGGATCGAAGCCAGACTTAAAAGTGCCGACTAAACTGGCCCAGGGGAGCACTCCCAAGGTATGTTTATGCTGCCGCATGCAAAAAAAGAATAATTGTCCGATGGGTGAGAGCAGTAGATGAAGGTCTTGAATGTGCACTCAGGTCTTATGAACACTTTGTGAATAGTTACACTTGGTTCCAAAACTAAAATAAAATACATAGCTGTCACCGTCCGTCTAGTGCAGCGCTGTGGTCAGCCTATAGCCCAGGAAGCACAGGGCATAGGTCACTGCTTCTCAGTCCGGTCCTTTGGTTCACTCGGACAGACCACGTTTTTACCTTACCAGGAGGTGGGAGGGAGCCGCAACGTGGACCATCTTGGGGGTTCCAGAGAAACGGGCTGAGAAACACTGGCCCAGCTGTTGTCTGGGATGTCAGACTAGCACAGGGCACGCCCTTGCACTATGGAGTAAGAGCCACCATTTTACCCAGCAAAAACACAGGGAACGTGAAAAATCGTAACACACATTCAGCTGCATGAATCAGACTCACAGCCCTGGAGGAGTAAGACCACAGTACAACCCACTGAGCTGAGTGATTTCAAACTGTTACGTCCTTACACTCTAACAAAAGAAAACATGAGATGTCGCTAATAAATCCGCTGGTCTATATCTGTCCTTAGGACCAGAAGAGGCCTGCCCACCAGAGGCCGATGGGTCACGGAGGGACATTCAGCAAAGCAGAGGAGAAACATGACTTGTGCAGCGATGAGGAGTGGGTGGAGGTGGACCAGAACACACCTAACTGCTTCATGCAGCATCACGAATGTACAGTAAAGCTAAACAAGACCTCTACATCTTCGTGTATGCATTTAGCAATTTTTAACGCCATTTATTTGTATTTACAGAGTTCATCGCAGCCTATAACATATATTTCCTGGAGAGCCCGAGTCCAGCTTTCCTACTAAAAGCTGAAATTTGAGGGCAAACCGTTTCACTTTTGTTTTGATCCACTGTGATATTTTCCCCAGTGCCTCTCTGTGAAATGGTGTATGTCTTAGCCAATACCAAAACATTATCAAGAAGGAGTACTTTTTCAGCCAGGGAAAAACATTTCACTGTATGTTGTACCAGCTATAACTACATGTGAAGAATAAAGAATCTTGAATCTTGAAAAATCCCCAGATTTTCTGTGTGGTCTCAGACTTTTGGACTCTGGTCTGTATAAGTCTGTACTAACCTCAGATTTATTATTAAATACTATTTTAAAAAAATTTCAGAGGTGCTCAAATGTTTGAATTTGTTTCATCTTTCAATTTAAGGTGAAGAACAATGAATTGATTGTGAGTTGTGTGAATTATGAAATATTCCTATTTTCTTTTGAACAGTTGAAAGGGAGCATGCAGAGGAAGAGTTCAAGAAGGTGCCTGTTTTCACTCAGAATCCATGCATAACTGGTTCCCAGTCTCCCGAGGGTAGCAGGAAGCTCACACCCCAGGGAGATGCAGTGACTAGGGGGCACTGGCAGTCACCTGGAAACAGTGCTGGTGCTTCCCAAAAATGCGCTCCCCCTCCTGCCATGTACTGGGGAGGCCTGGCTACAGCCGCGGGGGACACTCCTACTTCTCAGCTGTCGGCTTCACTTCCCGCTCACTGTCCTGTCTCCAGGGTGCTGAGTCTCAGCAGGGCTACCGACACTATGCCAAAAGAGTATCTCCATCTCTACAATCAGCAGCTAACCAACACTCAGATACCCTCCAGCTCTGTCTCATCCGACGTGGCTCGTCCTCCACCGATGTCCCTGGGTTTTCCAGTTCAATCCAGGACACCACAAACCAACGCGATGAGGCAAAATATCTGCCGCTGTTTCACAGAGATCTTGTGCAAGAGGTGAGACCATTGTCATTTATTGTATAATGTTCTATATGTGTTGCTATTTTGTTTAGTTTGAATTTTGTCCATTTGTATTTACGGCGTTTGGAAGCCAGAGCAACTTGCATAAGTGCTTAGAAGTCTCATCAGAGAATACATTTTGATTCCAGTTCAATAGAACCCACCCAATAATACTATTATTGTAAAACTCTGTTGGCAAGTAATACATTTTCTTAAATAAGAATATAATCCTGAAAGTGCTAATCCAAGTCTTTCTGAAAGAGGTAGGTTTTTAGTCGGCGTCTGAAGACGCCCTGTGACTCAGCTGTTCAGACATCTAGGGGAGGTTCATTGCACCACATAGGTACCAAAACAGAGAAGAATCTAGATGCTTATCCAAAGCATTATCTAAACCTTCAGTTTCCAGTCATGTAGTTAGAAAAGTATAGCACAGTATAACTATATCAGTTAGTCCATTGCTTTAGCCTGTGCAGATAAACAACATTATCATACTTGTGGTGGAAGTGGGACTAGAGATTGAGCAGCTGTACTTCAGGTACAAGGAAATAAGAATTGAAGGTATCCAGTTTTCAACTTAATTTGGTCCAGATTTGTTGGTATATTTTTTGTGTCTGGTCAAAGACCAGGCCAGACAGATTTTTAGAAAAAATGTACTGCATTTGTGTACGATGATTAAAAACCTCTACTGGCTATAGCGATCACAGCTGTACCTTTGCTCTTTTAGGGTCAGTGACAGTGATGACCTCGAAATACCTGAGAGTGAAATGGAAAAGCTTGCTTTCAGTATTGAGAAGGAAATGTTCAGCGTCTTCCTCGATACAGACAGGCACTACAGAAATAAATACAACTCACTTATGTTCAGCCTGAAGGATCCTAAAAATAAGGTGAGTCCCATACGTGTTTTGAGTCCCTTTGTGTTTTTCACAAAGCTTATGTAATGATGTCTTGCAGGGTATGAAACAAGACAGTGCCGGTTATTAGGTGGTGTTTTCTGGCTTCTTCCCCACAGAGCCTGATTTATCGTATCGTTAAGGGCCAAGTCACTCCTTTCCTCCTAGTGAGTTTGACTTCTGAGCAGCTGTTGTCTGTGGAGAGATCAGGACATGAACATGGGGAGGTAAAGCAGCAGGAAACTATTTAAATTCAGAAGTGTCCTTGCCTGTCTTCACCTATCCTGACAGAATACTCTTTACATTTTGACTCTGGGGGTGATTCTTCCATGTGCATAAGTGAAAGAACCAGATAGCTGTATGCTTTTTTTCCACCTAAGCGTATTCTCTTATCACCTTACATTTGGGGTTTACACACGTCTTGACTAGAGACAGCGTTTGGGTGGAGAAACACCAAAATATGGGTGTGCGCATTCTGCTACCAGGCTTAAGGGCGTTTTACAATTTTTTTTCACTTATTAACAAGCATCGGTCAATGCCTAACCCCCTTTAAAAAAATCTCTTCATACCATCTGTGTTACCAACAGGCATTTTGGCCAAACAGATAATCGCATCTCCACAACTCATTCAAACCACTAACACACTTCATACACATCTCAAGATAAGGCCGTTCAGCCATGCACAATGGCTGTAGTTCTCACTCAGAAAGCACGCATTGTCTCTCATAACACACTGGCCTAAGAAACACTAACGGCAGGGAGTATTACATAAATGATGAACTTTTATCTCTGTGAATGATTTTTCACATAAATCAGGATTTCATTATAGAATCAAAATAAATCCTTTTCACTACTGAGGTATATGTAACGAGTGAATCATAAATGCAATAATATGCGTCAATATCCTTTATTTTTTCATATAATTGCATTTAGTAGTTGAATTTGAAATGCACTGTTGAATTTGAAACAAAAAAGAAATTCCTGAAATTCCAGAACTTCAATAATTACATCTGGTCAGGTGCAAGGTGGTCATAACCCTTCCACCTCCATGCAGAGGAAAAACTCCCTGTGTGGTTTAGGAAGGGGGAGTATGGAGGCAGGAATAGTGCTGACATCCTCGTATGTGCAACAAACTAGCAGACGACAGCAGAGTGATAGAATGCCACATTATCCCACACTTTAATCGAGGTAGGGGAGTTTCTTGCTACTCTCTTCCCCTTGCTAGGCTTGCAAGGTAAACCAGTGCTGAAAAAACCATCATCATAGAGTTTTGAAAGTACTAAAATACCAGTGGTTTAAAACAAACAATAGTTTTATTATGCAAATGGATATCTGATCTGGCCAAAAGGAATCTATTTCTTTGAATTCAAAGCTGACAGTGATGATGTTGCATTAATGGTATGTGAGAGACTTTGTGGGAATCAGCTGAGAGCATCAGCAAAGAGAGCAGTGTGTGTTTTCACTTGGTCCAGAGAAGAGATGGGAGCAGTTTCAGTAAACTCATTGATAAGGGGGGGGGGGGGCATGAAGTAAAATATGGACAGATTTTGGCTATAAAATGGATGAAAAAGGCAAGTCCTTAAACACGGCAGCACTGCTGTGCAAATGCTGTGTCTCGCAAAGGGAGGCAATGCGTCAAATCTGGCTAGACGTCTGTCAGACGAACATCCCAACAAATTCAAAGACCGACAGGTGACAGTTGGTTATTGTGCTCCCGTTGTGTCCACAAAAGACATCAGAGTGATCGAAAAACCTTTCCGCATTCATCCATTTATTGACAACAGAGAAGGGTCTATTTTACAAATGACCCAGACTCGCCGATTAATTCACCTCGACCGTGACTCAAACCATGATATTAATAAAGCCAAACTGATGCTCAACATGTTTCTTGATAATACTTAAGTTTAATTTTAACTGACCCGACTATTATTAAAACATTTTCATTTGAAATAAAGCAAAATAATAACAGTTGAGAATATTTTCCCCTATTTTCCACTTAGTATTGCTAGCAAAACAAAAATTTTGGTATCATGACAGCACTACCACTGGCACATGTCAATAACGTGCATCATCCCAAAAATAAATGAACCTCTCTATTGTAGGAGCCAATGAGATGTTTGTGTAGGATCAACAACAGTGCTGCACGCATTGTGATGTTAGCTCCCTTCTGACCTGGACATCTATGCCTGCTCTCTGTCCAATCACATTTATTCCCCTGTGGCATGTTTTTACCAGGTCGAAACCTAGCTTCATCCGCAAAGATGAATGTATGTCAGTTTGCCTGACTTCCGTCTCCATCCACAGTTTTACAGTACTTTACATTAAGAATAGCTGTGTATGTACCTTATTTGGTTACTGAACAGACAACTTACCTGGACAAATTGAAACTGGGGTTTTTTCAAACATTCACTGTTTCTCTCAAAGGGCACAGTATACACCTGCTGTATCCTTATTTTATGTTTCTATAGGACTCTGGCAGTTTTTCTTGTGCTGACTATTCACATTCCCAAAAGTAATATTGTCTGCCAGCATTCTGTCCCGAATTTCCCACAGTTGTATTGCACTGTTGGCAATTACCATGTCACCAATAGCAATTTTGTGTGCATCTGAAAATATTCTGCCTCGTCCCTCTGTGGCAGGCAACTTTTGAATCCTACTGTAAAACGTGAAACAGTCAACATATTTCAAAATGTCAGTACATATAGAAATATAAACATACTGTATTGTACTGTAATATGTAGTTCAATTATAGTTAAAGGGTGAACATCTTGCCTGTTGTTTTGCCGGAAAATTCGTAATATTGATGCAACGGGTGAACACTGCAGATTTGGTTATAACCTTAAACTGGCCTCTCAAAGAGAGATCATGGTTAATAACTATGGCCCTTATTAACACCGCTCTTGGTCATCTTCTCCTTTGCCTTCCCTGCATTCTCCATCTCCTTGCTGTTAATTTTTCCCCACCATCTCATCTTCCTTAATCCATGTTTCCAAATATGAGATTTGCCTAAATAGTAGCCATTCTATGTTTAATGGGGGTAGATGTCTGTTTTTAGTGTAAGTGACAAGCTATTGTTTTGAAATAATAGGTTGCAGCCTAAATTGTAGTGTATGAGTATGTCTGGATTATGCAGTTGATTGCATTACCAGCAATGCATTCCAGACTTTCAGCCCATGTTACTAATGACACTAGCATTTATACCATGTCTCATGGTTATGCCGCCTTGCATGTTTTTAGAATTGTTCTGATTCAAGTGGAAAAAAATGTCGAAGTATATGGATTTGTTTTTAAACATGGGTCATTGTCACAAACTCAACACATACCAGTTCATATCATCATAACGTATCAGTTTATTTTTTCATTAATTTTACTGTGGGGTTGCATCATATTATTGTCTAAAATGTTGATTTTGCCTTTGAGTTAATTAGCTGCAGAGTAAAACAATTGACAGTATAAACAATTGAAGAAATTAATATGTATCTTATACTAATTGATGTCTTGCGGGTTATAAATAAATTTGAAAGGTTTTAAAACATATTAAGTTTTGTGTTATTTGTTCTTAAAACTGCAAAAGTTGTGCCTATTTGGGGAAAATGGTTGAGAGATCATTAAATCACAGTTACAAATGACATTATTAATATACCTAAGGTAATGTCAATTGTTCTGCACAAAATTCAAAGACTGTATTTCACTGTAACATTTTGTTTTCTGTTCGTGAGAATGACCAACTGTAGTCATTGAAGGATACTGCCATGCTTTCATTTTCAGAACAAAAGGGTTTGATCTTGATGTGGATTCAGATAAACCTTATTAACCATGTTATTTCTTCAGCACTGAGAATTTGTTAGGGTTAAATAATCTAAATTTAACAAATGAGTTTGTCAGGTTTAACAGTGATTACTATGTGCTCTATTTTGATCTTTGTTTTTTTTTTTTTATTTTATTTTAATTTTTAGGAACACAAAGAGTCTTGTTTATCAGTTTCCGCAGACAGTCAAAGCATGGTTGGTTCAGCCTCGGACACTCATTTTAGCATGGGCAAGCCCTCCACTGCTGAGTGCAGGAGTAATCCATCTGACTGTACCCCCAAGATCAGGGCAGGTACTCAGTACACATCAGCAAACTTTGTATCATAACTAGCTAGTTTTTGTTAAATTTACCTATGCAGTGTATTATTTCTGTAGCTATGCAGGTCCCTGTCCACCTACCCATGTCATCTTTGCTTTATGTGCTGTGAATTGCCATTTTCCAGATCAGATGCCGGATGAAGAGGAGCCAAACATATCTTCTGCTGCTCAGCAATTGGACCTAACTGTAAAGCAGCATGGCTGGCCTTCTGGTGAAGAAGGTTCTTCTGGGGAACGGACTTCAGATATTCAGCCAGCAAGAAACAAACCCATCATCTCCCCAAAGGATATCCCAACCGCAGTTGCATCTTCGTCTTTAATTATGTCTTCAGCCGCCATCAGTTGCCCAGGGCCATCTTCTGCAACAAGTCAGAAGCTGAGTCCTGCTGGCAGTTTGGCCCCTACCATTTGTACCACTACTGAGTCAGTGACGGAAACCAAACCAGTACAGTCCCTGAATACACACTCCCCTCTCTCTCCTTCCAGATTCCCCCAGCTGAATCTAGCATCTTTGCCTCACTTCACCTTTGATTCCTCCATCAGGTGCTTTTTGCTGTTTGATATCTCCAGTTGTCTTTAACAACAAATTGAAGGCCCAAAGCCTGGAATTAGTTTCTTTATCGTTTTTTGGAATAAGGCTCGTTCTAATGGGGCTTTACCTGTCTTTATCCCAGTATGACAGACTCAGTCACGTCCCAGAACAGGGACACCGCTCAGTTTCTCTCTGAGCAGCCGGTTGTCTGGAAAGGCTCTGTCAACATGCACACCGTCACCAAGTTTGCTGCCAAGGCTTATTTGGTCTCTGGATCTTTTGAGTACCTGGAAAAGGTTAGACCATGGTGCCATTATTGTTACCGATCCATTTCATTTTTAATCCGGTGCTTTTCTTAAATAGTTGGCATGCAAAATCTTCAGTTCATCAAAATGTTATAATTTAAATCTTTTCATAGAGGAAAATAATCTCATTTTAACCCAAATGGTTATACAGCTGAGTTTTGCTAATATTGTTTTTTTTTGTTTGTTTAGAATTTGCCGTGCTCTATACAGATTAGTGGTCGTATCTCCCCTAGCACAGTGTGGGACTATGTGGGGAGGCTTAAGGCATCTCTGTCAAAGGTAAATGGCACCGACAGCATCAATATAAACAAACAACCCAACGGTGACTGTGGAATTCTGAATTGGATCAGTGCCGTTCTTTTTGTTTCAGCACTTGTGCCTCATTCGTTTCTGCGCATCAGTGGGAGAGGAGGAAAGGGCCTATGTCTCGCTGTTCTCTTATTTGAGCAGTAGAGGACGCTTTGGTGTGGTGGCCAATAACAACTCGCACATCAAAGACCTCTATATCATTACCCTAAATGCCAAAGCCCCCATCCCCTCCAAACTATTACCTTTTGAAGGACCAGGTAAGCATTTGGAAAGCAGGGTTATTGGAAATTTTATTTGTCATGTATAAAGTCTAAAATATGCATATGGATATTGATTGGTTGACTTTTTGGGGGTATATTATGCCTCTTTCTTTTACTGGTCAAAGTCGTAATTGCAGTTATGTATGAAAATAATACTTGTAGATTTTCTGTTTTTCACTATAGCTTAGCAGAAAACTAGGTGCTGCACGCTAGCATCACATCTGTTATTTGCATTTTTAGTGACAGGATAGACAGTGTCCCCCCCTCCATCCAGCTTTAATGGACTGGTCCTACTTTGAACTACCCGGCTTTCTTTTCATGTTGGACTTTAATGATACAGGTTGTTTCACTAGCAAGTAAACATAGTAGGAAATGGCATGAAGATACAAGACTGCCATTATTTCTCCCGTGTTACTATCCCGCTAAAGTGGTCGACAAATTGTGAACAGGCATGGACACATTTGAACAAATGGATACAAACATTCGAGACTAACCTTAGCGTCAGTGGTGGAGTAAGGCAGAGGCTATCTTGAGCTATGCCTAGGACCATGGCAGCAAAAGGGAATGATTTAAGTTTTTTTAAATTTAGCCTATCGATTTGCTGGCGTTATACCCACCTGCCCCCTAATTGGCAAATTTTACTGATAGCTCTCCTGCTGCTGCTCTAATTGGTAAGTTTTGCCGCTGTCATCCTGTGCTTTGATTGGTGTATTATTTGTTCCATTGTTTTTAAATCCCTCTCTTTTCTCTTTTAACTCCCCCAAAAAAATAGCTTAAATGGCCCAGTTAGGGGGCCCCAGAGATGTTAGTCCACCCCTGGATATAGCCTAAGTTCTTTGTTTCTGAAGAATGTTGTGCATTCCATGAGTGCTAGATAGGTCAACCTGACAAATCTAAATTATTAATAATCCATATGACCTCATCCAGAGGGTGGGGTTTGGTGGAAGACTTTCATCATGATGGGTGTACAAAACGTGAGTGTTATTAGCATCCTGCATAAGGCACCATCTGTAAACACACTGTTGGGTGCTATGATTTCAGGGTGTCTTATAGATGTGAGGTTTTCCAGATTTGTTCTACATGCTAAAACAGTTGCTGCTCTACTGCTTTTATGACACTAAAGGATTTCAGGATGTGAGACCATGATGGATGGTCAAAGATGAGTGTATGACTGTTCAGAACAGGATCTCAGACTTCCCATGTGTAAAAAATGTGTAAAAAAGAATACAAATTCTGCACATTATGCAGAAAATCAGTAACAAAGCATTTTTTTCCAGTGTGGAATTCATTCTGGGTGTTAATTGTAATAATATGCCTAATGTTTCATAGAAAGCAGCAATTGTTTTGTAACACGTAAATATTTCAATTATGTAGTGTATGGTTAGTTGTTTTTTTCATTTCACATCTGTTAAGCCTAAAAACTTTAAAATGCAGTTGTATTGAAATGCTGCACCATTATGAATAATCCTTCTACCCCCAAAATTAATGTTTAGAATATTTTTGTAAATATTTGTATTTATAATTTCCTTGCTTTGCAAATTTCTTTAAAATTTTGCAATCCTTTGTCTTAAAGGACTGGAGTCAAGTCATCCCGATCTTCTCCTTGGGCTGGTCATCTGCCAAAAGCCAAAGTCCGCTGCAGTCCCTTCAGAGAGCAAGGACAAGATACTAAAAGTTAAAGTCATTGCGTCAGAAGAAACTGCTCTCCCAGCTCAACAGCCTGTTCCCAGATCTGGCTTGAAGCATGGGAATGCAGAGCTGCTTGATACCAAAGTATCCTGTACAAGTTCAGATTCCTCTGTCTGCATTCCCCCCCCTATATCCTTACAAAGTTCATTTCTGACATCACCAGCTGTGACACAGCTTTCACCTGTCAGGTCGCCTTCTAAAAGTAGTTTGGTCACAAATTCTCC
>JAODUD010000107.1:6977421-6995384 GCA_026784285.1 Stomatorhinus walkeri
ACCCTCCACATCTGACATTTCACCATCTTCTGCTCCCAGTAATGCATTTTTTTTAAAGCAGAGGCATGATGATGGTGTCAGGTCGCCTTCTAAAAGTAGTTTGGTCACAAATTCTCCACCCTCCACATCTGACATTTCACCATCTTCTGCTCCCAGTAATGCATTTTTTTTAAAGCAGAGGCATGATGATGGTGCCTCATCTCACGGCTCTGTTGCTGAAATCATAAAACCTAAAGTCTGCGATCCAGTAGAGCAAATATTTGATCAGATTTGCAAAGGTGAGGAAGATGATGACAATGACAGACCATATGACCCAGAGAAAGAGTATAATACAGGAATGGACATGAATGAGACCAAGAGTAATAGAGACAATGCGAATGAATTTGCAGTGAACCAATCTACTGATGCATCAGCTGTCAATGTTGATGATGGAGCCTTTGACCCAGAGGATGGAAGTATCTTTGAGGAACTGCAAAGCCTCACTATGGGCATCTCAGCCCAGGTGATGAATTCACGCGACAGCAGAACTGCCTCTAGAAGTGACTGCTCAGTGCTGATGGAAAACAAGAAAATGCTGGAGAAGCTGAACAAGGAAATTGAATTACAGAAACGGCAGCTGGAAGAGCAGGAAGAGACACTACGTCAACAGAGAGCAGCCATTGGCTTGTCGATGGCCCATTTTTCCGTTTCTGATGCTTTAATGTCACCACCTTCAAAGTCCGTACAGCTAAACAGTAGGCTGGTAGGACTAGGTGGAAACACAGTGGGACTACTGTCAAAGCATTCAGCAGCACTAACAATAGACAGTATAAGTAGTTCTAAAAAGAGTGATGTCTTGCATGAAACCACAAATACAAACCTGATATCCCAATTTCTGCCAAAAGAGAAGACTTCTGCTCAGGCAAACGTTTCATGTGCATACCGATCAGAAGCAACCATACAGCCACCATCCCAGGAAGTTTCTTTCCTTGATACCGAAAGTGCAGAAATGTGCAATCCATTGTTTCACGAGAAAGAAGGTCCTCAAATGGAAAAAGCTACACTTCAAAAACACATCATTAAAGCTGTGAAAGATGAAAAAAATTATAGTGAGGATGAGATGGAAAGTAATTCATATGTCTCTTGGGAAAATTCAGTACACATTTTAAATACTTTAAGTCCTAAGTCCCAGACTACTTCTGTCGTCATGCCTGACACACATTCATCACAGCTTCCTGGAGTCACAAACTATCTGGGTGATAATCACGACCCTCTTATTCCAAATGCGGGACTGGAAAACCGCGACTTTGGGACCACTTGGAAAATGCTGCATCCTATAACATTACAGCATCAAATGGGGCAACACAAAGTACGGAATGAAAGTGACCAGACTGGGCCCTCAGATATATACTCTCCTTTCCAGAACGATTTGAGAAACACTGAACAGCAGTCTAATAGTTCTCAAAAATTTGTAAATAGATCCATCATAGGACTAAGAGACAATACCAAATGTGAACATGCAGACCAAAGATCACCTTCTCAGAACATGAGACAGATGGACCGTCATTCAAGAGAAGTTACAGAAGAGCCTTCCCAGATTTTTGATGGGCAGAGACATTCATACCAATCAAGGTTTAAAAAACCAAGATCCAGTGTTAATTATTCCAGACCTAATGTCCCTATCCATTCCGGTAGGATTCACCAGAACAATTTCGGTAGTAGCGACCCTCATTTTCCTGATCTGAGAGTTTTCTCTTCCGCTAATTTAATGAACCATGAGCCTCGAAAGCCTTTGTTAGATACACCGAAAGACACCGAGCTTCAATATCCTAACCACAAAAATCGTTTTCTGAATGAGATGGAAAATCACAATGTACATGAATCCTTGTGCATGAGCAGAGAAGCATATATTTATTCTCAGGATCTTTATAGTGGGCCTGCTCACAACATGACTGACTGGGGTAAAGGGCCAGTGTGTGATCCGTTTCCTCGGGGTCAAGAGATGCCTTCCTCTCGACATAGAGGGTCCTTTAGAGATTACACTGGGTTTCGCCCTTCTACACTCCAAGTGAAAGTAGGTCCTTCATCCTCACAATGTAGTGGTCCTCTAAACCAGCACACTAATTATTTTTCAGACTCTACTGAGCAAAAACAATTCAATTTTCAGCACCAGCATCTTCCATTGGAAGCAAGACCAACACGGAGGTCTGGCCCTTTACTTCCTACTCCTCCTGAATATTTAATTCAGATACCTAAGCACAATGATCAGAGTTCAGGCTTTTATTATCAAGGCTGCTGTAATCGCTATCCTGATGCGGGGAGAAAATGCACTTTCAGTAACAATTCAGTGTTGGAGAACAATGGAATTAGGCTAAGGAGAGCGAGCGGATCTCAGAGTGGCCGCCATGAAAAGGAGAGTTTTAAGTATCCAGAAGACTGGAGAAGAGATCAGGGTGGATTTGACAGCAAAGCATGGAATACTGATCTAGAAGTAGATAAACCAGGAGGACCAGAAAGATACCAAAAGAGAGACAGCAGAGGCAGGACAAAAGATGGTTATATGAAGAGGGGAAACTATCTCAAAAGACACCAGAAAGGAGACCGAGACAGAGACTGGAATAGAGTTTGTGACCGCGACTTTGAGAAGGACCGAGACAGAGACTGGAATAGAGTTTGTGACCGCGACTTTGAGAAGGACCGAGACAGAGCGCGTAATCAGTCAAGAAGCAGAGACAGGGATCTTAGGAAACATCTTGGACATGAACGAACCAGAGGTCATAGACAGGACATGAAGAGAGATAAAGACTTAGAAGGAGACACTGATACTATGTTACAAACAAAGAAAAAAAGGAAGAACCTGAAGTATGAAAGCTGAAAGAAGAATAGGGGGCCAGAAACAGATAACTGTTGACAACATTCCAGTATCTCGAAAATTTATTTTGTCTAGATGCTAATTAGTAATGGACATACATTATGCACAAGAACCTATATAATTAGGAATAGGTTCTTCAGTTTGTTTATTTTTGTCAAAAAGTTTTTCTAATTTCATTTTATTTGCCTTTGCAAAAGATGAATTTTGATCTCAATGGAGCGGCGCCGAATACTTACAATGTAGACTTGTAATACAACGAATGAAATGCAGTATTTATACAACACTGCTTAAATAGATGTCATAATACTTTCAAATTACATTAAAATTGCAGAGCACATTGGTAAGCATTTTCTTGCAAGATATAGAATGCAAAGCAGAAACCAAAGTAGCAGAAATGCATCTACCATTTGAACGGTTTCATAGACTGTACTCTGAAGGGAGGCCTAAAATTCAAAACTACAACCCATGTCATATATGTACGTGTAACAGTAATTCCAACAACAGCTGCAAATGTGAGTTGTTTTTATTATTACAAAACAGCCTTGATTTCCTCAATTCTGTAACTATTCCATTTCTTTTTTTTTCATTTACAAAATTTGTAAAGAATGTAAAGAAATCATCACAGCTACAACATTGCAGAACTTAGTCATCATCTGTCAAAAATGTCACTTCATACAGAATTATAACTGATGAATGGTACGAGTTCAAAAACAAGTCAGAAATTGTATCTTGCATTTCACAACTTTCAGACGTTCTGTGTGTTGAGGTATTGGGAATAGAACTTAAAAGTTTTTTTTGTGGCATTGGAAAAAAATTGATTTGGCGACTGGTCTGTGTTCCTCTGCAGAAGAGCATCCTCATAAGGGAAGCTAATCTGCACTTCTCAAAATCACCCAGAGATGGCACTATATGTCCATGTTGGAAGAAAAGACAACAATTGTGAACACCATCTGTACTGCATACAGCATTGTTTTTTATACCCACACGAATTACACGTCAGTGTCATTTGGCAATAAACCATTTCAATAGCCATTGCAATGTTTGTTAGCACCATATTTTTATTTTGTATTTACTGCTGGGGCATATTTAAATAATCCAATCACATATGACAATTTCTTCACATATAATTGTGTGTTTATGTGGCGAAAATCAGTGTTGTATTACTAACAACTGGAATGCAAAAATTCAATATAGTGTTGGATACTTAGAAAAGAATGATTTACTGAAAAGTGGCTTTATTCAATCTTTCTTACAACATGGTGCTATAGCATTTACTGTACATACAACAGTCACCCGCAAGTAATAAATATTATTTAAAAGAATGTAGATTTAATAGTTACAGCACCAGTACATAGTGGATGGTGAAGAGATGTAGATGTTAAAGCTATGAACACTAATGACATTTTACTTACAGTTGCTGTTTTTAAAGGGAATATAAAATCAAATTATGACAAAATAAGAATTGCCCTTAAGGAAAAAAAAAACTTCACAAGTCACTTTAAAAACCCACGAAGTGTTTGTCCTTATTTTGGATATATTTCTATACAAATATGTGAATGCATGTTGTGATTTCCTGTTATACACACATCTCCTTCACAGAGGATAAGTTCTTCATTTGACAGTTTTTATTTTATAAGGTTTTTCTTGTGAGGTAAAATTCTTCAAGCCATTAAAATGGACCTTCACACATGCAGCTTGACAGTGCAGCCACAGACTTACTGCAAAGACAAAAGATGTTTTAAAGGGCTTTTGCAGAAGGGATGCATTTGAAATATAGAGTAATGGAAATAAAAAAAAAAAACACATTTAGTCACATGCATCTTCAAAGCAACTGTCTGAAGTATCTTTGCATTAAAGTCATTCACTGGTTTTCTGTGTCATTTATTTATAGAACTTGGTTCCATAATTAAGCATATTTTCACTTCAGTCCAGTCAGTGTAGGGAGTTTTCCTCTTAATTCTCATTTTCTGTCTTTTCCACTGTTACCTTTTCCTTGAATTTTCACCACTCCACCGAGTGAATCATTACTTACCTGATTGTTGTTCTCTTTGTCTCTTTCCTTATCACTATGATTGTTTCTATTTACTTTTACATATATTAAAAGACATGGGACCTCCTCTTTCTTTAGACAGTTTAATGTTTCTTGGGATTGGTTGACTTCCCGGCAGCGACTGCTCCCTGGCATGCCGACGTGTCACAGATCCCCGGAGGACCCTGGTGTCCTGGTCTGCCCATCCGCCCTGGTTCTCCTGGCTCTCCTGGATCTCCAGGGGTACCGTCTCGCCCATCTTTGACTATTCCAAGCACTCCTGGAAGACCTAAAACCACAGAAAAGGCAAACCTGAGCAAAAAGTGGCAACCACATTAATTCTGCATTTTTGCATGTTTACAAAAGCAGGATGCGGATGAACCCATAACTCGGGTGTACCTTGGTGTCCTTGGTCTCCTGTCGGCCCTACAATGGCTTTACCGAGTGGTCCTTTGTCTCCGTTTTCACCAACATCACCTGCAGGTAGGGAACGGTAATATGCAATGAAATGTACAGCAAGATGTTTTGAGTATTGACAGATTGAAGAGATTCAACAAATGTAGCCTTATGGGTAGTATATGCGGTCATACAGGTAGTATACATAGCCTTGTGTGTGGTATATGCAGCCTTATAGGTAGCATACATAGCCTTATGGATAGTATACGTGGTCTTACAAGTAGTATACATAGCCTTATGAGTGGTATATGCGGCCTTACAGGTAGTATACATAGCCTTATGGGTGGTATATGCGGCCTTACAGGTAGTATACATAGCCTTATGGGTAGTATACATAGCTTTATGGGTGGTATACCTAGCCTTATGGGTAGTATACGCGGTCTTACAGGTAGTATACATAGCCTTATGGGTGGTATATGTGGTCTTACAGGTAGTATACCTAGCCTTATGGGTAGTATACGCGGTCTTACAGGTAGTATACATAGCCTTATGGGTGGTATATGCGGTCTTACAGGTAGTATACGCAGCCTTATGGGTAGTATACTGTGTGTCCTACTGGATAGAATACATTGCCTTACAGGTAGTATACACAGCTTAAAAGGCAGTGTACATTGTCTTACAGGTAGTATACATAGCCTTGTATGTAGTATACATAGCTATATGGGTAGTCCTGTTTCTTACCTCTGGGACCTGGGTCGCCAAGATCACCTGGAAGGCCCCGGTACCCTGGTGGACCACGAGATCCAGGATGTCCTATCACACCTGTTTCCCCAGGCTGACCTGGAGGACCAGCAGGTCCTGGGCGGCCAACCATACCAGGAGCCAGCGGTCTCCTTAAATTAGCGGCCAGTTGTGCCATCTGATCTAAGGAGCGAAAGCAAAGACTTAAGTTCAAAAACCATGTATTTTAACCGTTTATTTCAAAACGGTAAACATTATAACAACATACATATCTTCTCGATTCCGTTGTTTACATTTTGAAGTAGGTGCAATCTTTTTTCTCACCATCAATCATGTCGCTACACAGCTCTCTGATGTGCTGTTCACTTGCCAGTTTACCCTTTAAAAAAGGTACATTTCAATGAAAAACCAAGTGCAATTTCACAAAAAATATAACAAATGGTAGGATGAGGTTATGTGGTGCATACAGTGTGATGCTTGTGAGATGTGTAACACCCAGAAGGATGTGCTTAATTATAAATCCCCTTTAATCAGCAGGTTAATCAAAGGCACTCACAGGAACGCCGGTCTTTCCAGCAATGCCAGGCAGGCCCTGTTCCCCTTGGAAGCCCATCAGTCCCGGCTTTCCCGACAATCCCCTGGGGCCCATCTCACCCTGGGGTCCTACCACACCCTTTGGCCCCAGCTCGCCCTGTTTCCCTGGCTGAAGAAGGCAGTGGGAGTGCATATTAAACACAGGAGGGTCTCTATGGTTGTCCGATTAATGTAAATAATAAAGGAATCATCACTGGGAATTCTGCCGATGACTGGTTAGTAAATGCATTCACAAAAAGTTCATGGATATTATACATATGGATATTCTCTCTAAATATGGTAATCAAACAGTGCGAACAAGGTGCATGAGAGCACTTGAGATAATGATACTAGTTGTGCACTGAGTCTGGCAAAGCACAGTATTATTCATGCTCAAGTGACCCAGTTAAATTTGGAATGTAACCTGGAATTGTACATAATCAGTTGATGCACTTTAACACAGGAGAGTGTGAAGGATGCACGTTGTTTGCTGCTTGTGGGTGTGGCCTGGGCCCACGCCAGGCAGAACAGAGCAAGGCCAGGGTACACCCTGGGTGATATGCCACTCCTGTACCTGGCACATGTATGTCCTCACATGATGGCCAATTTAATGTAATCAGTTCATGAAACTGTTTTTGGGGATTGTAGGAGGAAATGTACATGACACAGGAAGAATGTGCAAACTCCACACATACACAGGCGGGGTGGGATTTAATGCCCAAATCAGGTGCGACTCACCTCGCCTTTCTGCCCTACGGGACCAAATGGACCCTAAAATATTGAAAACAGGAAAAAAGTCATAAGTAGTACGAGTAGCCACAGTACTTATGCACCTTTTCTATGTCCCATTTTGATAAACATTGTAGTTGTAATGTTGATAAAGTATAACATATGAACCTGCAGCCATGGATATTGCTGAAAAGTAATATACAAAATGTCAACATAAATTTTAGCAGAGCAGGACAGATGGGCATTAGCACATACCGGTTCTCCGTTCTCCCCAGGGAGACCATCACTTCCTGCAACACCCTACACAGCAAAACCATAGAGGGCCAAGTGTCAGCGTGACATAAACAGGAAGCCACATGTAGTTTGTATGCCTACTCCCTCCGCCAGCCAGAGAAGTATCTAGTTCTTAATGAACAAGTTTATTGAGTTCTCATTTTTATTGATTCTTATCTTCCACCTACAAGGATGCTGAATTATATTACTGGTGGGATTTGTTTTTGCTGTGCTCTAGGCAGGCACACAGATATAGTTATGATTCTCATGCACTTTCCAATGGCCCTGAAATGCGCGCATGTACTCACCATGTCACCTTTGGGGCCTCCAGCTCCAATCGGACCCTAAGAGTAACAGAGAGAGTCAGTCAGCGAGAGGCAGTGAGTGTCCTGTGATGTGTAGTCGGGGAGGGGGGCATGAGGGGGCTCCGGGTGGCCAGCATAAAGACAAGCTTTGTTCTGCCACCGCTCACTGAACAGGGGGCTGCTGTTCTGCCTCTCCCAGGAGCCGCTAGTGCAAACCCAGCCAAGATGGAGACGCCTTCTGCGCCCCGTCCTCCTACATGGCCGCGCTTCCTCCTGCGACAGGAGAGCAGCCAGACTGCTGGCCTTCACAGGGGTGTCGCTGTATGCAGCATGTGAGCTTGTGGTCATGTTGCATATGCTCTTATTGCAAATGGCCCGCTCATGGTGCTCAGCTACTTATGACGCTCATTAGCCTTATATCTGCTCCTGTTCCATCCCAAACTGAGCTGGACAGTCATTTCACACTCTGTGTTATTTTCATGCTCTGTTACATTATGCTAAGAGCTAAGAGGCTGTGTTGTTTTTCTTTTTCTCATAGCGATTAGCTCAGTAACTCTGGTTAATGCTGAATCACCAGAAGTTCACTGCAATGTGATTTACTGTAATTGTGCGCTATCCTCTTTAGCCACTGAAAAGCTGTGCTACTGCATTTCCTGTCTGACTATAGTATATACAAGAGGTTGTAACAGTTTGCTGATAAGCCAATGCGACCACAAACACTAGAGTACTAAAAGAGATTCTAAGTAACAATGGCAGTCTGGTGTGTCTGTGATCTGTCTCACTTCACATTAGTCGCCTTATTATAGCCAAGGCCGAGGTCAGACTGCTCAGATGAACAGAGGTTATTGATCTGGGAGAGGCTGTTTGATAGATACTAGCATTGTGGTCATACTGCTACCAAAAGCAAGCTTAATGCTGGGATATTTGAGAGAGTACATTGTCTTTTTGTGCATGAGGTCTTCACAACCGTGCAGGTTTGTGCATGAGTACCTCTCCACATGCAAACTGCAGGAGAGTCTACTCACTGTCAGGGTCAGGTAAAGCACAGTTAGGTGCGGTTAGGTGTAGTCAATGGATTGTTTCAATGTCTTTATTAGCGGTACACCAGAAAAACGGTGATGGCTTAGAAGATTAATACAATGACAAATGCCAGTAATATCATGATTTGAATAGGACATTAATACCCTTTATAATGAAACTAAAATTACAGTCATTATAGTCATAAGTGTGACACATTATGCATTGTTCAGACCATTCAATATGAGTTTAATACAAAGCAGGAATTTGTGTAAGAAGACCTTTGTTATAATGAGTGTAACTGTCATACTAGACTACCACTCACCCTCTCACCGAATTCCCCACGGATTCCGGTTGGACCAGGAAGGCCGGGTTCTCCCAGATCTCCTTTCGGCCCCTTCCAATCACAACACAGGCTGATTATTCCCTTTCAGCACTCGACACCGTACATTCACGAGGGATATGCACCAATCGCAGCTACACAAGCTGAAGACACAGCAGTAAATGGCAGTAAAACAGCAAATGTTTCCCACACCTACAATATTTCAGGTTATATATCAGTTTCCTAATCTTATTTTCAGACAGATTTAAGTGATGCAAATTGGAAATGTTTTTGTGCTTTGTTTGAACTGGCATGTACTTTAAGGATCAGTATACTGTTGACCTTGTTGCATGTATGACATACCTTTCGCTAATCAACAGGTATTTAACGAAAAAGATACAATATTGATGGATTTATTAAGAATTACACATAAAATGTAACACACCAACCTGGAAACCCCTGACACCTGCAGCTCCAGGTGGTCCTTGCAGTCCAGTGCCCCCCTGGGAAGGAGATGACACCTCAGCACTAGAAGCAGAACTCGCAGTGCGCCGTCACACTTCCCCACTGCCCATGTCACTCTGACTCCTGAAATGTTCTCAACGTATTTCAGTGGTATCTGATTATGTCCAGGAAGGCTGCAGGGGCTGCACTGTTGTGTCCCAGTACTCAGTTATTATTAAATCGCCTGACATACAGCAGCCTCTATTGGCCAGTGTTTGGCAGATGTTTCTAACCAGGGAATGGCTGCCATATTCTGCAAGGTACACAGATACCGTGGGTTTCTGTAGTGTTCCAGAAGGCAAAACATTGCATGTAAGATGAGCCTGGTTGGTCACCTGGATTTTGCACTTAAAACATTATATGTTGATAAGCATTCCAGTCAGCAAATTATTAATTCCTTGCAAATTCCAGGTAATTTTACTTGTTCTCAAAATAAAGGTCTGATTGAAAGAGCAGGGAGTGAAGGCAACCTTTAGACTTTATACTCCATTATGGGACATTCCTACCACTAACACAGTTCCTAAGTTTTTAAACTCATGTGGCATAAATTGATTGATACAATATATGTATAATTCTGTTCCATGGTAAACTGTTGTCATGGCCACGGCTATTTAATACAGAAATGTTTTGACAGCACAAAAGCTGACTTAGGTAACCACAGATACATTCAACACTTCCTCCAGATCAGGGGTCACCAACCCTTTTGAAACTGAGAGCTTCTTCACGGGTACTGAGCCATATGAAGGGCTACCAGTTTGATACACTCTTCTTAAATAACAAATTTGCTCAGTATAATAAACATGTTTAAAATACGTGTTAAGATACTGTCATTTTCAAAGCTATATAAATGCAAATGTATTTAAAGAAAAATAGCACCAGGATAAAATTAAATTTTAGATACTGCTCACTGGTGAGTTGTGCTATTTTTAGAACAGGTCTGTGGGCGAATCATGTGGTCATTGGGGGCATATTGGTGCCCGTGGGCACCATGTTGGTGACCCCTGCTCCAGAGCAATTCTTATCCCCTGTGCACCCAACCTACATAGGACTCAGTATCAATAATCCCATTCTATAAATCTGGAGAAGCTTTATCTTTCCTCATTCTGCAATGATAAACACATTTCCTAGAAAATGTCTGAATATATGTGAGGGGAGAAAATGGTTTTTGAATCGATACATCTCACTTTGGCTAAACACTTTCATCCACAGGTAATGATAAACGTGTGTTTGAAGTCCTACAGGTTTCATTTGGAAATAAGCAGCTAGGTCTCTATCTCAGATTCACTTTAAAGTACAGTGGTAAAACAAATTTCGCTGTTCATATTTGATAGTATAATACATATCAATATAATTCCATGCTGAGGGTGTCCTGAAATCAAAACAAAATTTTAAAAACTGAAAGCTGAAAAAAGACATTACTTCAATTTTCCGAGGTATTCAGATGAAATGCATACTGAAATAACACTACCCTATCAGATGAGGTCCATGAAATTCTTCTAATCAAACATCAGATGTAATTTCACAGAAAATATGATTTGCCTTGCTGATTTAACTAAAAATGAAAAATTATTTTTTCTCTGAACAGTAATAATGAATTCTAAAAATATCTGTATTCAATTTATTCAAATGCTTTTTTTAGGTAATACACAACTTGAAAGGAGTCCATGGTTCATCACTGGCACTACAGATTCACTAGTTGAGTCAGTAGCGTTTCCATTTTTAGTGTAGCTGTATGGGAGACTGGGTCATGCTGAGTTGCACACAGGCCCGGTGTTCAACCAAAGTACTTACTGCCAGTCCTCTAGGGCCAGGCTCACCCCTCTCGCCAGGGATGCCAATATCACCCTGTGGAAGGAGCCAGTCCATTTTAATGTAGACAATAACAAATTGCAGGAGTGCTGCTAATACTGGTTTATTGAGCTAGTATCAGGAGGAAATTCATTGTGAAGTCTTAAAGCACGTATGTAAGTCGCTCTGGCTAAGGGCGTCTGCCAAATGCTGTAAATGTAAAGGTAAATACTAATGTACAGTCAGCTCAAATCTGTAAATAAGCTCCTGGTCAGGTATAATACTCTGCTGCTGAAAAATACTACAATAAATTAGTGCCTTTGCATTAAATTCAATAGAAAAAGGTATTTTCAAACTATTGTATTGACAAAACCATTACTTGCACACATTATTCATACATTGCAGTTTACAAAATTGCACAACAAAAGCCACAAGAAAACACCTTCAGCGGGTAGAAAATTAATGTAATCAACAGCGTAGAAGGTGCATTTTTCTGCTGGGTATTCCAGCACAATATGCAAAGCCACGTGTCTCAGGTAAATGCAGCTTAGACTAACAAGAGCCTGGCTTACAAAGCCCATCAGATACATACAGGAATACCTGGCTCTCCAGAAGGTCCCGCCTCTCCCATCTCCCCTTGATCACCCTGGACAAAAGAAACACTCGGGTGGAAATCCAAGCAGATACATCAGCGGAGTGCTGTCACACATAGGGAATGCCCACGTGCCCAGACACCATAACAGTCTTTGTGGCACAAAATAAGCATTGTTCTTTGTAGTCTACTGAAGCGTCAGGATGCACTGTCACAGAAAGGAAGAAATGTTACTTACAACTGCACCTTTGGCCCCTTTGGAACCTGCCTTTCCCGGCAAACCCTAAAATAAAGACAAGAAACACATTTAAAGAGTTGCATAAATAAATTATCTAGAATTGTACAGTTAAATCATGAGAATTAGCTGAAAGAAGAAATGTTTTTCATTGTAGGGATGATCGATTGGAGACTTAATGTTACTTTGAAGTGGTGATTAGCAGACTTAGCATGTACCTGTGTGATACACATGAGTTTAGGCAGCAAACAGCACATGATCTATGGTGGAAGTGCGCCGCACACTATCGGCCTCCAGCTGCCCGACATTAAGGGCTCTCTCATTACCTTCAATGTAGGCAGTGAGCCATTCTGCAGACCCCAGTGTGACTTTACAAATAACACAGTCCATGTGGCTGACTTATGATCTGTGCCATAAATAGAGGGAAAGTTCCCTTGACTTACAGGAAGACCGTTAGGGCCTTTTTCGCCTGGAACCCCGGGTCGGCCTGTGTCACCCTGCCCATGGAAAAATGGTTTCATCATTACATGCACCGTACTCAGTGTGTACAAGATGAAAGAAAAAGAAGACGTCCATCACTTACTTTCTCTCCATCTATGCCCTGGGTGCCATCCTTCCCGTCCCTGCCCGGAATTCCCTAGAAAATGAAACAGAGGCAGATTTTACTGCTGCACACACAGGAGTAGAACCATATTTAAAAATTTGCACACACACACACTTACTGGTTCCCCTTTAGGTCCTGATCTTCCTAGGCTTCCTTTTGGACCAATTTTACCCTGTAAAGGATAAAGGACAATTGATTTTTTTCCTTTCTAGGAAACTGAACAGCACAGCTTTCTGAGGAAATGACCATTCAGCATCACCTTTCCAGCAGAACAGTGTACATAGAGCAGAGCGCTGATCTGCTGGGCCTGTCAGAGTCACCGGAAACTAGCGCGTTACTCACAATGTCCCCCTTTGGTCCCTTGAATCCCTCAGGGCCTCTCTCTCCAACGTCACCCTGGAATTATCAAATGTTAGACACATATTTCTTTATTGTTTAGAATTAAGATGAAGACAAGTCATTTTCAGAAGCAGATACCTGATGCCCATAAACGGGCAGGGGTAATCATTCATTATATGATAGCAATGGTTAAGCAACAGGTGACAGTAGCAATTAAATGGAAATGAAATATCAGTGGATTATTTAAGACTACATTTGAATGGGCAAAACTTCAGAATTCCAAGGGAAGTTCATTATAAAAGAAGGGAAAGAGAAAATATGGGTTAATTGATTACGCCAGAAGTGATATGTTACATGAGTCTGTTACAACAAGGGAGCTATAAGGGGGGGGGGTGGTTGGGGGGGTTCGGATGATTCCAAGGGCCCCTGAATTTGCAAAATAATTGGGTTGGGGCCCAAAATCTTTAGCAACGCCCCAAACCAAAACCAACATAACTTTTCAGACCACAATCCTGTTGTACTTGGTTTCTACTTTTAAGTTATAAATGGCCTTGTCTATCAACGTTTAAAAATCAGTAAAAACCTAGAAAAAGTTACGTTTAGATGCTATTTATGTTTGAGAACCTAGTTATCGGCTAGATACGGGTTTTTTTCACAGATTGTTTGCAATAAGGGACATAATGTCAAAAGGTCAAGTGGGTAAAATTTTCAATTTACAGTCAATATTAGGTGGATAATTTATTTTACAAGTAAGTAATTATTCAGTATTCAGTGAGAACTCAAATTGAATAGAAATGTGTGCAGCTCAGTTACAACATGTTACAATAATTTATTATCCACGGCTAGAGTAATCACTTATTATTCCTATGTAGTGCAGCTGATATTATCCAGCATCCTACAGTAATTCAAATGTCAAGTAGAATAGATAATGGTATATAGAAAAGGTAAGCCTTTTAAGCATTTATAACAGAGAATCAGTCTATGTAATAATAGGGGATCATGATTCATTTTCAAGAAACATGCACTGTTATCATCAACGTTAATGTGTACAAAGCAGCTTGCAAAAAGGAACACTTACTGTTTTGCCAATGACACCAGCAATACCGGGTTTGCCACGGAAACCGGACGCACCCTAAAATAAATTATATAAAAAGAGAAATGTGGGAAAAGAAATAAAATGTCAAACACATCTATTCTGAATCAGATCTATTTGATACACCTGATAATGTGTAAAAGTGTTTATTGTCAATAGTATGGAGACTGCTCTTCTGTTCTCATGATGCTTTAAGCTTCACAGTGAACGTCAATCGCTAGTTCAAAGAGATGGACAGGCTGTGTGGAAGTGAAGCCATGTCCTCTGACCTCCAAGACGTACAAATCATGGAACTCACTCTGTCACCCACTGGCCCCACGGGGCCCTGAAGTCCCCTCAATCCACGGGGACCCTGCAAAGCAGCAGTAACAGTTTAGGTCTGGCCAGGCATAACCTCAGTCACAGTTAAGTCACAGTTCAGGTTAAGCTTAGGAGATTCTTATAGGCTAAGGAAGTTCAGTTTATGTCTGGAATGTGCTGATTTTTCCATGCATGGGCATAAGCACCAACCTGGAGACCGACGGTGCCAGGAATGCCAGGTGGGCCTGGTGGCCCAGGGTCACCCTGCAAGGAAACACGCTTATTAAGTGGCGAAAGGCATGACACATGCACAATGGCTGGCTTGTGCTAAGCAGCTTTAAAAAGCCCATGTACAATATCACAAACTGATCACACAAGACGAGAAACTAATATGAGCACGGTGGACGTGTCCTGTGACCTCTGCAATCTGACAATGGGGAACTAGAGTTTATGTGTTTATTCTCACCTTCTCTCCATCTTTGCCAATCTCCCCCTTTTCACCCTTGTGACCTGTGTGACCCTGGACAGTGCAAAGAGAGAAGCACTGTCAGCCTTGTGGAGTGGAGTATGAGATATGCATGTTTGATATGAAAGCTTCTGAAAAACTCTTGGTATTTTTAAATAACGCTTCTGTAGTGAGGCACCTTGAATCCTGGCATCCCAGGAGCACCAGAGGGACCTGCAGGGCAGATCGCTGGGCACTGAGAGGGTGAGAATGCGAAACAAACCCAAAACAGTGTGAACAAAGCAAGGCTCACATATTCAACTCGAATTACAAGTGTGTCCATGTGTACACATTATTAATAGAACAGGTCATGTGACCTTTCAATTATAATGCATATGAAACAAGGAAGCAGCTGTCCAAATTTTAAAATAACAAAAAATCTTGCTATATATGTTTGCATAGTGTAATCTCACAAATGAACACTTTTTGGAAAAATGAACAATTTCTGGAACAATGGAATTTTGAGAGTACTGGTTGATATTTTTAGCTCTAGCTATGAATGCTTGACACAATGGATTCTGAGGGACTCACCAGAACATCTCCGTTGGCATCAGGAAATGCCCCTGAAAGACCCTTAAAAACAGGACATGTGATCTCTGTCATTGACACAAAAGACCAACAAGGCACACCGATAGCATCTGATACACAACATCTGCTCATTCCACCTAAAGAGTGTTCAGGCTTTAAATAAATGAACAGGTACATGATGAATAGCATTTCTTTCTTTGCCTGAAGTGCCTACCCAAGTCAGTATCAGTGTTAAAATCAGAAAACAGTTGCATTATGTATAACACTGTTGATTGATCACTGCAAAAACATTAATAAAACCTAATAAATTCATAAAATAGGAAGCATTAATGACAATGATATAGAAACCTAAGGAATGACCAACATTATATAGCTATATAGCTCACTGTGGTTTTAGTTACATACAATACACAGTATAGTTTATATTTATTTAAATATTAACCCAGAACTCATTACTCTTTTTTTCTTTGTTCATGACAACCTTTAAGGATGCCATGAATCAATGTTTTTTTTATATATCACTCTATTCTACATGCAGTACTTGGATAAGGGTTTGGTGCCAAGACACTGCTTGTATGTGTATACAGACCACAGATCTGGTCCACTCTCACTGATCTGTCAGTGCTTATGTTGCACATTGTATCCAAGTGGTACCAGGAGGGTATGAGATTGGATATAGATTCTGTTCAGAAGGACATCATTCATACATTTCTGAAGGTCTTCTTGGTAGGGCAGGAATTTTCAAGGTGACCTGCCCCTTACGTGACCATTCACTTTATAGTCTTCAGCTTATATGTTTACATCTATACTGAAAAACCACCTTTACCTCCTTCGGGGGTAGAGGTTATTTCATAGAAGCCATTGTTCACACTGTTGAACTAAGCCATTTTTTCCACTTGAGACCTTCCTGTTAGCTTTAAGAGGTCTGGCCATTCTCCTCTGACCATAGAAATGCCATTGACTGGGTATTTTTTGATTATCTAACCATTCTCTGTAAACCCTGTAGACACTGTTGGTCCTTGTACCAACAATAAGGTGGTTGTTTCTGAGATCCTGGATCTACCACATCACATGTTCAAAATCAATTTTTATCATGTCATAGGTGGTCCAATGATTAAGTACAGTAACTGAAGTGGAATGGTAACTGACTTTCTTGAATTGCACCCATACTATTTGCTGTCTGAAGCAGGTATACATTACGAACTGGCCACTGAATGTATAAACATGACTTATCAACCAATAAACAACTGGTCATATAAGCATGAGATCGATTCAGTACTTACTGGAGGCCCATCAGGCCCTGGTGGCCCAGGAAGACCTGGAGGACCCTCAAGCCCCTAGAAGAATTAGAAAAACATAATTTCAGGAAAAACATCTTTATGTAGCTCATACTACTAACTCAAAGCTCATTGTCTCTTTATTGCATCTCTTACCATAGGCTGTTTATTCTTTATTTTATCTATCCAGTAATGCTACTTCATGCTAAAGGGCACGTGTGCAATCAAAGGTACATTGTTACTGTACTGTCTCTTTTTCACGCTTCAGAAACACTCTGCGAAGACAGAAACTCACCACCGGCCCCTGCGGCCCTGGAGCGCCTTGGAGCCCATTCGGCCCCGAGGGCCCCTATACAGATCAGAGTAAATATACAGACACACGTCATACTTCTGTCTGCAGAAAATTTCACTGTGAGTTTTACTACGGTTAACTTTATACTCATTGTCAATATGAGTAATCCTCCTGCAATCCTCTTGTACTTACTGGGGCCCCAGGTCTCCCTCTGCCCTAAGAAAGACAGGAAACGGTGTGATACATACATAAGTGCTCATGCTCATTTCCACCATAATTTAACCGCCAGGCTGATACTAAGGATTACAGCTACATGTCCACAGAGACTCTTTGGCAATACAAAAAATCATTCAGTATTTGGTATAAATACAGAAGCATGAATATTAAACTTTCTGCACCAAACTTTCCCACATTCCCCAGTGCCGGTCATGAGGTCAGTTAGGAGCACTGAGTTCTTACTACTTCACGAGAGAAGGAGTGGGGTACTTACTGCAGGTCCTGCTGGTCCAGGAGGTCCTGGGTCTCCCTGAAAGAGTACAAAGCCAAGCTGGAAGTGGTTCAAAACCCAGAATATCCTCAAAACACATATACAGTATATATATATATATATACAGTATATATAAATGATAACAGACATCATTTCAGTTTGATAGAGGGTCTCTTAAAGAGT
>JAODUD010000107.1:6997558-7022766 GCA_026784285.1 Stomatorhinus walkeri
AATCCCAGCAGTCTCTACAGCAATCCCAGCAGCCTCTACAGCAATCATCCTAGCAGCCTCTACAGCAATCCCAGCAGCCTCTACAGCAATCATCCTAGCAGCCTCTACAGCAATCCCAGCAGTCTCTACAGCAATCCCAGCAGTCTCTACAGCAATCCCAGCAGCCTCTACAGCCCCCCAGCACACCTGTGAGATGTTCATAATGCATGCGTACAATGGGGGAGGGAAAAGGGAGGGTACAATGCATCTGGATAAAGTGGCACAGAGGACGGGCAGGACTGTCTGCCACTAACCCTTGTTCCTGGTGGCCCATCCTTCCCAGCAGGACCATCTGGACCCGGTAAACCCTGGAAACAGAAACACACTAAACCTGTAAAATCTGTAGCCTCAAGGAAATCCCAAACAATAATTGTCATCAGTCACGAGTATCAGTTGATTCCCCATTTATGAATTTATGCCATTTATGGATGGCACTGTGGCAATAAAAGGAATAACACTCTATGCTTACAGGGTCATTTTCCACTTATTGACCTTGTGTTCTATTAGGAGCCTGGAATATGTTCTTACAGAGGCAACATAAAGCAGGAACTCACATCCACGCCGGGAAGGCCGGGAAGGCCCACACTGCCCAGGCGCCCTGGAGGTCCCTGCTTCCCATTAGGTCCCTGGAACATTAAGATGGATCTTATTGGTCCCAGTGGGAAATTCCGGTGCATACAGCAGCAAGAACATACATGGGTGCAGATACATATAGTAAACATGCAAGCAAATTTAAAAGTGCAGAGTAAAATATCCTGAAACATAACCACACTGCAGCATACTTAAAAATTATGAAGATAGTACTCACAGGTTTGCCAGGTAATCCTGGAGGGCCGGGTTTGCCCTGCAAGGAGCACCAACCAAACATGAATGTGCTTTATGGAGCTGTGATTAAAACATTTTGGCAGATTCAAGAATTACATAAATTTACCAAATTACTTTATATCTAATATTTGACCAAAACTACCACAGAGATACAGTGTAAAATGTTTGCTTATCTTCAGGCTGCCTGAATATGTCCAGGTATTTCCAGATACATGTCACTAGAAACACTTAAAATGGAAGAATACATGCTAACCTTAGCAGTGGGACAGAAAATAAAATTCTGCTTCAATACAATCTATCTTCTTTTAACCCTAAGTATACCTCTCTAACTCTGTCCATTAATATAAATCATATTGTGTATATACAGATAAGTAATTGATTATAACCTGACTGTACTAGGGGTATCATTCATTTTTAATGACGATGAAGATATAGTAGAATAAATGAAAGACAGAAAGAAGACTAATTGTATCTGTAGTGTTGTTTTGGGCATCTTAATGCTCTGTATTCCCCTATAGGCGGTGAAAAACAAACTACTGAAAATCCCACCCAGATGTAACAGTAAGCCTACACATATCTGCAACAGCCTTATGTCAACAGAGGGACCTCCCCAGGCATGCTGTCCTCTTAGACAGCACTAACTGGATTTTGAAGCATTTTCAGTTTAGGAAGTACAAAGATTACAACAGTCATGAACATGTTTTTGACTTGAATTATTTATTCAACAAAGTGAAAAAAACACGGCTATTCTCTTTATGAAGATGAGCAGTATGTGATTGCTGTATTTCTTATAAAATGAACCTTGATCTCTATTAGACGTAAGTGTATCTCTTTTATTTATGTTTGTACTTGCAGAGCAGAATGTATATCAGATATATAACTTGAAAATACTTGATCTATATGTTTGAAAAGACAAAAAGGTATAAAAAATATACAAATATATTGTTTGTTCCAATTATGTCATTCTCCTAAAGTTTGACTCAATTAACTCAACAGTTAAATAACAGGAAACTGTTTTGATATAAAAAAAATGTGTTGTTTTACATAGTTCTCTGACATTTGGTTTCATTCTTCTGCACTGTGACAATCAATGGTTGGTTAAATCAAAACGAAAAAAAAAATCTTGCTGTTTCTGACGTCACCATCCAAGCATATTTGTGGGAGGACTCAAGCATGCAAAACGAGATGGTCACAACATTTTTGACCATTGTATACTCACACCTGGAAATCCTACCATGACCTCAGTACTAAAAAATAAAAGTGAATCTGAAGTAGCAGACCGTGAAAATGGGTAAAGTAATTCCTTTAAGACAGGCTTTGTAACTGTGTATTTACTGAGATAGCTTTATAACTTGTCCAATTATTAAAAGCTGCTACAATGAATTTGATGTTTGTAAAAATGCTAAAGGACTTATCATACGTATCAGCATACCACATGATGCACAAAACATCTTAATTACTTCATATATATTTTTTTACTGACCGAGACCGAGATTAGCATCACCAATGGCCTTGACTGCGACATCTGTACCCAAACCTCCTAAAAGACGTGGTATCTCACTCACATCAATGCCATCTTTCCCTGGTGGTCCTGCAGGTCCTGGCAGCCCGACTGGCCCTCGTGGGCTGGGTCTCTGGAACACAGTTACAAGGTGTATCCAGCATGAGAAGAAACACTCCACTGTGGAGTTTAATGCTTCACTACTAATGCTACAAGATAAGAAAAATTACTTGCCAAAACGAGGCAGCGATACTATTACGTGGATAATACTTAAATAAAGAAAAAATAATTTAACGCCTCTAATATTGTTTTGGGCAAACCATTTTTTTCAATTCGAAACTTAGTAAAAATCAAAGATTTTACTACACAAAAATCATAAACTAGGTGAGCCTGGGCTTTCAGCACGCAGTAATCTGATTTAGGGACTTCTGCATGTAAAACGGTTTTGTTGAAAGCAGATATTCCTCAAATCATAACTCATTTGAAATAAGTATATAACATATAACAGTCATTGTCAGCAGACAGGTAATAAAAGAGAGGAAAACTAAATACCTTTATAGAAATATCACCTGCCGGTTTAGGTTGTGGTCAAATGAAGCCTTGTTAACTACGCCATTCCCTAACCTGGTCTATGAACAAAGGTTACCATTGTGCGACGGGCGCTAATCTCAGTGCCGTGAGACTGCATTCCGCGGCTACACCTTTTCACGATTTTATTGATTTACCCGAAAATTAATACAATAAAATTCCGCTGAATGAACAAAATACTACATTTTGCCAGATATGTTAAAAATATTTAACATACAAGCAATTCTGAATGAAAAAAATCTGTCACAATAACTCTAAGTTGCGCAAATATGCAGAACTATTACAATTCCTTATATAGTTTTGATAAATTGGCATACAATGGATCGATCAATTAAATTATATTAAACACTGTATTTCATCCAGGTCATGGATTAATCCCAGAGTAACGTAAATAACGTTATCTATTGAAAATTACAGAAAAGAAATCATAGCCCAAGTATTTCAATTAGTCTGTATCTGACCTCTGTACATCCATTTTAAAACACTTATTAACCTGTAAATTCCTCAGGGTGAAGCCAGCCAGGGTGACAAACACATCACATAGCCGCCCGACAAAGAAAGAAATATCTGATGTTTCAAATATTGAAATCTTGATGCTTGTTTCGGCTTTTCGGCGATATTTCTTGAAGTTATGCTCACGCCCTGCGCGTCAAAACTGCTGCTTTCGAATTCGATTCGTTTTACTGCGGAGTATTCGGCGCCTCTCACTTGATTCAAAGTCATCACTTACCTGGGCCAAGGTATATGTTAAAAGCTGGCCAAGGAAAAACAGCCAGAGAGCCGAGGACACAGTCATGGATGTCATCCTCTTCCGAGCTTCGGATTTATATTGTAAAAAGCGACGTTACCTTCCCTTATCGCTGAGTTAAGGCAGTGCACTGTGCGATCGCCCTGCAGCGCAGAGCTCTTGAGTGCCTTCACACTGAGCGCAGATAAACCCGGTCCTCCAGCAGAAGGGGCTGACCTCTATCCCACGCCGTCAAAAAGGGATGGCGAGGGAGGTATGAGTAAGCGAGGGACCGAAGGAAGGGGGGGAGGGGAACAGGAACCCCAATTATCTGTTAACCAGGACTATCGGACTAGTTGGAGTGATATGACAGACTTCCAGGAGTACTTTGACAGCCTTTCCAGAATGCCAAAATATAACTCTGGATTTCAGCTTTGTAAGTGGAAGGGAATATTTAGAAAAATCTTTCAGCTAGGAGGCCTCGATGCTACCATGTGAGTGTGAATAGGGGAATGGGCAACCAGCAAGTCTTTGCCTGCACGTCCCCATCATTTATAGTTTCCATTAACTACTATACATACTAATTGCAAATCACGTTATAATCATGCATCGCGATTAATCGGGAAAGGAATTATTGCGAATCCCACGGCGTTTATACCAAATTCTGAGCAGTTTTAAGTCCACTTAGGAGACCTACATTACTTCCCAAAACAGGCCATGGGACATACTTAAGACATAATTGTTGTATACCAAAGAAAGCAGTGGACATTTTTCATGTTATGCCGAAATATTTAATAGAGAATTAACACGACATAGCCTACGTTGATTACGAAGAACATTATGCTATAAGATAAACGTCATGAAACCAGCTTAGTTTTGGAATTAACACAGACAAACTGTTGTGCATTTTACTTTATTGTGTCACACTGAGAAAGCTTGGGTAGATTTTCAAATTCCAACAAAAACCTATGACTACCGAACTACCAAGTCTACTTAAGAACTACAAGCAAAAATTAACAAGACGTACAATACACTAACCAAAAACTACAGTGGAATGCGAATAGCAGAACAGGAGCACGATCCTTTAACTCAGTGATGATTCTCCCTGAGATTTTCAGAGAATTATGGTTTCAACTTTTTGGCTATAATTATATTCCATAACCAATAGAGACATGCCAAGGAAAAACATACAATTGAAATAAAATATATTCAGAGGATTTTATCACAATAGTTCTAATAATCATCCATGGCAACAGATGAATTCAGTTTTAATGACCAAATGGGTTTATCATTTGAATACATTTTAACTTCAGAAATTTTACAATCAGAGTCAATCATTTGGTTAGCTGCAATGTACACAACTGTTAGGAAAACTGCATAACATTCCTTGAGTAAAGGAGGTGAAGTACAATCATATTTCCACCTATAATGTTTCTTATTCCATCAGATGCTTTATTCTGGAGTCCAAGGATGAAGTTCATTTAAAATTTGTATTGTCATACAAAATTTCATTTTTTCTCCAGTGCCAAAGAACAACAATCATCTATACAGAACAAGGTGACACTTGAAATGTCTTTTTGGGGGGTTTCAAAAATGTCAAATGCACAAATCATGTTTACTTTTCATACACAGAATTCCAGGCTGAATATGCGAAAAAAAAACTGAAAACCACATTTTAAACAATCTGTGAGAACATTCAAACATGTGCTTTATTACATGTTTGTTTGTATTCAAAATTAATTTCAAGACAGGCAACCTACTGTCTAGACAGTTACCAAGGGAACTGCCGCAATGAAATGGAGAAAAACAAGATCTGAATGATGACAATACTGAAGTGAGATTCAGGAAATGTTCCAGTGTTTACAAAGGACCACATTTTACCCATTTTACTTTCAATGCATCAAGGCCTGGAATACAATCAAGAAGTCTAATGTTTTTTCATAACAGTTTAACCATTTCATTCTAGTCCAAGATCAATAATTCAGTAAGCCTGTCCCCATTGTGGACAATTCACAGCTTTTCCACCTCCATATCAGTACTTGCAACAGGCTCAATGTCCATTGGTTCTCCGCAGTTATGGCCGTTTGTTCCATTTGTCCATTGATTTCCAGCTATATTACTGTTTTCCTGGGGTGCTGTGACACTGCTCTGCATTGATGCGTTTGAACCATTGCATGCATCTTTGCTTGTCATGTCGGCCACGTCCGGCATTTCCCCATTACTGATCGTGAGGGACAGGTCACCAAAGTCGGTCCTGGGCTGCTTTTCAGCTCGCCTTTCTTCTATAGGAGGTGAAACACCTCCAGGTCCTTCCCTTGCCGTTGTACAAGACTCTGTGCTTGGGGGGCACTCTTGGGACTCCTTGGGACCATTAACTGGGGATTCAGTTACCTTTGTCTCCAGTTCATTGTTGAGAAGCTCCTCCCCCATGCAACTGTTTGAGTCTTCAGCTGATTCTTCCTTTTTCTTCTTGGCTTGTTTTTCATGAGCGATTTCAGAATCAGTTGGATCTGGCACAAGTGCATGGGTACTATTAGATCTGCAGAGGCTCTCTTTTTCTTTATTTTCATCTTTGTTCTTTTCAAGGCTGGATTCAGTGCTGCTAGATTGATCCATCTCTTCTTGGTCTAAGACCTGCTGATCATCTGACATTTTTGTTGCTGGCTCAAGGTCAACTGAAGATCCCTCAAGTAGCTTGCTTGAGTCTGCTCTTGCTTCATCTGGATTTAGCTTCTGGGTCTCTGTTGGTTTGCTGGGTGACTTCTCCTTCCGAGCACTCACAGCTTCACCACCCTTGGCTAAGTTCCTTGAGCGTGCTTCCTCAGTTGTTGGGGTCTCTCGGTTGCTGGCTACCTCTGCTTTCTTCTCAGACTTCTTCTTAAGCCGTTTCTGGATCTTCCGAGGACACCAAACAAATTTGTCCTTGGGCTCATAGTGCTGAAACGCATACTTGATAAGTGTCCGTCTTTCTTTCTTATCTCGGACTGCAAACAGAAAGTAGTCCAGCACACTACGCTTCACTGTGCTCAGGTTCTTCCTGACCAGCGTCTCTTCCAGGAAGAAACGTACTAGAGGGGCCTGATAGTGCTCAAACCCCAGTTCCCCCAAGCTCTTTAGGATGCGAGTGATGCGAAGGTTGTTGTGCATGTTTCTGTAAAAAAAAAAAAAAAAAAAGGTGTTACAAGAACACATGCAATATGCACTTCATGTACTTCCTGGTCTTACTTTATAGTGGTGGCTTGATGGTTAGGGAAGTGCACTTGTAGTTCAAAGATTGCAGGTTCGAATCCCCAACGAGCAAGACACCCCTGAGCAAGGTACCGCGCCCAAGCACTGCTCCCTGGGCACCAAATTAGCTGCCCCCTGCTATATCCCTATGTCACATATGAGTAAAATGCAGAGGACACGTTTCCTTGTTGTGCACTGTGGTGTGTCGACAATGATCCCTGATTACCGAATTCTAAACTCTAAAAAAAAAAAATACACATAGTGCTTTATAGATGTGAGGAGGGGCTATATGTATACAAGAAAAATACAAGACAAACTGTACTGATCTGCTGACACACTTGTGCAGGAAAGAGCATATTGTACAATAGAGGAAATACTACCAGCTGCCAGCAACATAGAGGCACTCTGCTGCACCACAGCTACAATCTAAAGACAACGGAACTCAGACACTTACAGCCAGCACCGTGGCAGAGCCCAGTCCCCACTGACCGTTCAAGGTTTGCAAATCGCTCCCTCCAGTTATCAGCACGCTTGACCTCTCCAGTCTCCTTGTTATTTAGCAGTATGCCATAAAATCCCAGCATCAGTTCATAGGATTCCACGAGTCTCTGCTTTGCCTCTTCACTTTTTCTGAATTCCTGCAACAAACAACAATGACTCAGGTTGGCAGGACCCAGAGGCCGTCATCATGCTTCTTACAAGAGATTTTCTTGGCCGATTCCGATTTCTTTTTTGCTAGGTCTGACCAGCCTATACCGATTGTTGCCGATTTTCTTTCCAAGAACTATAATTGACAGCATATACAAATAAAAATCAGTTTTTCTTCAAAGCAAAATTGTATTTTTATAATAAAAGAAATCACTAAACTGCACAATTTCCCCCAAACTGCACTATATTACAGGATCATCTCTTAAGTCTCAAAATAGAAGTCCTCTGCACACCCAACTTTATCTGACATATTTTATCTTAAACAAAAAAGAGCAGGTTCCACAGATTCAAATAAAACAAATGTCAGTTACTTATGCCATTTCTCAGTATGTTTAAATTCACCAGATAAGACTACCTTTTTGTCTTTTTTCACTCATCTTAAAATAAAAGCCATTGTAGGTTACAAACCTCCAAATAAAACTGAAGTGTACTTTACTCTTCCAAATAATAATAGGTGCAGGGTAGTAATATTAATTATAATTCTTACATCACTAGCTAGATTAAGATAAGGCTTTTTCATACCTTCATACTGCACAAACATTATAGTGCAGAGGGTTAAAGTTTTGCTAAAAAAAAAAAAACTTAGCTAGCTTTGCAATTGTAATGATTATTACTTTTCAAGATTATCTAGAATGATGATAAATAATCAGATCAAAGTTTACCTGCGACGTTTCCCTGGTGGTTCCCCCACAGTTTACTTTGGCTCTACAGGTATTAAAAACTGCAAGCTTTGTGTCATCTTCGCTCACAATGACGAACTTCCACGCTAAGGACACGTTAGCATGCGCTGTGAGGCTATCGCCTGCGCTGCTATACGTATTGGCCGATTCTGGTTCCTGGCCAATCAATTGGCGGATCTCTAATGCTTACTTTAATGGGTCTCACCATTAACATACCTGGATCTCCTTTTTGGTAAGTTCACTGGCCATATAGTTCACCCCAGGTTCTCGTAGAGGAAACAACCTAACAGCATTTAATAAAGTTTTGAGTTAAATTTAAAGTGTTATTGTACAAGATCACACATTACAATTGTATAAAAAGCCAAAAAATACCACTGAATGTAGGAATGGACTCTCTCCAATCTTTTATAGTCTGTCTTCCATTCTTTGTGAAAAGCTTCTATTGAGACTTCTATGACAAGGAGTACAAAAACAAGTGAGATTTACACTTCTGAATACTAATGAATGAATAAATGAATGAAAAAAATAACAGTATTTGCTCAGGAAGCGTACCATCAGGGGATGAAGTAATTTCATTTAGGTAAAATTTTAAATTACTCATTCTTTCCTCTTGGTTTTCTTCTTCCTGGATATTCTGTGGATAACAATAAGGGATATGAGTGAATGAACATCATTCATCCATTCCCACGTTTCCTTGGCCCAGTGAAGAGGAACACTCCCTTTTCAAAGACTCACTGGATATCCCCGCCTGTAGTTCTGCATGTCTTTTGCAGCACGCAGGTTTCTTGAAGATGGATTTGACCACTGCAAAAGAAATGAAAACAATTAGAAATAATCAGCTTGCAGTACCAAGCCATCTTGCAATCGTCATTTTATTAATTTAATAATTACCTTCCTTCAAATGCCCTTATTTTGCTACCTAGAAACAAAACTACATCTGTTAACTGACTACTGTGACATTTCTTTACTACTTGATTTCAGTGCTGACCTCCCACGGTCGATTCTAAGTGGATGAAAATTAACTGCATCGCTTATCCTTACCAGCATTCCAGGTGTCTGGAATTCACCATATAATCAAATTCTTTAAAAGTAACAACAAAGGGTATCTCAAACAGATTCAATTTACCCACTCTGATCATCACACCACAACATTTAAAGATTAATTTTGTCATCTACCCGTCCAGAAAAACATGTGTATTTAGCTTTTGCAGGTCCTTATAATGTGTGTTTTCAATCTCTAGTATAAAAAATGACTGCAGATTTAAAAAACTAAGACCGAGACACAAAATTAGCCTGTTGTGATATCTAAATCAGCTTAAATTAAATGTACCAGTGCACCTCGATTAGTTTTAAATTTTATAATTAATATATCGAGCAAAGCATTTCTGCCATTAAAATGGGTTTTGGCCAAAGAATTGGTTTGCATTGCATACTGCAGGTTACAATGCAGGTACTGCCGTTTTTGATTGGGGTCCAAAATACATTTCATATTTACCGGAATCCTTTATTGCTACACATTTAAGATTACTTTTATATGGTAAGAGATGGAGAGCAGTTACGCAATATCAGGAAGTAGGTATAAAAAATACATAATGTGTTCGGTTATTGACTGCGCCAAAAAACAGTACTTTAAACGACCTTAGACGAATGGACGAACGACACTGTTTGTTTGTACCTAAACTATGCATTCAGTACAGGACACAACGAGACTTATTCGCACAACCACGCTTTCTGGCATTATGAAACTGAATTAATTCAGACAGCCATTTGTATAGGGTAGTAGTCTGGTCCGCGGATTTCAGTGTGGACAGCATGTGCTCCCCTTTACCGCAAGATCCTGTCGCACAAACTGCTGGCCTGCCAGATAAATTGCGGGCCGCCATTCATTGCTTGATATTGAAGACAGACCCTTATAAAACGTAATCATTTTCGGCGGATCAAGGTTACTTGTTTGTAGGGAAATAGCTTGTAGGGAATTCAGTAGGAAGGAAAGGCGGCAGGTCCATTTATGGTAGCTTGGGACGTGACGGTCTTACGACACTTATTTAATGCAGTAATAAGATAACGAACGAGGCAAAGTATTCCTAGGAAGGAATTTTAATCTGAAAATACTGCAGAAATGGATGCGTGTGGTATACTAGATGAACGTACCCGTCGCTTTCATTGACTGAGATCAGCGCTTCCGGTCGCGCGCCACATCGTTTATGTCATTGATAAAAATTAACAAAACGCTAACGAGCTAGCCGGCTAAAACGGGCAATGAGAACCACCGCGTTTCACACGGCTCAATCAAAAGCCTGGCTTAAAACAAACACACCATCACTTCCAAGGTCATTTAGGCTTCTTTCCGCATACTTTGCCCTCTTAACTGCGTAATTGTAGCTAGAATGCTAGCACTAGCTAACAATGATGTAAGCGCCGTGAAATCGTACCATAAGGAAGGAAAGGACCAGCGATCGAAACGTCCACTTAACGTTAATGAAAGCCAATATAACATACTGAGAGAAATACGTACAAAACCCCAGGATTTCTGCGTTTTATCCTGGCTGGATCTCCGCGTTAGGTTTTCCACCAGGTCGTCTCCATCGCTTTCTGTGTCCCAGGTAGAGTCGTATTCACAAACTAAATCGTCCTCCATAACTGACTGGAAATCGTCGATCCAGCATGAGGGTAGACTCTAGGTACAAAAGGCGAAACTCCAGGCGAGCCTTTGCGAGCTTTTGTTACGGATCGTACCGAAACATTAGGCCTCTCTGGCGCAGAACCCGACAGTGCCATTGCCTGACTGCAGGCATGGGTTCAACTGTTTCGAGGGGCCTGGAAACGAGCGGTCTGAGCTGCACATAACTGACGGGCACTCGGGTGCGTGCGTGCGTGCGTGAGCGCGCGTGTGTGTTGCGTTTTCTCATTCACACTATAAAGGAAAGTCACGTTGGAAGGGAATTTTAATTTTTAGTATTAGGGTTTCTATTGAAAATAACATTACCCACTTTTGCCAGATGTGAATAATACTGATAAAGCCGTTGAATTTTCTACAAAACTACCTGTGATGTTTGTATCCAATGAACTTTATTTAACATATGGGGACTTGGACCGCAAAAGAAAAAAAAGAAAGAATAAAACCTGAGGACCTTGTAGCTATAATTAGGGATCTTTATTTTTAGGTGTCATGGAGTCTTTGATAACGTCACAGAACAGCCATTCTGGAGAAATGTCTTGTTTCTCCATTTTCAGACCTGCTATGGCCTGTTCATTATATTTCTGTAGCTTAATCTATAGCCTCCACTGAACATTCAAGTCCTTACCATAATTGCCACACGACACCACATATTGCAAGAATCTGCTATAAGGTCACAGATAGTCATTTGAAATATAACATCTTTAAATTTTGTACTCAAATAATTATTTTAATGCTTGCCAACTTACATGTTGTGTAATTCCAATAACTGTAAAAGTTTGCAGTAGGTGACTACTTTATTGAGTGTTTGTTAGATCTAGCTATTTTGTATATGTGACTAATAATATGAGTTGCATCAGTGCAGTAATCTTGTTGCTGTTAAAATGTTGATAAAGGATTTGATAAACAACATTAAAGATTAAAGAAATGGACAATACTACTACACTACTAGAACAGGACACAAACGGGACTACATTTTGGACTGGCTCTCAGTCCATCTCATAACACAAAAATCATGCATTAAGGGCAGTTTAGGAATACCCATATATCTAAGCCTCACATTTTTAGACTGTGAATTACAAACAAGACACATTTGGTTATATTATGTTTTATGTTATGCATACATGAATTTGTAGCCTGCTTAAATAAGGAAGCGTTAAATAATAATTACAGATCAAACAAGAATCTTAAAGACAGGATGGACTAAGCAGTTAACTTCCTTATTAATGGAACAGGAGCTTATTGATGAAATAGTATTATATTTTTCTTATTTTTCATAAAAAAATAACTGCACAAATATAACCATTTATTGACCTGGATATCTTTCTGTCTGTAATGTTCATTGGCAACTTTGTCACTGCAATAAATACAACAGCCAGAATGACAATGCCCATCTTTCATGTATGTTAAATTCCTAGCCTTGTTCCTCAAAGCATTCACTCACCTGCCACCTTGTTAGGAAGACTATTCAAATACTGGGTAGGATCCCCATTTGCTCTCAGGGGAAGTAGAAAGTTCAGGTACAGAGAATACAAATACAGACCAAGATTTTGTTTCAACCAACCAGTTGAGTACTGAATGTGAATGTGACTCTATACTACTGGATTCAGATCTGGTGACTGGGAGGCCATTAAAGTACCCTGAAATCATTGTTATATTTTAGGACCCAGTTAAATATGAGTTGTGCTTTGTGACATGGTCCATTATACTGCTGGAAGTAGATATTAGAAGATGGGTAAATTGTGACCATAAAGGGATTCATATGGTCCGCAGCAATATTCATATATACTTAGTCAGTCTTAGGGGTCTGATGTGTGCCAAGGAAACATCTCTTACATCATAACTCCACCAGCAGCCTGAACTGTTGACACAAGGGAGGTTGGGTCTATGGAATCATGGTGTTTATGCTAAATTCTGACCATAACATCTGCATGCTGCAGCAGAATTTTAAATGCATCAGACCAGAATGTTTTTCTAGTCTTCAGCTTCCCAATTTCGGTGAGCCTGTTCCTAGTTGACAGGTGTGGAACCCAGTATAGTTTCTGCTGTTGTAGCCCATAATCCTAACGGTTTGACGTGTTGGCCACCACTATGGTAAAGAGTGGTTATTTGGGTCACTACAGACTTCTCGTCAGTTTGAACTAATGTCCTCTGACCACTTTCATCATTTAGGTGTTTCCACCCACAAAACTACCATTCACTGGACATTTTTTATTTTTTCAACCATTCTGTGCAGCCTTGAGATCGTTGTGTGAAAATCCCAAGAGATCAGCAGTTTCTAAACTTCTCATCCCACTTCATCTGGCACCAACAACCATGTCATGGTCAAATTTTGGTTTTTTTGATCTGACCATTACCTGAAGCTCCTCACCAATTTTGGCATGATTTTATACATCAAGCAGTCGCTACAGGATTAGCTGATTATATATTTATATTCACAAGCAAATGTGTTATGTGTTCCTAATAAAGTGGATGGAGAGTGTACATTCCTAGTGTGCTGCTGGGAATTCTCATCCATCATCTATAATGTTCACCCTTCATATGGCGGCAGTGACCTCTGAGTTTATCCGTAGTAGAGGGCACAAGGCAAGTGGCGGCCAGGATGGGATGTCATTCCAACACACACTATGGTTAATGTCAAAGCACCAGTTCACAAGCTGGTTTTTGAATTGTGGGGAAACAACTGGGGAAACTGGATGTTCTTTATGCTTACTAAACATTTCCTTTGTTATTGACGTGGCTCATTTTTTTTATTGTTACATGCCATATTAACAAATGAATATAGCCATGGAATGAATTAAGAGACAAGAGCACAATTATTTGATTTACTCATTTGTCAATGTATGGGTGTACTTCTGTGAATTTTATATACAGTCAGGCCCAAAAATATTTGGACAGTGACACAAGTTTTGTTATTTTAGCTGTCTACGAAAACATTTTCAGGATACAATTATATAATCAATATGGGCTTAAAGTGCAGACTCTCAGCTGTAATTTGAGAGTATTAACATCCAAATTGGAGCAAGGGTGTAGGAATTACAGCTCTTTAAGACGCAGCTGCCTCTTTTTCAAGGGACCAAAAGTAATTGGACAATTGACTCAGAAGGCTGCAAAAAAAAAAAAAAAACGTGTTTGCATTTGGAAGCTGTTGCTGTGAACACACAACATGCGGTCAAAGGAGCTCTCAAAGGAGGTGAAACAGACTATCCTGAGGCTGAAAAAAAAGAAAAAATCCATCAGAGAATAGCAGAAATGTTATGAGTGGCCAAATCAACAGTTCGGTACATTCTGAGAAAAATAGAGTGCACTGATATAGTTGTCACGCAGCCTTGTCGGGCCATTTCTCTCCATTAATGGTTTATCTAAACCTTCTAAAATGATTTTGGAGGAACTTTGTTTTTCAATACTGATAAACTCTTTCAGAGCTCAAAATTGGTTGACTTTGTATTACGTACTAGCATTCCAAATTGTACTACCTATTATAATTTGTATAAAAGGCTACACATCTGACTAGAGTGCCAGACTGAAAACAGAGCTTGTTGTCTATTTGTTCTGTTCTGATATTGAACACACCATTTGTGTGAACACCAAATGTGCCAAATTAAATGAGGATTCTGATTTTAAAAAGCACAAAAGGGTCTCTGAGTACACTGCTTTTCCAGGAATAAAACGGGAGTGATCTTAATATCACTAACAAAAGCTTTGGGCAGAGGCAAACATCAGCTTTAGTCTAAGATGAGCTGCTGTAATGTTCATAACCTCTTGTCACTAGGTAAGGCCAGACTATAGATGCGGCTTACAGATGAAAGGGTCTGATTGACACAAAGATAAGAGGCATTTTTGCTGTTCAAAGCTTCACTTTGATGTTGCGCTATATAGAGCAGTAATTTGATTTGTGATGTCTAATGATTTCTTGATATGTAGAATTGAATGTTATAGTAGTAAAGCAGTTTGATGCACTGAGAGTTAAATTCAAAGACTGAAAGCTCATTCGCTCATTTGCTGCAACTAGGTGCTTTGTCCTAGTGGCCAAACCGTGAAGCGTAAGTTTTTTGTTTTTAACTGTTTTTTTTTTCTATGCTGCAAAAAGAGACAAACATCACATCCTGTCATATGCTATGCATCCATTGCCATGGAAACAGCAACCCTACGCAGTGGATTATGTGTCACTTTCCCAGCAGTGTGTTGAATTTTGTTTTCTTTCTATAAGTAAAGTTGTATCACCGGTGGGATGTGAATCTGTTTGTTTAAAATGTTTAGAAAACCTCACATTGGCATTTTTAGAATGTTTTTAACAAGGCACTGAGTGCTTTTCCTGTGCCGGTCCATTTCTCCACAGAGACTGCTGGGAAAGTTTTCCACTGAGCTTCTATATTGTTCTAGGTTGCTAACTGGCTATGTGTTAGTGCTCAGTGGCTGTCGCTCATTTATGTCGAGTTGTTGCAGGTATAATTCCTGTTGTTTCAGGCAGTGATGTCTTACTGCCCCAACCCCATGCTGCTATTTCTGTCTCAGTTACTGTGGAAACTGCAGGGATGCACCAGCTCCCTGCATTTGGACTCCTCCTATTGTTTCTCTTAAAAAGTTTATTTGACTTGCAGGAAAATGTGTTTTCAAAAAGAGGCCCTGCAGATTTTCGGCTTCGCATTGAAAAAAACAATAAGATGGTGAATATTTCTTTATTTCTGCACTCGTTTACTTACAAATGACACTGTTTCATGCACAAATTAGATGGAATCATGCTTTCCATACACCTTCCATACACTTTCCATACACCTTCCACACATTCATTCTGGAATCTCTGCACTAGAGTTCCTTTATGAAAGCACTCATAAATATAGCTTCACTGCTCAATCATGAATTCATAACTTTTGAACACATGAATTCATATAGTTATATGCAATTAATTTATAACAGATATTGATGCATATAATACATATATTGATGCAACATCGGCCTTCTATGCAGCTATGCAATAATTTGCATTACTTATTGTATTAAAAATGTCTTTCTTAGTTCTTTCTTGAGTAGTACTTGTATTTATTTTTTTAAACTATAACTTTTTTTTCTGTAACTAAGTCATTCTACTAACTTGACTCAGAGAGAGCTCTGCACAAGAATCCCAATGTGCCTGGAATGTTGGTTTTATGCTCAAATGGCAAATAAAAATCTCGTATCTTGTGACTCTTATTGACCGTTATTCTTAAATCTCCCTTGTGTCTGATCATTTTGTCACAAGAAGGCAGTGTTGGACATGTCATCCTAATAATAAAAACCTTGTCTTTGACATAAAGCACTTTTCAGACTCTTCAATTATTCATGGCTGTATTCTGCCTAGAAATACTGCATAATTTGTACTGCAGGACTGCAGAAAGTCCCTAGTTTTTCCTTTTTCCCTCTGCAACGGTGTGCAAGATGCCAGAGTCTTAAAACGTCCAACACAGACAGGAAAGTGTAGGGAGGACAGCAGAGCTTTTAGATGTTGGTTCCTCACAGACCTCAGTGCCACGTCGTGTGTGTGTGTGTGTGTGGGGGGGGGGGACCCACCATTTACTTACAGCATGTCTTATGGTGGCTTTTCCATATAATGTAATTAAGTAGAAACATAATTCCAGTGGCACTAAGAGATTATGACATGGTGCTTAAGGCCTGTAAGCCTAATGCCGTTTTTCCATTGGTAAACAGGAACCGTACCTGAGCCATACAGCAAAAGAGAGGCTAGTTACAGCACGTTTCCAGTTGGCTTCGGTTTTCCACTGCTGAAGGGTCGGCTTGGTAAAGGCGTTGCCGGGTATGAAGAGTGAAAGTGACATGAAACACGAGATGCTTATTTACTGTTTACATGATGTACATCAAACGTCAAAATGTGCTAGTATCCACTAGCACGTCTGTGAGAATCGGTGTGTTATGTCAGTGTCAAACACAAGTGGAATTAGTATTAGCTTTTGTAAATTTGCATTATGAATCCATTCTGTCATGCTGTACTACTTTTACATGTATGAGGCTGGAAATTTTCAAGTTCCAAGTTATCAGGAATGCATCAATACATTACAGTGTGCGATACTACTAATATTGAATGATATAAAGAGCAGGGATCTCCAACTCCAGTCCCGGAGAGCTACCACCCAGTAGGTTTTCTATCATACCCTGCTTCTTATGAACCACACCTGTTCTCAGGTAAATACCAGGAGCAGGTGTGGCTCATCAGAAGCCAAGTGGGACAGAAAACCTACTGGATAGTAGCTCTCCAGGACTGGAGTTGGAGATCCCTGATATAGAGTATTTTAGAGTGGCACAGTGACAGTGGTTAGCACTGTTGCCTCACATACCTGAGACCTGGGGTTTGAGTTTTTGCCAGTATTCCACATGTGTGTTTACATGTTCTCCACGTGTCATTGTGGCGTTTCCGCTCGGTACTCTGGTTTCACCCCCACAGTCTGTGGCTAACTGGAGTTGCCAAATTGCCCATTGGTGTGTGAGGGTGTCCTGTGATGGGTTGGCACCCCATCCTGGGTTGTTCCCTGCCTTGTACCTGTAGCCCCCAGAAATGGCTCTGGACCCCATAACCCTGAATAGGGCAAGTGGTTTCATAAAATGGATGGACACACAATCTATACTTTTTCCTTCAGGTAATCCACGCACAGAACCCTGGTATGTGCATTTCAACCAATGAGATGGTAGCACACGGAAGGAGCGGACGATCGGGGCAGGGCACGTTGTTTTTACACATTGTTTGAATGCATTTATTCTCTTACTTTACAAATTACCGTTTTGATAAATGTGTTTAGATGTGTTTAGTAGAGCATGTGCTCTCCGGTTCATTTTGTGTTTAAATGCTAAAAAAAAACATATTTACGTGTAATTTTTTGGACCGGGAACCAATTGGTTTTCTAATATTTCTTAAGGGGAAAAATTGATCAGAACTCGAACTTTTTAGGATTTGATCCTGAGTTCTGAATGGTTTAAGTTCGAGTACTGAGGTACCACTGTATATATACAGTGCTTACAGAAAGTCTTGGAACACTTTCTTACTTCTGTAACAATATCACAAGTTTATTGGTTTCCTAACATAAGTAAAAAGATAAGCAATCCATGCAACCATCCATTTTCTGAAACCACTTAATCCCTAATGGGGTCACACAGGGTACCGGAGCCTATCCCAGGATCAACAGGCATATGCGGGAACCAGCCCTGGGCAATCGCCAACACACTGCAGGCCGTACGCACTCATGCAACTACAGGGCCAATTTAGACTAACCAATCAACCTATCCTGCACACTTTTGGACCGTGGGAGAAGACTGGATTCCCTAGCAAAAACAGGGAGAGTATATGAACTCCACACAGAAAGGACACGGGACCAAACCCAGGACTTTCTCACTGTGAAGCAGCAGCACTCTGCCACCATACCACCCTTGGATGAGCAATATTTAACCTATTTGTACATATCTTCCACACAGTCATTTTCTTTTTATTTAGTGTCATTTTTTTTACTGACTCATTCAGTTCTGTTTCTGTCATTTTGCTATTAATTGCAATTGTAGTGATTGGTTCCCACAGGAATACTAAATTTTTAATATTAAATTTTTTTTATGTGACTACAAAGGTGTTACTAATTTAAAAGCAGCCAATGAAACAGCTTGTCAATCAGCTTTTAAAATCAGAACAGATCTTTCAGAACTATGATTTCAATTTATTACTACTTGAAATAAATGTTTTACTTAAAACTACTGTTTGTTTGTAATGTGATATATGTATTTTCATAAACCCTTGAACACAGTAATGATTTTTCTTTTAAAACCAATTAATTTGCAATATTTTTACAGAATTAAGCAAGTGTCCAAAGACTGTGAGCACTGTACATACATACATATGTGCATACATTCATGCATACATATGTGCATACATTCATGCATACATATGTGCATACATACATACATATGTGGATACATGCATACATACAAACATACATAAATACTGTACATATGTACATGCAGTTGTTCATATGGGCATGAGTTGTATGGGCCATGATGTGGAATAATAGATTAAGGTTGTAGTAGTGAATGTGCAGTATGGATTTTTGTTACAGTTATGATTTCAGTGTGTGTGTGTGTGGTGGTGGGGAGTGGCCTTTTTAAGAGATCCAATGTTAGACTGGGAGAGGCCAAGCATTCGGCAGTCAACAGCCTGGGGGAAAAGCTGTTTTAAGCTTCGCTGTCCTGGCTTTGAGGCTGCAGTACCTCCTAGCAGACAACAGGGGGGCAGAGATGTTGTGAGCGAGGGGAAATGGGCTTGTTACAGACATTCAGCAGAGAAGGAGCCTGGTTATAGCAAACTTTTTTGCTGTTTTGATTAGGCGCTGGAGGGACCGGTGTTCTGAGGTGTTGCAGGATCTGAACCAGACTGTGATGCACTTTGTGAGGGTACCATCAATGGCACCGGGGTAACAGGTGGACAGAATACAGGAAGTGGCATTCCTGCCTGCCTCAAGCACCACAGGAGGTGCGGTAGCAGCAAGGCCTTCCTAATCAGGGGAGATAATATATACATAAGAAATAAAAGGATTCATACATCCATTCACCCATCCATTCATCCATCCATCCACTCATCCATCCATCCATCCATTTCTGTGACAGCTTGTCCAGTTCAGGCTCACAGGCGTCCGCAGCCTGTCCCAGAGGCTATTGGCCCATGGCAGGGAACAATCATAAAAGCAACTATCATAACATTCATCAATTTGCTGAAAAGAAAACCACAAACTCTAAGCTGACATGTTTCAAACAGTTGAACAGACAGGGGATACCATGAGGTTGACATAATAAATGTACCACTTTCAAACAGACATCACATTCAGTATGTTGGCATTTTGTCAGTGCGATCCCATCACCTTTCCTGCATAAAGTCACAGAGGAGTGATTGAGATGCACGGCCACTCGGCTGTTCCTCTGGTTCCCTGAGCTCACAGTCAGTGGACATTAACTGCTCCCAGGACCTCTCCGCTTCAAAAGGAACACGATGTGCTTGGAGATTAAAGGGAGGCCCAGAGGGACACATTAATCCAATGAGGTGCACAATTACCTCCCAGCAGGGACACAGTGGATCGGGTGGCGGCCATAGAGCAGCCGGCCCAGTCACGCCTCACAGCAGCCAGGCCGCAGCAGGGTTTCGCTGGGCCCCCGTGACTCTCACGATAATTATAAGCTGTGAAACAGCTCTGATACCAGGCTATGCCGGTGCCATCTGGTTTATTCAGGACTCCTCCTGACTGACTTTCTTATAACGGTTACGTTCCAATTCCAACAAATCAGGGCAGAAATTACAAAAAAATTACTTTTTTGTAATTCAACTTTTTTGAAGAATCGGTTTCAGTGCGCAGATCAATTTGCATTAATGCCAGAATGTGAAATATTCCTGTCTTGAAGTACAGGCCAGAAAATAAAATAAACTTAGTGTTATTATGATTCTTATTGTGACGACTGCTGCCGATCGGGCAAGTAAGCAGGCTGGGGGCAGCGTAGTCGTCTAAACGGGGCTTTATTCTCCGTGGAGACGGAGCACAAGGTGAGCAAAACAGGACCGGGACCAACAGACGGGGTAGCAAACCAACAAAACAAAATGACGGATCTGACCACAGGTACAGAGACGTGGACTAAATACTAAAGGCTGACAAAACCTAAACCAAAACAGGTGAGAACGATTGACAACAGGTGAGTTCCATTAGGGTAGAACATGAGGTAACGAGGGGGCGTGGCACACAGGAGGCTCAAACAGGCGGATCGTGACACTTATCATCAACACAGTACTTCTGCACAGAAAAATGATGCTTTTCAATGACTAATCTCTTTAAAACATAAAGCAGTACTTGAAATGTAATCACTTCCAAGATGTAATCATTTAGAAAAACAGGTTTTTGTCTGCCTCACATCGCTTGCAGAAAATACACGATTAACTTATCTTATTAATTTTATTTTGTTGTTACTCAAAAATAAATAAGCTATTTAGATGATTAATGGTAGTTAGAATTGCACATCATTATTTAACAACAACAAGTTCACTTTAAATTAGTAAAATTAAGTTTCATCTATGCACTTCATGTTAAATATGCAGCATGACAATATGATCTCAACACCAAATCATAGGTCATGTATCATCCGGAGTGTCCATCCAATGGTATTTCACTGTGGCAAATATCATTTTATGAAAACAGCATCCAGTTGACTTTCATTTCAAGAGCTATGAATGTCAGCATTACAGGATACTCGCAGGGTGAGCACACAGTTATGGAATTCTAGTTTACTTCAGACCTGCGATCTCTTCCCTCATACAGTATATTCATACATCTACTACAACCACTCCACCAGTAAGGGTCCTTAACCTGCAGAATATCAAAAGAAGCGCAAGGCACTAGGCATGGTGCCCCCCAGATAGCATGCCAGTCTATCACAGGGCACACATATAAGCACTATGGTCAAGTTAAGTGCATCTTTTTGGCCTGCAGGGACAAACTGGGTTACCCTGGAGGAGTCCAACGTAAACATGGGACAAAGAGAGCGCAATGCAATCCTCCAAACAAGGTGAGAGATCCACTCACTGTATCATCATGTCACTCACTCTCTTTTTGTTCATTCATTTAATATTGTAGCACCAGAAGGCGCACGTCCTAGCATGCCCCTCATGCAATTGTAAATAGCCCTTGTTTCTTTGTTGTTAATGTTAATGGTTGCATTTCCCTATTGTCACGCATGTGTTGGCCCGTGTCTTGTGATCCACGCGTGTATCTAGCGTGTGTAAATCTCCTACTGTGTGCATCTTGCAGTTTGGTGTCTGACAGCCTTGTGTTTCCTATCTGTGTCTGGTTCGGTGCTCGTTGGGTGCCTGAGGTAGTCCTTTTAAGGACTGCCAGTAAATAGCGTGTCTCTCTCTGCTGCTGCGTTGCCTCGGTCTGCCTGATGCCACAATATTTTTAATGACATGACACTGTGGAAGGGGTCCCAGCATTCTCTCTTGACCTTTGACCCCTGTGGGATACATTACCACCTTGCTAATTTATCACTGCAAGCATTAAGTGATGGGCTCTATGTGTTGTATGTGATGTTGTCTTTCAAAGGGTATGAGCAATTGAAAAGTTAGGGACATATTGTACATTATTAATGATTATTTTAGACAGATTAGATAGAGTAATATCTTAGATTAGATAGATAGATAGACAGACAGACAGACAGACAGATAGATAGATAGATAGATAGATAGATAGATAGATAGATAGGTAGGTAGGTGATACTTGTGTTCTGCTAGTTCCATTAGTGAGACCTTGGCTACCCACAATAATCTGAGACCCTCCAGGCATGACTGACCTTACTGTTGCATGTCAATGTATAATCAACAGTTCCAGTACAAATATAAATATATCACATGGAATTTACAGTTGTGTAGGCTAGTCAGTTGCTTCTTTCAAAAACTATTGATATAACATATATCGTAATAGTATGTTAAAGTCTCAATTACTTTTTAGATTAAGGTTTTTTAGCATGCTTTAAATTTAATGTGGAATGTCTAACATCAATCACTGAATTAGATCTAATCAATCATTGGATACAAGAGCCCTAGGAAGCCCAACCTTTATAATGGTTGCCACACCTTGGGCCACTTTCTGAAATATTCCATGGCCACTTGTATGTCGTGGCTCTAGGTGTCACTGAGAGGAAAGGGGCCCAGGACATCTACCCTGACACTCTTCATAAGCACCCCCACCTGGTGCTGGTGCATTGGCGCTCTGAACTGTTGGCTTGGGCTCTTGTGGCTGGTGTACATGTCACAGCATTGCATGAACAGCACTGTGTCCTGACAGCAGCTGGGCCAGTAGAAGTAGCACCACAGCGTCCTGAGCATCTTTGCCACTGCTAAATACCTGGCTCCCCTAGCGCTGTACACCACCTTCAGGATTTTGGGACTCAGATTCTGGGGCACCAGCAGTGGGAGCAGGTACCTCTCACCGTCCAGGAACTGCCAGTACCAGTACAGCAGTCCGTCATGCTCCTCAAGGTCAAGGTCAAGGTCTAGGTTGCTTTATTATCATTTCAACAATATACATGGTACTGTACACAGTGAAAAGAGATAGCGTTCCCCAGGACCATGGTGCTACATAAAAGGACTGGGACAATACAAAAAAACATGGGTTGCACGTATGCCACATAAGACAAGACAACGGTGTAAAGTGCACATGTGCAGATATGTGCAATAACAGTAAGTAAACAACCCGAGACAAGTGCAACAAGGACAACAGACAATACAGGCCCCCCCACTGTGAGTAGATGGTCTTGGTCTCCAGATCAAAGGTGAATACCTCCTTCCACTCTGGCCACCTCCCCGCCTGCAGCAAACCGCTGACTTGGGTGAGCACCGGGTCCCCCATCTGCTCCACCTGCAACCACTGGTGGTTGACAGCCTCCAATCCCTCATCGCTGATGTCCTCCTACACTGCTGCCACCACAGTCCACCTCTTACAGTGCTCCTCAATGCGGCAACAGTCATCTGTCTTGCAGGGGTGATGAGACAGGGCACTGGCATGGCAGTGGAGCCTGCTGGGTTTGTAATGACCCTTGAAGTCATACCCCTGGAGGACCACCAGCTAGCATGCCAGCTGTCCCACAGGATTGTGGAAACTCAATAACTTCGTAAGGGATGCATAGTCGGTGGAAGCACTGCCCATAGAAGTTGAGATGAAAATGGCAATAGTTCTCATCCTGACACCCCGTCTGTCCAATGCCATGTCAACACCATTGTGGCTATCATCTATATCCAAAGTGAAAGTGAGTACTAGGTCAGGGTATCACAGAACTAGGGTTTTGGTGAAGGCATTCGAAAGCAGTGGCACAATCCTCAGACAATTCTGATAATATCTAAGGAGAAAAACCATGTTGACCCTGAGTTATGGTCCATTGCCTTGTCAATTTCGGGCAGCAGGTTTTAATCCTTCTGGGTCTCAGTGTTCAGGCACCAGTAGTGCACAAAGAAAATGCCAAGATCCCATCCTTCCTCCTCATCATGATTGCCAGTGGAGTCCATGGACTGCCAGAAGGCTCGATTACTTCTGCTGCAGCCATCTCCTGGGTCTTTTGCTCCACTACCTGTTGTTTGTTAAGAACTAACAAGTGAGGTTGCAGATGGATGGGTGGAGCATCTCTGTTATCAATCTGATTCTAGATTATAGATGACAATGTGCCTGTCCAGTAGCACCCATGACTGGTGCTGCTGCCCTGCTATAATGCCCAAGCTAAGTGGCTGCGACTGGGTAGTACCTAGAGATATGCCTGACATCTCCACAGTGGTAGAAGGGCATGATGAATGGTGGGTGACTCCGTGTGGGAGGATCACTTGCACTGGCTGCTCTTCAACCTTGTTGGGACCTTCGGTGTCAAAGATGTGGCAGCAGAGCATACCGAGCTATCCGTGATGTGTCGCTGAATATACTGGCAAAGTCACTCCAGAGGTACTGCATTGAACAAGACATGGAGTCTTGCATAAATTCGGAAGTCTACAGTGATGGTATCCAGAGTCTCGTTCTCCTGTCTCTGCCGATTTACCAGCTCTGCCCTCATTGTCTGTCCAGTGCCAGGATGAGGATGGACCCCCCTCCATATGCTAGATGTATCACTGTTTCAGTGGAGGGCTAGTCACTGTGCCACGCTTTGAGGTGCACCTGGGAGAGATTAGGCTGCAGGTCCCCTTCCCACTGTAGCAAGGAAGCTTTACGGTGGTCTCCGTCCTGCTTCCGCTATCTTTCCGTGGAGCTGGGGCTTTTTCTCCTGCCTGGTGTTGGCAGTTCTGCAGGCACGGTGTGCTAAATCTGTCAGGTCACCCTGGAAAGGCATAGTGCTCAGTTACTGGGGCTCCCTTTGAGCTGCCGCTACTCCTTCATTTCCACGGCATCTTTGCTGTCTTGATCTTCTACAGCTTTTAGATTTATTTGTCAATTTAATCGATGACTTGTAATCCCACTTCTGACACCAATGTGATGAGCTAGTGGGTTATGGTTGATGATGGAGATGACAGGCCTTTCGACACAGAAGTTTTGCTTTCATTAACTTGCTCGTAGTCCGTAGCGTCCTCCAAGATGGGCTCCCGAGAAACGGGTATAGATATGGATGGATGGATACACACACATGCACAAAAACACACACACACACACACACACAAATATATATATATATATATATATATATATATATATGCACGTA
>JAODUD010000107.1:7022866-7037686 GCA_026784285.1 Stomatorhinus walkeri
TTCCTAACAGAGTATTGTCGATGGTATACATAGTCTTGGTTTTATTGAGCTAGTATTGGGAGGAAATTCATTGCGAAGTCTTAAAGCACTTATGTAAGTCGCTCTAGCTAAGAGCGTCTGCCAAATGCTGTAAATGTAAATGTAAATGTAAATTATGTGTGTATGATTACTACTAATCATGTAAAAATACCAAAGGGTATCCTCTGTTCACTGTGTGCATTTTTATATGCAATCAGAATCCACAATCAGAAACACTATAATGACATCCTTGTTTGTTTTGATTTGCCTCCCAGAATGACCTTGTTATACTAGAAATCATGGGCATAGTTACTTTTTGCCTAGGCCCATCCAATCAAATTAGCTGTTTTTTTCTGTCACAGATATGCAATTATTAGGTGCTTTCCCACGGCAGGAACCATTTTCCAGAACCAGGAACTTCTGTCGTGTTCCCACCACAGGAACTCAGTCTGACTGTAGTTCCTCAGATGCCATTCCAGACCCCTTTTTCAATACCTACTTTGAACATGTGCTACAGGGGAGGCGCTTACAGCCAAGGTTTGCTGATTGGGCAACTGCAAGCACCAGCGCTAGCTTGAAAGTGTCTGGGAAAAAAGATAGAAGTAATGGAGAAAAAATTGAGCAAATAGAATTAATTTTGTATGTCAGTTACATTTAATACATTATTGAATACCTTTTTGTTTGTTTTTCTACATTTCTGTGTTGGGAAATTTGATCGATAAGTGATATATAGGCCTACATTTGTCTAATGGTGAAACTTGCCAGCTCTTTATTATTTATGTTCTGTGGAAAATGAAGGATCGATCTACTACATAGATTTAATGATGAATTATAAAGATGTCACTTGTCCTAGAAACGAAATACAAATAAAAGGCTGTATCCAGTTTTGATCACAATCAATCCCCCCAATAAGATCTTACATTGTTTTAGTGTGGCGGTGTAGTTTCCTATGACATTACACGTATGAAGTTTCACCTACGAGCTTTTTGTTTTACCCATGCTTATTTAGCATAAAGGTTACAATTCCAGTAGTGCGGTGGGAAAACGACGCACAAAAGTGGCCAGGAACTCCAGAATTTCGAGATGGCCCAGGAACTTGGAACCAGGACAAAAGTCCCTGAACTTCAGTGTGAAATACATTGTTAGCTAATATTTTTAAATTATGGATTAATATGACACCGGGAAGACATCAAAGGTAGGCCTAAAATTTTCTTTTTTGCAGTAGTCTGCAAAACTTTCAGAGTACAGCAATGGCTGTGGTAGTCAATAAAACCAGTTTACCACTGAAGCTCAATAAAATCATTGAAGATTAGAAATATCTTATGTTGGAGTGAGAACTTTACAGTGTGGATGGACTATGGCTGGGCATTGCAGATGCATTATATAACACGGCTTGGGTTTGTTGCTTAATATTTTAAGCGGCCTGTGTGTGTAAAGCTGTTTTATTTGTCCTTACATCTGTTGTGAGGCGCTTTTTCACACTTATGGTGTCTTGTTGTAGCAATTGAACAGAGCGGATTGCTTTGGTTTTTATTTCTGTCGAGGGATGCGAGTACGATGATGTCACAACAGGCCGACACATAGCAGAGCACATTTGTAGTGAGCTGTAAATGCTGTTGTGCTATATTGGATTGAGTGCGCCACCCTCTTTCATTCTGGCCCACCTGCGATTTCTGGCCATGCCACTGCTAGGAAGCAGTTGGGGAGTTACATAAATGCAGAATCGCCCTTCGTCATTCGGTTACTCGAAGAAGCGAAGTTAATGTGTGACCACAGGACCGCTCTCACTCAATATTGACAGAGTGCTAAAAAAAAAACCCAGATGAAAACATTCAGCACCAAGGCCAGCAGCCCAGTCGGTGCCCGTTAGTGTGGCGTTGCATCTTTGGAATACTTTAACCTTTCATATTTCTGCGTCTAGGTGTTATGTCCTAGGTGTAAGCATATATATACTATACATTCTTAAGTATTATTTAGTAAAAGTTCCACAGTAAATGGGAAACTCTAGGCTTAAAACCTAAAAGGTGAAACTGTCATGAAGGTTATTAACTGCACGCAGTTGTCTTTTCTGTTGCTGAATCGGCCCTGTGAGGCAGCTGGAGATGCTGACACAATTCACAATAGTAAGAACTGCCTTCTGTAAGCCTGCAGATAAGACAAGTGGCCAGCAGATTTCTCATGTCTGTATTAGCGGCTAAAAATGGCTTTGTATTTACTTATCTACTTATTATGGTAGGCTGTAGCTTCCAATTCGCACTCTCAAAGTGTGATGTTTTGGTGCTCTGTAGACCTGCTTTCTTTTCTTGTATTATTAAATTAATGTACCAACGAAAGAATTTTAGATATAAATCATTTGGTGCTTGCCTGGAACTTCACTATGGGGTTTGAGTAACGTGCCATTAATTAATGAAACGTTGAAGGCTTGACATTTACATTTTATCGGTGAAAAATTAGCGAAAAAGCCTACAAATTAACCGCATAAAGACCTGCTTTCATCGTTAGGGTTCCCGATTATTTATTGATATGCACATACGTACATGTATTTGTATGTATATGCCTATCTGACTCCAAAAATACCTCAAATCTTATCATGAGATAATACAACATAAACATATTATATCATCCGAATAATAAACTACATAAAACATAAATTCGTTTACTTTAGTATATTTAATTTGTAACACCGCATGTATTAACAGTTATGTGTCGCTTTATTTATTTTAAACATTTGTATATGAAAGTGGAATTCCCAGCCTGTCTCAGTTTTACAGTTTAACACGTCGCTGATGTAGCAAATTGCGCCACCTGTTTCCACCCAACTCCTCTCCAGTCCCGTTCCAGTCTGCCTTATGCTGCGATGAAGAAGCAGAACGTACGCACCGTCTCTCTGATCCTCTGCACGTTCTCCTACCTTCTGGTGGGCGCCGCTGTCTTTGATGCGCTGGAATCCGAATCCGAGAGCTCCATGAAAAAAATTCTGGAACAGAAGCGCAACGAGATGAAGAAGAAATATCGCTTTTCTGAAATCGACTACAAAGAGATAGAGCGGGTAGTCCTGCAAGCGGAACCACATCGGGCCGGCAGGCAGTGGAAATTCGCGGGATCGTTTTATTTTGCTATAACCGTCATTACCACAATAGGTAAGTTTCGATTTTCACTTTTTGTTCTTCTGAAGGGACTATTTGAGTATTTGGATTTAAACGGTATAACTTATTGCATTTTTTCTCAATAAAGCCATGCTATTCGAATAGTATAATTAATTAAAATAAGTCCTATAGAAATTTCAAATACCAGTACAATTCAATACTTGATTAATACATGAAAAATGTATCCTGCATACATGTGCTTAAAAATGAAGAAGTGGTATGTAGATCAGCAGGTTAGGGTTGTGTCACCCTGCCCAGAACGTTGTTGGTTTAAATACTGTGGCTGGCTGTGCATTCATATCACCATGGGGCCCTTGAGGAAATCCCTAACCCCCAATTGCTCCATAGATGCAGGCAGATCCTACTCTCAGATCTTCATTTGTATGTCGCACTGGACAAAAGTGATAAATAAATAGATGTTAATCAGTCACCCCAACGTTGCCTGTTGTGTGCCTCTGCAGGTTATGGACATTCGGCTCCTGGTACAGATGCAGGAAAATTGTTCTGTATGTTCTATGCAGTTCTAGGCATCCCTTTGACACTTGTGATGTTCCAGAGTCTTGGTGAGAGAATGAACACCTTCGTACATTTCCTGCTAAAGAAAGTTAAGGAGTGCCTGCACATGAGAAAGACTGAGGTCTCCATGGGAAACATGGTCTTGGTAGGCTTCTTGTCCTGCATTGGAACCTTGTGCATCGGGGCTGCCGCCTTTTCCCACTTTGAAGGATGGACGTTCTTCCATGCATATTACTTCTGCTTCATCACACTCACCACCATTGGTTTTGGAGACTTAGTGGCCCTTCAGAAGAAGGAGGACCTCCAAGAGAAGACTCCATACGTGGCCTTCAGCTTCATGTACATTCTGGTGGGGCTGACAGTCATCGGGGCTTTCCTTAACCTCGTGGTCTTGCGCTTCCTCACCCTGAACAAGGAGGATGAGAGGCGCGATGCGGAGGAGCAGGCATCCCTGAGGAGACAGAAGGATATGATCACTCTGACCTTGGGGGAGAATGGTCATAGCAGGAGCTCCCTCTTTCTGCCAATGGAGAAGGGCACCAGCCACACTAACTTGATCCCATCAATGGCTGAGGAGCAGGAGGTCTCCCCAGGGCCACGTCCCTCCAAGCCTGAGTCCCGCATCAGGTCACTCTGCTCCTGCATGTTCTACCAACTGGGTTCCTGTGACAGCGCCCCTCCTGTGCACCACAAGCATATGGGCTGCCATACCAACTCTGTCTACTACAACTCCATCTCCTACAGTATTGAGGGAGGCCTTTGCAGCACCAAAGGCAGCACTGCTCTGTCTTCCGCAGTAAGAACCATGAATCCTGAACTCCTACATTTCAGGGACTTTCCTTTTGCACGAAGGAAGTCAGTTTAATTTGTTCACATACATGTACACGTACAAATCAGATACTGTATTTTTCTATATAACAGCAATGTTTGGTCAGAGAACATTATGTACGAAATGATGTACAGGTAGCACTATTTACACAGGTTTCCAATGATTGACAACAGTACAGTTATTGGCAACAACCAATGCTGTTTTACTGCTCAGAGGCATCGTCAAAGTTCTTGTAAATGTCAATTAAATTATATTATTTTCATTATTATTAATAATAGCTGACTTGGTTGCTCCTTTGATCAGGTGGTGAACTAATGCTTGTTTCTTGGCAGTCACATGAGAGATTAAGCTAATTTTATATTATTATAATACCTTGCAATTATCCTGAAGCCAAGAATTGAAACTCTTGAGTGTGGTCATGTAAACTGTGCAATATTCCACAACCTTGGTGGAATTTTTGCTTCAATCAAAGTTCAATTGATGGATGATACACAAGTTATGATTTTTGAATGGTCCTTTTGTACCATTTTACTACAGTGATTAATTTAGCCTCAGACACTAACATGAGGCAGACAGCTTTCGGTGCAGGGGTGCTGCTTGAGGTTTCGGGCCCCATGAAAGCATGTCATTTTTGTCCCCCAACCAACATTAATACAATTTTGTTCTCAATTTTTTAGGGCTCCTGTCACTCATGAGCCTTGGAATCATCCTTTGCAATGCCTCTGTCTGAGTGTGAAAACATTGTTTATTTGGCATTAAATTTAAAAAGTGCCCCATTCACTATAATCATGTTTTTACCTCATGCATTTTAAACCCAAGAGCAACTACCAAGTGTAAACAGGCACTGCTAGTAGACTAATAATAGATACTGGCAATAAAATTTCAAAGCTTGCATATTTAAATGTTATGTCAGAAACAAGGTTTGTAAGGCAGGTGAAACCGCAGTTCTATGTCCATAATGTGGATTTCAAGGATATATACCACTAAGTGTCTGTAGATACATAGCAATAAAATATAAAATAATAAAGTTGCCCAGCTCTGGTCCTTGCGGGCTTGGAGTTTTTACAAAATATAGTTTACTGAGCACTTTAGTGATAGCCATGACAAAGGTCATGAGTCTTTCCATACAGATAATTACTTAAATAAGGCAACAGAGGCTGTAAAAGACACACTATCCAGCAGGCATTAAACATTGGGATGTGCAGTACTGGTATGAATTATAAGTATCAGGTCTAAAAATATAAGTATAAGGTCTAAAAAAATAAAACAGATTATATGTAAAAAATTGAAGATAAATTTTAAAATGTTAGCAGCTGCATCTTGTTGTATGGTAAGGAATACAGTATCACTGGCAGCTTGAACTGGTGTCTGTACTTTTTAATTAAACAAGATCTTGCGTCACTAACTCTGCAACCTATTAAACCATAGTTCATTCAAAATATAAAGAACAACTTTTTGCATTTTACATTTATGTTTTTGGTGCATGTTAGGAATGAGATCATATTTTTAATCCCTGCTTTTATAATGTACCTTAAAAAGACAGACTCGATTTCAGCAATTGTATAATTTAAAAGTTCTTTCTACACATTCCAGATGTCTTAATTCATGAAGCCTTTTTTGCCATTATTTAGATTCATTCAGTTTCTTTAAAAATAACTGTAATAACAATTTGTATTTTTTTATCTTTGTTATGCAGAGTCATTTTCAGCTCAGTTAATTGATTAAAAGATAAGAGTTGTTACAAGAATTCTCATTATTCATTTAAAAGTTTCAGTTAGGCATAGAGAACATTCTGGACCAATAAAACTGCATTCATGTTTACATTTGCAGCGAGAACCTTGAAGGTCACTGTTTCCTTATATATATGTTATAATATGCAGAATGCAGCACAAAAGAAATAAGATGAGGCAGAATGTCGTGAGGTTCTGAAACTTCATCATAGTCCTGAAATATGAATCCTGTGCTTTTTGCTGACGCTACAACCACGATGAAAACAGCACATATGTGGTTTGGCATGTATAAATTATTGTTGGATATTTATATAGTGAATGGTTTGTCCTTATCTTTCAACGTAAACCATTTTTATGGTATATGTAAGTTGGTTGTGACTGTGCAGCACAAAAATCCAAAAAATCCAAAACTTTGTAATGTAGCATTTTCATTTCGTAGCCCTCAGCTTTTGCTGTTGTTTTTTTGAGTAAACTAAAATGTGCGGGCCTTAAATCATACAGTATATATATATTTACTTGTCCGTGCTGTTTAAAAAGCCCATTTATATCGAGTCCAGAAACCTTGATCGGCAAGTCTTTCGTTGGCTTCCAGAAAACGTCAAAAACCAGGCTGCAATTATTCATGCAATTCGAGCAGGACCTTTTATTAGAAGGTATGATGAGTTCAAAGATTTAATATGTACTAAAGGAAACACATCAAAAACAGCCCAAACCAGAGCAAAACATGTCCGACAAGTTAAAGTAAGTAGTTTTTAGTTATTGTATTTATCACTTGAATATAGCCTTATGTTTCCAATGTTTCTTTTTTATTTTGTCATAATTACAGATCAAATACAAGCACAATCATGCAGGACATGGGAACAAGTTAAAGTGAAGTACAAAAATATACTTCAAACTGGTAAACATGAAATTTCATTCATATCTGTGGGTGTGTGTGTGTCTGTTAATTTTATGTATATGAAATGTAGGAAATGGTTAACATTTATAAAACATTTCTTTGGAAGCTAGTAAGAAGAAGGCAGACAAAACCTTTGGAAATTTTGGGTAGTGAGAATATTAGTGTGATTTTTAAATTGTTTATAGAACTGTAATCTTATAGTGTATACATTGCATTACCTTCAATGACATAAAATGCCTCTTTAATTGCCTGGACTCACACTGGTCAGGGAAAAACACTGAAAACCAGAAGTAAATATTTCAGGCCCAAACAGACTTTGCAAATTGTCTGGCGAACTGTATTCTTTGATATATTTTCCTCATCGCCTACAGTATACAAAAAAGTGCCGCTTGTAAATATCTCAAGGCGATGCACATTGTTTGTGTGGCTGTGAGAGCTCGACTTCGCCTATTTAGACTTCTACTATACGGAGCTAATAAATCTTCAAGATATAATATTCCATCTCGGCTGAAGTGGTATCTTTCGAAAAGAATATCATCCGGCAACAATAAAGGATCATGCCAATCCTCTCAATTTGAAATTCCCTTCTTATTATTTGTGCACCGATTTCAATTGGTCGCTCATCCATGAACGGTGAGGCCACGACTGAACAGATTTCCATGCACGGACACTGATAAAGTGTATGAGCTAACCCTTGTTTACACAGAACAAACCTGCTCTGAGTAGGTTTTGGATGTGCTGCTATGACAACACATCCAGCAAGAGTTTCGAAACACCGACAGATCCAGGACCATGCCAAATCGTTAACAATTACATCCGGCTAAACGAGTAATCCACGTACGAAAAACACCCCCCAGGTGTGCTGATGCCGATTATTCAGTGCAAGACTACCGTGATTTTTAATCACTTTTTAAACACTTTTTTTGGACTGTATTCTTTCCTTTTATTTAAAGCTTTTTGCAGATTAATTTCAGAAAGCTCTGCACAATTTTCCTTACAGTGGGTGGTGAGGCTCAAATTTAGCATCTTGTGCATCTTTTATTTTAAAACCCATTTTTCTGCATTTTTGTCATGGAATCAATAATAGTGGACAGCGCAACCATGGAAAGTTCATTCACTATCATATCACTAAAATAGTAAAGTACATGCTTGTAAACATACCAATCCATTATTTAAACAATAGAATAAGACTTCTGCCATGTATTTAGGGTTACTTATAAAATGAAAGATATTATTAAATGATTTGATCTGTTTAGTCTTGCGTTTCTTAAACATTGCTCTTGGTTTGGGACACTTTGCATTGCGGTTAAACATTTTTACTTGATATGTAGGGTTGGGTGATATGGCGAAAAATGTCACCATGATAAAATTTTTCATGTCTGTCAAAATCAATAATTCTCACGATAGATATCAAATAATTTTTTCTGAAATTTGAAGGAAGCAGGTGGTTAATTGTGGTTTTAAGATATTCTTTATTGTTAGAACGTGACAAACACTTGCCAAACAGCATTTCATATTTCAAAGATCAGAGGTAGAAGAAAACAGGTTATTTTAATCAGCCCCAACAAACATCACCACTTGGATTATTACTGGGTGGATATCTTGTAGACTAAATTTCACTGTGGACTTTTGGATTTTGCGGGATTACCCTTTTTGGATGGGTTGCTTTGGACTTACCTGCTCTCCCTGCGAGTTATCCTGTTGTTCTGTCTGTTGTCTTTTGTCTGTCTGCCTGGCCTATTGCATGCTTTTATTTGTTCAGTAAATCTCCCAGTTTGTGTCTTTACGTTTGTGTCTGCACTTGTGCTCTATTGTCGATCCTGACAAGCAGTCACGGAGAACGTGACATCATTCCATTGTGATGCAAAATGTGTCGGCTCTTAGATTACATCGAACTTACCTGGAGCTTTTGGTGCATTGACATCAAGGAAAATTATATCACAATTATTATCATTAGTTTTATCACCCAGCCCTACTGATAAGTATCTTTCTCCGCATGGACTTGAACTGCAAACTTTCAGTCCTTTCCCACATGCAGATCCATCCATGTTCCAATCACTGATGCAGTACAGTGTTACAGAAAACCTGAATTTTATTCTAGGTAGCCTGTTGTCATGGGATACCATGGGTGGGGTGCCAGTCCATCACAGGGGATGCACTCACACTGTATGCATATTTAGAGATGCCAGACAGTCTAACTTGACATTTTTGGATTGCAGGGGAATCCTGTAGCAGGGCTGCCAGCTCTCATGTGTCAGGCGTGACACTCACACTTTCAGACATTCACGATCATGCAAGAAGTCTTACTGCAAGTTTATATCGCTTTATAATATTATTCATTATATACCTAAAATGAGCTAAATGAAAAGCATCGGGGTAGTTTGCAATCCCTACAGACTATTTTCAAGGCAATAAAACTGTTACATACATGTATATTGAAAATCTCATGCCAGCCTGCTGACCCAAGTCGGGAACCCTGTTGTACAACATGGGGAACGCGCAAACTCCACACACAGAACATAAAATTCCAACCACTTATCATGCACCGGTCACGGAGGGGCCTGCAGATTGTCTCAGGCTGCATAAAGTGCCAAGCAGAAGTACAGCATAAACATGATGTCGATCTACCGCAGGGCAGACACATACTGCACACAATTTCTTGGTCCTAGGTAGTCTGAAAGCTTGTCTTTGGACTGTAGTTGGAAACCTGGAAAATCCAAAGGAAATCCATGATGAACTGACTTTTAATAATTCAAGCATGAACTGTATAACAATTATTCATACATATGATGCTAAAAATAAAATTAAAGGTTTGCAAAGATGTCAATGAACGATCAACAGATATCTTGGCTTTGCGTTTATTAATGTTGCTGAATGATTTGGAGATACTTGAGTTAATGATAATTGTCTTGCAGTAGAGATGTGACTGTAACTAATTAGTAATAGCATTGTACAACAATCAGTAGCTGAAATTTGGAACATTGCAAGAGAATATTTGGTAGTAGGTTCTGTCCTGAAAGCAGACGCATGTGACCTGTATATTTTTACTGTGTTGCTGTACTTATTATACATAATGAAATAATCTTGTACCTGTTTTTTTAAAAACAACAGCCTGTAATTTTCTGCTTTGCCTCTGTTTTTATTCTGAAATTCTGAAGTTCGCCACCTTTAAACATGCATTATGGCTGCTTTTTATGAGCTAACGATACGTAATGTTTAAACTATTTGGATTTTTGGACCAGTGATATAAAATAATTCATTTGCTTATTTGAAAATATAAAAACATAATGAAAAACACTGGTGTAATCCACTCCACTCCTAATTGCTTCTCCGTGAGGTCACCTGACTGTACTAAACATCGCATCCACCGTTAACCATGCATAAGCAGCAGGCGAAACCCGTTTCCTTGGAAACGCTCTTTAAAGGAAATCCTGTGTTAAATGACACATGGTGATATAGAAGAAGAGAGATTTTTCAAATTATCTCACGTTTATTTAAGTCAGTTACATGGATGTCTGTGTTGGCCATTGTCAGCGGAAATGATAAAGCTTTTTTTGGTTCAGTAGAGTAATCATACTGTTGATTTCTTATATATCTTTATGTATGACATATCAATGATATTTTATTACTTAAATTACTCCTCTCCCAATGACAAATAAGAAACAATGCCAAAAGTAAAATTACAAGTCAAGCTTAGACCGTTACATAATTTACCGCATTAAAAGAGTGCAGCATGAGCCCTGTCCGGCAGTGCGGTGATCATACATTTCTGTGGCCACAGAGACCTCTAGTGGACAATATAATCACATGGCGCCTGTATCACAAAGACTGCAAATTCTTGTTTTGGCATCTTGGTCTTGAAAGAAAAAATCCCATGCAGAGTTCGACCCAGTGAAAAGATATAATTTATTTGTAATCAGCATTTTCCCATATGTTAAAACTTAAAAACCACAGTGCATTAAAACTCCATCTAGAATATATTCAGTCACTCTGCATTTCAATATCAGGTCAGGTCAGCTCAGGTTGAGGAGCACGTAGCCACACCCACCGCATGGCGAAATTCCTCGTGATGCCGACTCCCCAGGCAGATACACGGTCCAATCCCACCCTCCTTAAATGGCCATCCATCTGCTGCAGCCAGGTGTTACGTAGGCATCCCCTCGGCCTGGTCCAGCCGCTCGGCTCCTCAGCAGTGAGCAGGATCACCCTCAGGGAAACGTGCCACATGGCCATAGCGCAGTAAGTGACCCTCCCTCACAATGCAGGTAATGTGCCTCATTCAGGACTCCTCTAGCAACCGCTCATTCGATACAAAATCAAACCAGCATTACCCAAGGATTCATTTTAGTATACATGTATGAACACATTTTTAACAAAACCTTAAGAGTTAATCTATTGTTCCGCAAATACCTTCGAAAACTGAGCCAAGATGCAAGGTACTGCCCATTAAAAATCCAATTAAATTTTACTGTTGATTATCATTCCTTGCATGTGGTCTTTCAAATTTTCTTCACTTTTACTATCTAAGCCTTTCTCAGAGCTGTGCCTTTTATTAAGCGATGCAGCAGAATATATGAAACGGAATAAGTAAAAATGCAGTTTCTCAGCTGTCTGGACAGTGTCACGCTATTCAAAGTTTTTTTGTGTGTGTGTTTTCTTAACCTAAATTAAAATTTATCAGAGCTAGAAACCCTACCACAAATGCCTGATCGCATAACCAGCTAAGGGCTAATTTCTTCAGGAGGTGGCTGACCTCAGTGTTTCAGAAAGTAATGTGTTAGTAATTTAATTGTTTTACCCAACTGACTGACTTAAATTATAACCTCTCTTCAGATTAAACTTCTCACCCTCCAGATTCTACAGATCTGCCTAGTGCACTCACCAATGGTGTGTTTAAACCTCACCCCCATAATTAGCCAATTACACATCCTACACTACAGTACAACCAGCACCAAACAGGCTAGATATATCAAACAAAACTAGTGGTCAACCAAATAAGTGCATCAAATAACATTCAGAGTTCTCCCAGCATGCCTTTCTTCTTCCTTGGAATTTGCAGACAATACACTCAGAGTCACTACAATTTTATTATACTCAAATGTGGGGCAGGTGGGACCCAGCAACTGCTCCATACGGTCGCCTGGTTGAAAACCATCCCTCTATAAGTAGACTTAAACATTGATCTGACGCATTCACTGTTTTTAATCACTATTATGTGCAAACTTACGTCAGAAGGGGGCAGCATTGCTTTTAAATTCTAAGAAAAGGTCACGATCCAGCCCTTGTCAGATTAAACTTCGTAATGTGAGAAAAACTTGAGAAATGTATGAGGAACAAAACAATAGCTGGGACACTTGCTCTAGTTGACTAACGGTAAGAGAGAACCCTCCGGTCACCATTATCAATGACTTTCTGCTTTAAGGTGTTTGTTTAATCATCGGGCTCATGAACCTTATGACTCATGCAGCCTTTTACTGAAACAGAGATAGAGGTAGAATCCTAAAGGCAGAGAGGGCAGTGTTTTCAGTATATTCTTACATCGATGCAGACAATGTTTTATGCATAAAATATTTTTCGAAAGCACAGGCAGAATACTTGGCTCTCCACATCTTAAATTACACATTAGGCAAACACTGTAAATTTAAAAGTTTCAGTCAGTTGAAGTGAAATATCCATATAAGCACCTTTCTTGGTTGTCTTTGTCTCGCATTCAATACATCCACACGCTGCTGCTTTATGAAGGATGGCCGTGAATTTTTTTCCACTGATGTTTATCGATGATTTATGAATTTATGAACTTAGACGGATGTCAAATTTCTTATAATCATTCGTTTTCCTTTGAAGCACAGCCAAACGTTTTGGGTTAACGGGCATTACTGATAACATCATTTGTTGATGGGTAGTCTTGTTTTAACATTTTAGCACAAGACGCAGTTCGGTGACTTATTGAGTGACATAGTAGCCTCAAAAAGGTTGGGGATATCAGCGATGAAGGTCTGCACGTTATCTCTATTGGGGGGGGGATCATCCCTACTATTTCTCTTGTGCTACATGGTATATGGTCCATGATTTGGCTCAGGATAACTAAATGGATGGATGGATGAGTAAAACTGTAGAAACATCCTTAAACCACCATTGTTTAACTTCAATTAAACTTTATGATACTGGTAACACTTTTTTTTTATATACAGAGGGTTAACAGAGTATTTGTAACGTTTCAACCGCTAAGTTGAGATTCAACAACTCAGCTGTCTGTAGATGTTTAACAGAATATACAGTATATAGAGTATTCGTAACAATTCATGAATATACCTGTATAATCTTAGAATAATGTAATTGAATTTGACCAATGATACAACCAATGATACAATGTGAATTGTTGAATCTTAACTAATAAGTTGTTGTGATGTTACAGATGCTCTGTATATCCTCTGTAGATGGACATGTCCTGATAAAGTGTTACCATGATACTGACCATACAACAGGAAAAAGCACTTTCCAGCAGAAGAGATGTAGCAAAATTTCAGGTATTCAGAGTTAAAAAAGGGCTGTAATCTCAAATACAAATATGTCTGTAACACATTTAAAATACAGTTAACTGTAACTGTTCAAATGTCACAGCAGTTCGTAATAACTAGAGGAGAAGCAGAAGTCATGGGAATCTTTACAAATAATAAATTCTTTTTTTCTATGTTTGGGGACCGTAATTTAATAAAATGGCAGGTACAAAGTACCTCCCGTTGGTAAATATTGCATTTGCGTAGACTTGACAGCTTAACAATTTTTTTTGTTTGTTTTTTTTTTAAATATAATTTCCATTTTCTTCAGGCTATAGTCAGCTCTTCTGACATCTCTTTACTAGACAAAGTAGAACCCAAAATTGCCCATACAGTTTGTAGTCTTCCTGGGGTTTGCGAAGGACTGATGTCTTGTCTCACATCATGTTCCTTGTTTTCTAGCTGTAGAATAGGCTCTAGGCTTCACCCTAACCTTGTGCTATGCAAGTGGTATGGAGAATGAATGTACAAATAAAGAAACTCAATAACCACTTCCAAGGTTCTTGTTTTTGCAGCAAATCTGTTTTTATGGAAATCATGTTGTGGAAAATGTTGTTTTGTGTGTGTGTGCATGTGTGTATGTGTGTGTGTTTTTCTAGGAACATTAAATCCTGTTTGGACAGATTGCACAGTCTAGAAACATCTATTTAAGTTAGCAATCATAAAGTTCTTATTCAGTATTGAGAGTAAACATGAATAGTTTAATTCCACATATAGACCTGCAAGGTTTTTCAACCGCCTGTGATTTGTTGCGATGCTATCAAAATGACTGCCTTTAATTACATTTAAAAATTATTTTCTTAAAAAAATGCATGCATATAGAATGCCTTTCCTTGTGTTTACTTAAAGCTTATTTTTATTCTGATCACTGTTTATTTGTTGGGGGGTGGAAACGTGTGTGTGTGTGTGTGTAGTTTTTATGCTGTCTGGGGGCAGCTTGCCTTTGAGATGGTTGAGAGAGTTCTAAGGTTATATACACAGATGGGAATTCATGGTTGAAAGGTGTGTGTGACAGAACTTGCTTAAATCAATAACTCATCACTGGCTGATTATTAAAGACTAATTAGGGCAAGAACTTGAAAAATCATGTGTTCTTGCCATTACATATGATGAGAGACAGTATATA
>JAODUD010000107.1:7058268-7071587 GCA_026784285.1 Stomatorhinus walkeri
TACGAACGCTTCGAGAAACGTTCCTTAACGTTAAGAGTGAAGTTAAGGTAAACTTAAGAACTACTTAGCGATAAGAAACTTTCGAGAAACCGGGCCCAATCTTGTAATGGATGATAATGCGCCGTGTTACAAAGCAAAATTCATGTCAAACTGTTTTCACGAACTCAAGTTCAGTGTTCCTCAGCGGTTTTCCCAGTTATCGGACCTGAATCCAATAGATCACCTTTGGGATGTGTTTGGGCGGGAGACTCGCAGTATGGATGTGCAGCTGGCAAATCAGAAAGGACTGAGGATGCTGTCTCAGTCAGGAGGGAATAATGATTGTTGTGGAGATTGTGAAGGATGCAGTAACATCTCCAGCAAACAACCCAATCATATATATACTGTGGAAACTGCTTATAGTGATCATTCTAAGCCACTTTTTTCTTTTTCTTTATGTCTCAGGCAGATTACCATATAATTGACATTTGTTTATTTATTGCATGAATATACGATGATAAAACAAGCAGTGTTGCTATTATCTGAATTTGATTGGCTCTTTCAAAATATACTACAGCTGTTTCAAGCGCTTTTCAATTTACTGAACTGTGTATAATTCAAATGCGCTACAATACAGTACAGTAATGTACATAAAATTTGTTTTGTTGTAGTTTCGATGCTGCGTCTCATTGGATCGGTTTTGGAAGTTTATCCTAAGTTTTGATCAGTCTATGTTTGTCACTGAGAGAAAATGGTTTTCTTTTTCCTGTCATGTTTGCATTACATGCTGCATTAGCCTCTGGTAGCTGGCCAGAAGCAGACGGGTTACCACAAGGCAAAGTAGCATGATCAAAGTAAAGTAAAAAAAAAAATGAAAGAAAATGTAGTTTTAATTTTTTCCATGTTGTCATGTTTAAAAAGACCAAAAATTACTGTGAGTGCTTATTACAAGTGAATTATTAGCGCTTACTATAAGTGAATTATTAGCGCTTACTACAAGCGAATTATTAGTGCTTACTACAAGTGAATTATTAGCGCTTACTACAAGCATATTATTAGTGCTTACTACAAACAAATTATTAGTGCTTACAACAAGCAAATTATTTAAACAATATTTGTACAAGAATGATTCTGAAGTTTTTTCATCCATATAAGCGGTTGATCACAATAACCTTGATCACTATACACAGTTTCCACTGTATTTGTGTTCCATGCATTCTCACCAGCACATACTGGCCTCTCGTCCACCAATCCCCGTGGTTATTGCAGGGAAGCTCATGCATGAAAACTGACTTCAGCCATAGCGACAGAGTCTTACTCTTAGCTTATGAGTTGGCTCTTTTCCTAACTAAAAGTTGCTCTCAGCCACTTTGTGAAAGGGTTTTAGGAAAAAACTCAATGCAAGTGCAATTTAGGAGTACTCTTAGTGGTAACATAAAATACTTTGTGAATATGGGCACAGCTAGATTTCTATCAGTCTTTTCAATCAACCAGACTTTTGGAAAAAGTGCAGACAATAACAAAAATAGCTTTTACTTCAGCATGTTTTGTGATCTCTCTGATATGCAGAGAGGCACCGATAACTTACAAATCAGCAAACTGAAACTGGGCACCGGCTTTGTATGTTTGACTTTGGACAACTTAAATGACAGAAGACGCGACTTAATAATACCTACCGTACTGTAGCAAGCCTACTTCCATTTGTTGCATGTTTTTTCAAAAGGCCCTAATACACTCCATCCATCTTGCTGCTTATCCATTACCCCCCCACGGGCAGCATGGCAAAGGAACATCCTGGGCATAATGGCAGGCCATCGCATAGTGCACACTCTACACACAATCACAGGGACACCATTCCATAACTGGTATTTGGACTGCGGCAGGAAATCTCTGCAACCTCTGGGAGGCCATACTGGTCAGTGGGTTGACTCACCACATTTACATTTATAGTAGCTTGCCTGTGTCCATTGACCTCACAATGGTAAGTGTGCACAAAGAAAGTGCACAAGAAATATATTAGCACTAAAAAGTCTCTTGTTTCTGCCTGTGTAACTGAATAAAATGCATTTCACTGGTAAAAGCCCAATTAAGAACCAAATGAGCCAGTTTCTTTTGTCGTGGTCATGGAAATGCATAATGCTTTTCAGAAATTAAATACAGTGCTCACGGGTACTTACAGAGGATGATGTATACTTAGCAGATTGCTACTTTAAAAATTTTGAAAAACAGGCTGAAAAGCATCATGATTTTTCCTGGCATTAAAGCGTCAAACCCATTAGACCTATTCATCAGTAATCACTGCATGTTTCCTCTGCTGTTGAGTTGTGAAAGCCCTTGAAGTTGTTTTATAACAGGACAGAAATATTAGTTAGGATATGTGATGTGTGGAAACAACAACAGTACAAGTGACAAGTGTGTTGGCAGCTTAAAACAGGTGAGATGAGCTAAGACTCGATAATCTATCTGCTTATTTTTTAAAACAGAGTCATGCAAAAGTGGTCCTACTGTGTTCTGTTAATCGTCCCCTTCTGAAAATTTGTAATGCCTCAAATTGAATTTGTTCACCTCACTTCCGCCCAGCATGTAGAAATTCAAAGAATGGGTCACACTTTACTCAGTGGGTACAGATACTGTAGTAGGCCACACTTAATGCATTAATTAAGAAACTAAATGTTAGTTACATATGGATCTCGAGTTCGTTCGTCATTAATCAATCCTATCGGTTCATGTATTTCATACAGTTACTATGATTTGTGCTTGAGTATTAATTGAGTAACTAAGTTACTCGTGCCCCCTCAAGTAAAGCGTTACTGAAAATGTTACAATGTGATTTATTTTTTTTTAAGTATTTTTGAGAATATTAAAGTGTATCTTTCCCTTCATTGGCACCGAGGAGATGTGTGTGGCTCACAGAGTCATTCCTTTGATACTGCCCTCTAGACAGACCCATGTTTTCGTCCTTAAATCAAACAATTTTTTTCTAAAAAAAAACATCTTTGTCGGACATTATCCACTGTGCTTCAAATATCATATATTAAAGAATCCTATTTTAAAACTGCAGCTGTGCTAGAATTTGAATGAAGGAGATAAACCTCGCTCTAAGAGATAAAATTCATTAAACCACAGCCATCATGCACCAAAGATAATAAATGCTTTCGTTCCCTTCTTTCAAAGCAAGAAGACTGAAAAAAATGGCTGCGGCTGAAAATATGAAAAAGGAATTATTCATAGTGTCAGGTCTCCTGAAACAATAAAAAGTATGATACCAAGTTATTCTGCCGTTTTGCTCTGTTAATCTACTTAAATTGGGAAACGGTCAACTCCTTTGAGTGTATTCGATTGTAAATACTGTACCTTTCTGATTTATCTCTTTATGTCAACAGTCACAATGGCAAGTTTCCAGTCTGCCTGTTAAAATGAATGGACATTTTAGAGGGTGTAATTGGGGAACTTTTTTTTACACTCCGCATGAGAAAATTAGTGTTGAATTGGACTGTAAACAAAAGCCTGCATAAATTAAACGTACTCTTATACAACTATAAAAAGCAAAGCTCACTGGGAAAATCCTTTTTTTATTGCTGATCTATTAGCCTCTGACTTATTTCACAGTTGTTGGGAAATGCTTGTATTAGATCAATAACTGAGCAGGTATGCTGTAAAAGAAAAGAAAATAAAGAAAAAATGTATACATGCCATTTCTAACTAAACCCTAAATAAAGAGAAAAACAAAACAAAAGAAAACCAAAAAAATGTTCTGGGTCATAGCCCAGGACTGCAGCCTGCATTTCCATATCAGAGTACTTGTTTCCAAATTAACAGTCTTGTTTCTGAAATTATGAACCTTGTATCCCAATCAGAGTAATTATTTCCAAATTACGATTTATGTTTCCAAATGAAGTGTTTGCCATTCTCATGGTTTGAAATTCACGAAAGCATATGCGTTTATTGTGATATCTGTTATTTTACCCCGATCTCGTGATACAAACCCTCCATATTTTACCTGCTCGTGCTATGTAGTGAATTTATGATCATCACAAGTTACGGGCAATTATGGTTTGCTTTAATTAACATGAATATGTAGTAGTCTGGCATTCATGAAGACTGAAAAGCTGTAAAACTCCAAGTATATTTTCTGGTGTAACTACCCTTGGCCACGCCATATAAAGTATTAAATAAGCAATGTTCATTTATATCTGAAAATCATAAATACTGCATTTCCTCATGTCACTGAAATGTTTTGTTCTGAGTTACAAGTCGTGGAATATGGATACAAGTTTCACAATGAGAATACGGTAGACCAAAATAGTGAAATGATGTAATACTGTGGTGAAGGCGCAATCATTTCAACATAAATGCACTGTATCTTCTGTGGCTGCTGATTTTTCACAGATTGCTGAATACGTGCCGGAAGAAGAGGCACAAGTATTGTGGTCCATAGGAAGAAAAGCTTCTTCAGTAAACCTTATGGTGTGTGAAGTCTACCCAACATCAATGAAGGGTGTCACAGGACTATAAATGACAATTGGCAGTCCTGAAGCATCATTTTTCTTCAACGATGTTCTCCTGTAATTTAAAAGGGGACCTTTAGTGTCCTATTGCATGTAAGTAGCTGCTTGTCTAATTTGATATCTGCTGTAAGCAGAATATTGATTCAGTTGACGTTAATGAGAGAAAATGGTCTCCAGAACTGAGTCTTCTGAAGTTATACATGACGTCTGTGTAAATTGTAAATGGCTATTACATGTATGCAATAATAGAATCCTAAGTGGCAATGCTCATGTGTCAGGTTATTTGCTTTCATAAAGCTTTTATGCTGAAGTGGATAATCATTTTCACAGCCTGCTGTGCACATCTTTGATGTAGTTTGTTTCTAATTGAGTTATACTTCAAACAAGTTAATGGTCAAACTTTCTCCAAGATGACTGACTCTGGCAGTTTCTATCTATTGCTAATTTAACATGTCGTAGTACACCTTTCAAGAAATTCCACTGAGTAGCAAAATTACCTTAACTAGCTATTATTAGTTTAGCAATTTTAAATATTCTATATTACTTTCTTCATGTTTAGTCATTGCCTTTTGCTCTTTATGTTTTAGATCCTTTATAAAATTAAGCTCAAACACCAGATCTTCACATTATCTTGGTTGATTTTTGTGTCTTTTCAAATCTTCAAATAAAAAACATCAAGGGAAAAGCAAATTGCTAGCATTGTGATAAAAGATGTATATCTATTCCAATTTCTAACTCTTCAGTGCAGATATTAAGCATAACAATGTGTGCTCCTTTCATGCATAAACAGACCTTTGAATTTCATTGTAACACAGATAGAAGGGGCACTATACTCTTCTGATATACAATTTAAATTCAGACTGGGAAAATAATAAACAGAATGAAAACAGGCCTAAAGCATACAGACTTAAACTACTGTTGTGGGGGGGGGGGGGATCTGACATTTAACCTCATTTCCTGGAATATCACTGCACCCTCCTGATTTGGCACTAAACCTGCTTCCCCACCCAGCCTCATGATCACAATGGAGGATGTTAATCATCAAAAGGGTTTGCTTATAAAGTAACGATTTTCACCCCCATCTTTTTCAACCGGCATGTATGAACGCAAGAACCATATTTTATGGAGACAGCTTGACATTATCATATAATGTACCAATTACGGCATTATCTCAAGCAAATTTGGTTACCATAGTAACTAAGCTTAAAAAAATCACAAATGCTTGGCAACTGAGACATAAAGCTGGGAAGGACTAAAAAGAATAATAAAAAAAGAACAAATAGCCATCCTTAGATCGTCTCTTTTTTATGCTTTCTTAAATCAGAGGTCAAACGGTAAGCTCGTACAGAGATGTACAGAGTCTGGCGAGAATAACAGGGCCACCAATGGGCAGATTCTCTTTTCTTTCTCTCCTTTTTTCTCAGGCAAAACACATCTCTATCAAACAAGGTCTGTCTTTGGAACTTGCAGCCATGCGTCTGAAGTTCCGTGCCTGTGCATTCCAAGGACAGCAGCTACAAGGGCCTCATCAGCTCCCAGGTGAAAAGCTTCACTCTTCTGATACCGCTTTATTTGTTCTGGGTCTAAAACAACTTGCAACATTTTATCCAGACATCTATTTCACAAAACTTGCTGAAGCCATTTTGTTGTGGTGTCTCGCTCAATAAAATAAGAATATCGCGGGGTGGTTTAAAGCATCACAGAGGAATATTATTCTCCAATTCAAGCAGGTACTACAGTATATTAAAAGTTTAGCCTTTCCAATAGAGTAATTATGCATAGCTTTTCCATTTCAGTACTTTTTCAGTTTTTCAGAAACTGCTTTTGTGTTGTTAAATGTGTGAAAAGCCCGGCTCACTTGATGTATTGCATTGAGACACCTTCACCGCTTTCTGGGTGGCAAATCAATTGTTGCGGCTTGCGTTCATACGGCATGAACCACAAATTCCGGGAAGGAAACACTGGCACCAGCCGCACAGCTAATACTGCGCATGTCGCGTGTGCAGGAAGACTCCACCCGGGGTCTCATCACAGCACTGCAGCCTTGCCACCACTGCAGAGACAGAGGCTTCATTGGTGTTTGACGTAACTTTAGTATTTTCACGCATGCACAAGACGTTTAGGATGCCACGGTAAATCTTTACCCTTATCTCAGCTGAGGTATAAGTCCTCAGCGGTAAACATGGCCGTCTTTCAACTTGTTTCCTCCAAGCCAGCACTTTTTGCAAGGGCCTTAGTAATCCAAGCCAAAGACCTGCCAACAAGCCCTAGTCCCTCACAGCACAAAAAACAGGATCCCAGAAGAGCCTTCCCACCCAGAGAACCACGCTCGGCTTTCTGCTAATGAACGGGGAGACGGATATGGCATTCCTCCTGCACGCCGCGGAAAATCCCAGAAGCGTATGCAAACACAAGTCGTGAGACCATGTGTGACTGAAGAAAACTTTCTGTTGAAAGGCTGAGGGTGGCGTTCTGACAGTTCCTCCTTACTCTGCATCTCCCCTCCTACCACAAAGGGATAACAAAATGCACTCAACACTCCTCTCCCATATTATTTGCTGTAATATTTATCATGTTAATATCAACACAGGCTATGCAATATACAGTGGCACAAGCTTCCTACTGTTAAAATGAGGTGACTCAGTGTTTGCAGCTATATTCATGAAAATCTAGGACCTTGCCCTGAATTTAACCCTAATGTCTGTGCCTTTGTAACATTCTCTGTGTGCTTAACATGACAAAAGAAGGCAGAGTACATACTCTAATTCCACTCCATTGAACTGTCATAAGATTAAAATAGATGTATATGACATCACACCTTTGGGACTGATAGATGAGCCCAATCCCTTTGGGTACACATTTAATTTACTTTCAAAGGTCTTTGGAATTAAAAATATTTAATCATGGCAGAGAGCAGGCAACAGATACCATTTGTAAAAAATTGAGGAGCCAAAAGTCATTTACCAATGCAAAAAGAAAAAACTGCTGCAGTTGGGAAACCAGTGATAGGAATGGTTTGGAACTGATCAAAATTTGCACAAAAAATCAATGGCCTTTAATAAGCAGCTTGATGTACGATAATCCTCACTTTCCATCCATTTATCATAATGTTTCTATAGTAAAGGGTCACACTGAGCTTGGATCCTATCCCAGAAAAAATGAGTCCATTTTAGAGGACACCTTGGGTAGGGTACCAATCCATTGTAGGGCCGAAAGTCACACACACACACTAACACACACACTAATGACAATTTAGAAACACCAACTCATCCAAGTGGTAGTTATTTAACTGCAGGAGTAAACCATAGATCTTGGAGGCAACCTACATAGCTACAAGAAACTTCCACATACACCAAGCCAGTAGCAGCAATCGAACCACCACCTTGAAGCAACCTTGATGGATTCAAATCTTTTTATTCAAGTTATGTCAACACATGCATACTGGAGACCACACCTATTTTGCCTTTGTTCCTAGGGTGTACTCACACTAGCCAAGCCGAGTTCATTTGACCAGTGTGATTGCTCTGTACTCCGTCTGGGCCAGAGCGTGGTTAGTCAAACTCGGGCACAGTACGCATCTAGTGTAATCACTATCTGTGCCCAGAAACACAACAGAATCAATGATGCAACTGACACAGGTATACCCACATGTGCAACATACATGAACCAGACTCAGAAGGAGTAGATTGGGTAGGCTTTACACACAGTGTAATTTTATTTTACTTTTTTGCAATACTGCGTTGTGAGAAAAAAACTGTGTACAGATTGGGTAGCGACAAACACTTCACAAACATGGTGGCAAAGGATCACTTTGGTCTACGGCAGAGATGCAGTGTTTGATGGAAATTTGATCTGAAGTGAGTATCTAGGAACACACAAAGACTGTCTTCTTAAACTTGTAGCATGAATAAATAGAAATTACTATGCTGAATACTAGATAAAGCTATGTGTGTCTCTATACCCCAACATGACTCCAAATAAGCCCCAAAATTAGGACATTAATCATGAATTCCAGTCTGCTGTCTGATACTACTTTTCTTCCTATGTTTTCTCGCACGGTGATGATGAAAGCTTGCTTGTGTCTGGATCGTTAATTGCCATGTGAGCGCACACCAGCAGTGCAGTTGAGCTTGGACATGGTACGGGACCACGGTATGGGACCAAGAGTGAGTAGGCCCAGTTTCTGTTGTGCTTCTCTTGTGAAAATCAAAGAAAACAGCCTGTTGAAGTGAGCTGAAAGGGTTACCCCTCTCCGTGTCATGGGTGAAGACGCGCCACCAAACTCCCTATACCTTACGCTGACAGGTCATGTCAGTCCCCCGGGCTTCAAGGGCGTGTTTTCGATTTAATTCAGAATGTATATCAGAGACTTCAGAGGATTTTGTCGTTTCCTCCCTCCGTCCCTCCTCTTAATTCAGCTCCGCAGTAACCCTAGACTCTAAGGCTGCTTCTACAGCACCCGCATTATAATATCATCTGCCCAGTTTACTATCTGTCCCGCTGCTGTGCTGACACTGCGCCATCGCGCCACGCCTTTGCGCCTCCCCGTTAATGGGAATGTTCCCTGCTGGCGGCAGGGACACCAGTAACGGAACTTCTCACTCAAACGGGTAATTTAAAAAACCTCTTAGAAATGGCCCAGAGATGTGGAATGTCCCCAGGTAGGACAGATTGAATAGTGAGCGTTACATTCCTCTGATTTCAACTTTCTTCAGCTTCCCTGGAAAAAAAAAGATGCACATTAGAATAGTTTAAGTAAAGTGAAGGTGAGGAAAGGTGAGGTTCAGAGTCCAAACTAACCTACTTTAAAATACATTTTTCTTGTTTAATTTTAAAATATCAGAATAAGAAATGTGCTTGCCTGTCGCTGATATTATTATATTTTCCTGATTCCAAATTATCATAGACAGCAGGATGCCAAACGCCACAACAAACAAACAAATATGATGCTTTATGAAAGTAAATAAATGTACCTGTCATGATCCGCCCGTCCGAGCCTCGTGTGTGCCACGCCCCCTCATTACCTCATGTCTGTTCCTGATTGTGATCACCTGGTGTCTATCAGTTCTTGCTTGTCTTGAGTATTTAGCCCGCGTCTGAGTCAGTCTCCCCCAGATCTCTCATTAACGTTGCATGGAAGTCCTGTTTTGTCCTGCCTTGCCCTGAATCAACCCTGTTACCTGCCCGCATTCCTGGCTTCCGCGCCTACTTGCCTACCTGCCCGAGAACCCCGGAACGTGACAGCACCATCTAAATTCTCCTATTATGGGAAAAACATGCTACTAAGAAACATTTTATTTATGGGAACTATTCATTCATTGTTAAGAAGGAAAGCGATATCTTAAAAAGACTTTTGATGTCAATTAAACTGTAATCAAATATTTATTTACAGTGGATACAGAAAGTATTCAGACCCCCTTCAATTTTTCACTATTTGTTATATTGCAGCCATTTGCTAAAATCATTTAAATGAGTTTTTTCCTCATTAATATACACACAGCACCCCATACTGACAGACAAAAAAAAAAGAATTTTTGGAATTGTTGCAGATTTATTAAAAAAGAAAAACTGAAATATCACATGGTCCTAAGTATTCAGACCCTTTGCTGTGACACTCATATATTTAGCTCCGGTGCCTTCCATTTCTTCTGATCCTCTTTGAGATCACCTTCATTTGAGTCCAGCTGTGTTTGATTATACTCATTGGACTTCATTAGGAAAGCCACACACCTGTCTATATAAGACCTTACAGCTCACAATGCATGTCAGAGCAAATGAGTATCATGCGGTCAAAGGAACTGCCTGAAAAGCTCAGAGACAGAACTGTGGCAAGATTACAAAAAAAATTCTGCTGCACTTAAGGTTCCCAAGAGCACAGTGGCCTCCATAATCCTTAAATGGAAGACGTTTGGGACGACCAGATCCCTTCCTAGAGCTGGCCGTCTGGCCAAGCTGAGCTGCTGGGGGAGAAGAGCCTTGGTGAGAGAGGTAAAGAAGAACCCAAAGATCACTTTGGCTGAGCAAGACACATGCAAGACACATGACAGCCCGCATGGAGTTTGCTAAAAGACACCTGAAGGACTCTGAGATGGTGAGGAATAAGATTCTCTGGTCTGATGAGACCAAGAGAACTTCTTGGCCTTAATTCTAAGTGGTATGTGTGGAGACAATTAGTTATCCAATACAGTCCCCACAATGAAGCATGGCGGTGGCAGCATCATGCTGTGGGGGTGTTTATCAGTTGCAGGGACAGGACAACTGGTTGCAATTGTGGGAAAGATGAATGCGGCCAAGTACAGGGATATCCCGGACAAAAACCTTCTCAAGAGTGCTAAGGACCTCAGACTGGGCCGAAGGTTTACCTTCCAACAAGACAATGACCCTAAGCACACAGCTAAAATAACGAAGGAGTGGCTTCATAACAACTGTGACTGTTCTTGAATGGCCCAGCCAGACCCCTGACTTAAACCCAATTGAGCATATCTGGAGAGACCTAAAAATGGCTGTGCACCAACGTTTACCATCCAACCTGACGGAACTGGAGAGGTCCTGCAAGGAGGAATGCCAGAGGATCCCCAAATCCAGGTGTGAAAAACTTGTTGCATCTTTCCCAAGAAGACTCATGGCTGTATTAGCTCAAAAGGGTGCTGCTACTAAATACTGAGCAAAGGGTCTGAATACTTAGGACCATGTGATATTTCCGTTTCTTTTTTAATAAATCTGCAACAATTTCAAAAATTCTTTTTTTTGTCAATATGGGGTGCTATGTGTACATTAATAAGGAAAAAAATTATTTAAATGATTTAAGCAAATGGCTGCAATATAACAAAGAGTGAAAAATTGAAGGGGATCTGAATACTTTCCGTACCCACTGTATGCATCAAAAATAGTTACTGCATTAAGTACTGTAATGCTATATTGCCTATTCTGTACTGCTGCGTTCTCAAGTAAATGTATTTATCAATAACGAAGCACATTATCTTGTCTGATATATTGTACTCATATTGCATTTTACCCCAATAGTTAAAAAAATTATAGGAAAAACAAGTGATTTTGCTTGAACCAGGATAATGTCCTAAAATGTAATATGTGAAATCATTACACTTTCACAAAGTGATGCACAAGCTCTGTGAACACGGCTTTGACATGGTGACAGTGCAGTCCATGCATCTGAGTTTAAATAATGTGTTTTCGTCTTTGACTTTTGGGGAAAAAATATGCGACGGAACTGAAATATGATTCAACCTGCATTCCAGGGGAGTCCAAGTAATTGCAAAGTGAAATTATGGTGCAGGGCTTCAGAGAATTTATTCACCACCACCATGAAATTGTCATCATCATAAAAAAACACCAAATCCTGGAATTTCTCAGGAAGGAATGCTGGTGTATGGTGAGCTAATACCTTATTGAGAGACTTCGTAATTCTTTCCTTTTTTGGTGCCTCTGTGGGTCTCCATGTGTCTCTGTTTTCTGATGCAACTTCTTTTTCTGGGTCACATAAGGTTGATAGTTTGTTCTGTTTGTGTTGCACTGTGGAGCTCACATTGGCTTTGGGTGAGTGTCCAGATGGGGGATGTGGGTACATGTGGGATTAGATTTGGCACAAGGACCTGGAGACTTCAAATCACCTTTAAATAAGGATTTAAAACTCTAGCTAAAATATATAGATATATAATTGCATTGGTGCACCAGCCTGGGGTGTTCTCTGATTGCACTTGCAGACTCCAGGATAGGCCCTGGACCCCACACAAGCCTGGATAGAATTAGTGATTACAGAAAATGGATGGATGGATGAATGTATGTAATGGTGGATGGATGGGTGGATGGATATATAACTGAAATACATCCAGCTGATAATGCTCTCATAAAACCACCAAAAAACTAAACGACTGTTTCCTATGCAAATTAGGACCATGCTCTGAAATACATTCTGTATAATTTGCAGTCTGCCAGAAACATAGTTAAGTTATCCCAGTTGTGGTGGGTGAGGAAGGAAAATATTGTGGCGCTGGGTGGACCTAGGCTTCGTGGGAAGAGAGGGAGACATGGAGACTCGTTTGCTGGGGAAATCACACTCTTTACTGGCAGTCCTTAAAAGGACTACCTCAGGCACCCAACGAGCACCGAACCAAAGACGCAGATGGGAAACACAAGGGTGTCAGACACCAAACTGCAAGATGCACACTGTGGGAGACGCTAGATACACGCGAGGATCGGACTGGGTACACACAAGACACGACAAACACATGCGCGACAATCGGGAAATGCCACCATTAACATTAACATTAGCGACAACAATACAAAAGGGCGACTAGACGACTGGATCAGAACATCTCCAAGACAGAAAATCTTGTCGGGTGTTCCTGGTATGCAGTGATCAGTACCTAACAAAAGTGGCCAAAGGAAGGCCAACTGGTGAACTGGCGACACGGTCATGGGTACCCAAGACTTATTGATGTGCTGGTCCGATCCCACAGGAGAGCGACTGTAGCACAAACTGCTGAAAAAGGTAATGCTGGTTATGATAGAAAGGTGTCAGGACACACAGTGCATCTCAGCTTGCTGACCATGGGGCTGCGGAGCCGCAGTCTGGTCAGAGCGGCCATGCTGACCCCTGTCCACCACCAAAAGCACCTACGATGGGCACGTGAGCATCAGAACTGGACTATGGAGTTAGGTTTTGTGATACATCATGTGCACAGCTGGGTGCAGGTGTGTCATTTACCTGGGGAAGAGATGGCTGCAGGATGCACTATGGAGGCAGTGTGATGCTCTGTGCAGCGTTCTGCTGGGGAACCTTAGGTCCTGGCATTCACACTTGACACATACTGT
>JAODUD010000107.1:7080504-7097117 GCA_026784285.1 Stomatorhinus walkeri
GCTGCTGCTCGGCCATGGAAACCCATTCCATGAAGTTCTCTACACACTGTTCTTGAGCTAATCTGAAGGCCACATGATGTTTGGAGGTCTGTAGCTATAGACTCTGCAGACAGTTGGTGACTTCTGCACACTGTGCGCCTCAGCATGCATTGTCCCCGCTCTGTGATTTTACGTGGCCTCCCGCTTTCACGGCTGAATTGCTGTTGTTCCCAATTGCTTACACTTTGTTATAATACCAGTAACAGTCGACCGTGGAATTTTTGGTAGTGATGACATTTCAGGAATGGACTTATTGCACAGGTGGCATCCTATCATGGTACCACGTTTAAATTCATTGAGCTCCTGAGAGTGACCCATTCCTTTGCAAATATTTGTAGAAGCAGTCAGCATTTTTATACACCTATTTTATACACATATTGCTATGAACACCTAAATTCAATGATTTGGAGGGGTGTCCCAATACTTCTGGTAATATAGTGTACAGTATATAAAGGGAAATATTTAAATATTTAGTCCTGCAATATACTGGCTGATATATATATACACACATTTTTGTATATGTAACACAAAAGACATTGAATACCCCAGTTGTAAAATTTGCATCTCTGTTGTGCATCATTAACCTCCTTAGAATATGATATGTATCTTTTAAAAGACGATGTTCTCTCAAGGCCAGACTGTTTAAATAATAATGAATCTGCCAAGGGGTTAGTCTAGGAATGTATTTTTAATTAGATAAAACTACTTTTCCAGTTTGTTGGATGTTTAACCATAAAGTATAACAGATACTAAGCCTACAGGCTACATACTTATTAACAGCTAATATACTCCATTTTTTGCCCAGTCAAGCACAGCATTAAAATTTCCTTTGTATAAAAGTGATATATACTGTATATGTAGCCAGCATATATCTCTTTGTGCTTCTAGTTAAAGTCAAGACTGGCATGCAGGGCAGACATGGCACAGTGGCTCTGCCTGCACCCCAGTGCTCCAAGATACATGCTCTTCAGCTGCCCTTTGCCACCTCAATGCTAGATGCGTTACGCAACTCAACTCAGGAGCTGCTGGAAATTTAATGAATGCTCATATTGCTGAACGGTTTATTATTTTCCCCCAACGCATCAACCCCCCCTTTAAAATTACTTTCCGGCCTGTGGGAATTGGGAAAATTGTCCATCGAATTCTGCCTGTGCTGGTAGGCATGATTCACCGAGCAGTACAGCTACTTGTGCTGTCCTCGCACACTCATTCCCTCACTCTTGGACGCGCATAGCTATGCCAGCATGGCCCATCTATATCCAGGAAAAAGCAAACTGTGGAGCCACCTCTGCTGCTCCCAGTGCTTAATCTTACCATGCTGTGCTACCTTTGTGGAAAGCCCTAAATATCGACCCCAGAATTGAGTTCCAAGAGGTATTCTGTGAAACAAAGGCAGCATCGTTTGCTGCATGCCTACCCAGGACTGCTCCATTGTACGGCTCCCTGGAGCATTGCTTTCTCAAAGCTAAATGTACCCATTGTCTCGTCCTGGATCTCAGGCTCCTGAACAGTGTATTGATGAAGCCCCCAGACCTTGTGTAATCCACCTCTTTACTTTGTCTGCAGTTTCCAAAACTTTCATTGCAGAAAAGAAGGTTGGTGGCATCTACCTCTGCCTTGACTGTTGAACTCTCAAGATGTCATAGCAAAGTATTGTTGCCCATTTTTCTTGATCTATAGAAGAGCTGCTACCATATTCATGAAATCGCATCTCATGAGTGCATTTCACCTTTTATGAACGAGTGGCTTTTATCACCACTAGAGGGCACTGTGAGTGTTTGGTAATATTATGAACTCTCTAACGCCCCCTCTGTCTTCCAGTTTGTGAAATATGATTGAACTACCTGAATAATGTACATAGACAATGGTATAGGAGAGATTTTAATATTGGGGGGGGGTGGGAGGCACAACGTTTAAAAATTCATATACAAAGGTCTACTTATTGCGAATATGAATGAATCCAAATGAAATATTGGGGGTACAGTACATGGCCCTCTGGTTCCTATGCCCCTGTACAGAGATGACATTTTGATCTACTCCATGTATTTGGCAGAACCTTCAGACCACATCCGACAGGTGCTCCAATGTCTCGGGGGGACAATGGGCTGTACATAAAGGCTGAAAAATGTGAGTTCCATGCGGAGACAATCCCTTCCCTGGGTTACATCCTAGCCCCAGAGGCTCATATGGGAATTTAGTAATGTGGCTGAACCTCTCACATCACTGATTAGGAAATCCCCTAGAAGAGAGGTTCTAAGTCTTTTGATGTTCGTGGACTGATCTACATTTATTTTTGGAAAAATAATCAAACTCTCCACAACGCCCCCTGGTGTTCCAGGGCCTGGTGGAATACTGGCCACGGGCTGATACTGGTCCAGGGACCAAAAGTTGGGAACCCGTCACACAGAACACTGACCTGCTCAACCCAGCATTGAAAGGCTTCTCTCAGGTGAAACCCCTGTTTACTTTGGACCCTCTCCTTATACAATCCAATCCAGAACTTCCTGTTGTAGTAGAAATGAATGATTTCTGAGTGGGGGCTGTCTTATCTCAATGGCCCTGTCCCACCATGCCAGTTAATTAACTCTGGGGCTGCCAGAAATTTCATAAATTTCTGTTGCTCATTCTGTTTGCTCATATTTCTGTTCATATTTCCAAAGTATGTGTTTGGCCGAGTGCGCTCAATTCTCACGAGTACATACCTCTGTTCCTACTTCCAGTGCTTTGCAGGCCACCTGCCTCAACTTTCCTTATAAGGTAGAGCCAACGTATCTCTGTGCAGTGGATGGCTGGGTCAGGAGGAGTGAAGAGATGTGAGAAACATCCTGTATCTAACTACAGCAAGCTGTAAGCATCCAAAAGAAAGGTGGAGGTTGCAGATGTCAGCGAACTCCCTAGCACACCCAGGTCAACATGTTTTGCTGTGTACTGGGGACGTCAAATTTTGCTTCCCGTCATAGAAAGTCCACTGAAGCTGCATCTACCCTTTCCAGATCCTCCAACACATCAACCTAACCGACTGGTTGCAACTGCTAACTCAGCATCAACTGTCCACAGCCTTTCACCTCTCTCTAATGTAATCTGTCCACTACAGTCCTATGCATCTTCCTTCCAGCACACATTAAGCCTCCTCCGTCACTCGACATAGATGAGGAACCCACTTCATCAGCTTGGGCTTTACTGGAGTTTAGCTGAAAGAAAGGTGAAGTAGGGCTGGAAGGGGTTCTAGGTGCTGGTGTGAGATGTTCTGGATCCTTCCTTCACAAATGAAATTCACAACATGCCCAAAGTCCATGACCCCAAGGCTAGCTCCCAAGGAGACAGTTGTCGGCATTATATGCTGCTTGTTGAGGGTGTGTGGGGGGGGGGGGGATCCAGATGTGGCATCAGCCCAGTATATAACCTTTTCCTCCCTTTGATCTTTTGTGAGTTTATTGTGTGTTTGTTGCCATCACAAAGTCTTGTCTGGAGTCCTTCACTGCCTGTTCACAGATCTGTTTATGTTTGCCGATTCTGGTTCTTTTGCCTGCCTGCTTTCCAATCAGTTCTTGTTAATCAATTGTGTTTGGATTCCAGCTTACACCGTCAGCATTCCAGGTTTTGACCTCTGTTATCTGGATGTAGATTGTGGATTGGATCATTAGGATACCCTATTTTGCACTTCGATCCAATCTCCTCATCGTTATGCTTCTGGTAAAAATGATGTGTTAGGATGAGAAAGTGGCCGAGTACATAAACAATGACGGAGGACAATGGATAAGAGTGTGCCTAAAAATCAAAACACAATGTTTTATGAGGCTAACCCACACTGCTTCAGACAATAGATTAAAGACATTAAAGACAATAGATAATGGAGTATTAAAATTATTTATTACCTGATGTATTAAATAAATGTGCAATAAAATATGTGTATGACAAACCCGAAGCACAAATGTTGCAACCAATTAATTATTGTTTTTTTTTTTAATTACATTTTTAATGTAAACAGCATCTATTTGTTTTTGTCCATAAATCACACACTTAATCCATTCATCCATCCATTATCCATAGCTGCTTGTCCAATCCCACCCTTTTGATCAATGTGGTTTTCTAACAGTGCCTTGTAACTAGAAATATGTGGGTTGTGAAATTGCTGAGCTCCAGGTGATTGATATGATACCTAGGAAATGGCAGGATCCCCAAATCGCCGTGTTCAAAACCACCATCAATCTGCTAACAATGGAGCCAAACCACTGGACAAAAGGATGCGTTTAGGGGCTATGAAACAGTTAAAGCCTTACAAACATGGGACAACAGGAAAGAGTGTCAACAATAAGGTAAGGTAAAGAAAGTGGGGAAACAACCCAAGAAAATGGAAAACAGGAATAAACTTCGCAAAGTACTGCAATAAGACTATATTCTTATAATCTATTCTGCAGTTATGTTGATCTATAGTTAGAAAGAACTTATTAATCATTATGCTTCAGATCAAGTGTGGTTAAGCCTTATTATACCTCTTCTTTTTCTTCTTGTTATCATTATTATTATTATTATTATTAGTAGTAGTAGTAGTAGTAGAGTAGTAGTAGTAGTAGTAGTAGTAGTAGTAGAGTAGTAGTAGTAGTAGTAGTAGTAGTAGTAGTAGTAGTATTCCCTACTGCCTTGCAAAGCCGAGGTTGGGGCTTCCAGAACCTACCTTTACTCTGCGTATGTTGAGTGTCTGGGTACCTGTAGCAGGCGCCTCAGAGGACCTCTGCCACATACCATGCAAACCCGGGGAAGAGGTTCAGGCAGCTGTAACTTGGAAGATGGATACATCTTTTTTTCTGTTATTTCACGTTTTGCATCTTCAGAAAGTCTTGCACATTATCAGGCATAATTATCTAGCGACTAACAAGTGACAGTAATTAATGATATACTAACAATGACATTGAAGTTGGTAAAAGTGTTCCACTTCGGTGAAGTTGCGAATGTCTGTACTGCAGTATTCAGTCATAAAGTACCCAGATATCAGACGCAACATGAGCTGACAAGGGAAAGTATTCAGACCTCTGCAATTTTTGTTGCAATAACACTTTGAAGTAGACCATAATATTTGTTATACACAACCTGCTTCAAATATTCAAAGTAAAAAATAGTTGAAATTAAGAAACATGAAAGAAAAATGAAAACTTCATGATCAAAGTACTATATTCAAACCCATGAAAAGCCTAAATTAATATAGATTTACAAAATTATCCTTAATAAGCCAGACAATTACTTGTCCTCAGTGCAACAGCAAAGTTTCTCATCTTCACTATAAGAACAAGTGCCTTCGTGAAAGTCTATGTGCAACTAGCGAATTCCCGGCAAAGACTCAACAATGGAGACCAAAGAGGTTTCAAAATCAGGGGTCATTAAAGCTCAGTGATAAGTCATCCAATTAGCGAGCGCGTAGCCATTTAAAAAGCCCGGATCGGGCGGGAGTCAGACTGAAGTCTGCAGTAAAGCGCACAGTTTGCTCTCAGGTAAGACCAAACGGTGGCTTTTTAATGCAAATGCAGTGATTATCTTTGCCGCACTGCTACCGGCACTGCTGCAGCCAAGACGCCGCCTCAATTCGTCCTACTGCAGAGCAGGGGGGCAGCCAGGCAGCCCGGGGCCTCTGAGAAAACATTGTGCCCCCTGCGAAGGTCGGCGCTTCCAGTCGCTCAGTTGGTTTTGCTGAGCGGGGGGGGCGGGGGGGTTTTGTGGGGCCTCCACCAAGTGCTGGGCCCCTTGAATCTCGAGTATCGAGGCCCCTCTGACGCCCCTGCTGTAGAGACGGTTCTCTTAAACGGGGGTTGGAGATGTTGATAGGCTTCAAAGAGTGAGGTACCAGGTAACGTTCATGCGAGAGGATCGCCTGCTCCTGTACACTGAAGGTCTAAATGTGAACTGAAATCCCTCCTCCAGCAGGATAAGGCTCTGAAGCATCGTCTCAAAGCCACATCAGAGCATTATTTGGCTTTCACGTCAATTTCGCTTTAATAAGATGACCTGCTACAGAAATCTATGCTGAAATTAAAAATAACAGCCGGGGTTTGACTGAGTTAAGTAACTTTGATTTTTTTTTCTTTTGCCTGAAAATGCTTGCAATTTAGTATAAATTACAAGAAAAAAAAAAAATTGCAGTTATTACTGAAGTTTCTAATGCCTGAATGTGGCGTACTTAAGAGCTGTGAGGTATAAACCTTATTTTACAATTGTGATATACACTGCCTAGACAAAAATGTCAAACAATTTAATATTTTATTGGGCGACTTTTAGCTTTGATTACGGTACACATTCGCCAGTACGTGGTTTCCACATTCTTATGCAACATCTCAACATTCTATTTCATCCAGATTTGCATCTATTTCTCATCGAGATCTGGTATTGATGATAGGTGAGTTCTCTTCAATGAGGTTAAGGTCAAGACCCTGTGGTGGCCAAATCATCTGTGAAAATGATTCCTCATGCTCCCTAAAACACTCTTCGACAATTCAAGAATCTTGGCATCACCAGTCAGGGATATGTCCATGCCTTTCGGAAAGAAAAATTCCATTGATGGGATAATCTGGCCATTCAGTAGATTCAGGTACTCAGCTGACTTCACTTTATTGCTGCATAATGTTGCTGAGCTGTAATAATGATCCAGTCATTGGCTCTTAAGTACTTGCTGATTTAAATTCAAACGGTAACTTTTTTTTGGCCAAGCAGTGTATAGTTTGTGACCCTTTTCTGTATTCTCTATCGTATTATTTTGATGTTTGACCTAACCTAAATGTAAATAATTTGTGAGAAAACCTTTGTTTGGAATGGCGAACAATGTCACAGAGGTTAATCATTGAGACATGGTTCCCTGTTTGTCGATTTTTATGTAAAAAGACACATTTAACTTCAAGAAAAAAAAAACAAGTGCAGTTTTGGCAAAATGAAAAGCACAACCACAGGAAGAGAGCACGTGAGACACAGCTGGGGTCTGAGATCAAAACAAGACAAATAGATAAAATAAATCAAAGAACAGAAAAACAGGTAATGAATGCAAACACCCTGGTCACCTGACCCTCGATCTCGTCATGGGTAGCATCACCCATTCTTGCACCTTTGTGATAGATAAAGAGAACATTAAATGTTTCTAAAAACATTAAAATATATGACTGAATAACAAAAAAAACACAAAACTATATTTGCAAGCTTTTCATCAGTGTTCATGGGAATATATTATAGCTCACTATGGAATTGTTTTTAAATTGCCATTGACAGCAGATTGCTAGCTATAAATTATGGAAATAAAAATCACACTCTATTGCAGTTGTTAGCAGAAATGTTAATTCTCAGCTGACTGACGTCCTGTCTGACCAGATCTCAGATGTTCTTTAGTGTTACATTTTTGTCAGTGTTAATATTCATTGACCTGCCTGCTTTAATGAGATTGATCAAGAAGTAAGAGATAAGCAGCCCATGGATTTCAGAGGAGGGAGTTTACTTAAAATGTACAGGTAATCTCAATTTACTCCAGTAGTCAGTGATCACAGAGGGAACAAACAGTAATCTTTTTACTCAGGTCATTTGAAGGCAGAAGTACTAAAAGTCCTACTCTATGTTCAGTTTTGCAGTTACTACATTCTCTAATTACATGTCAGCACAAAGTTCACTGTCTCAATGACTATGCTAAATGAGGCATAAAATAAAAACGGAAAATATTGATTGATGGCGATAATGGGATAAATGCATATGAAATTCTAATACACTAATGTGCGATATGACAACATTGAAGTCGGGAAAATGGTGCTAGACTTGAAAGAGATTAGCGATAAAATAAGATGAAGGACTTCTCCAGGAGTTTGTCATCAACAACAAGAACACAGTGCCAGAACATGAGCTGCTTCTGTTATGACTTTATCATTTCATAATATTTATCAAAGCAGTAAATTGTACACAGGTCATTTAAAAAAAATTCAGAAAGACACAGATGAGGACTTACCAAAGCATGGTTGAATGGTGTGGTACCTTATTCCTTATCCGATAATTGGTTTCATGATGTGTTCATTTTTCTGCTTGTGGACAAAAAATAAGAAAAGGCATGGTTTCCTGTTTATTGCACGTTTTCACATTGAAAAACGGTCTTCTATATTTATCTAATCAAATTACTATATATATCACAGACGATATTTATGTTTCCTTGTAGTTATTAATAATTTTTTGGGGCGACAGCTGTGAATTTGGAATTTTATATAATAATCACTTAATGGGCCTAGTTATAACACAAAGGGAACTCAGCTTATAAGTCTGAACTAAATAAGTTTGCTTTTTGTTTGTCTAAGCATGTTAAAAGTTTGTGGAATCAATGACAAAATGAATTTGCGACTAGTACGTGGCACTGAATTAATTGTGGCAAGCGGAAGTAAATGAATTATGCAACTTTTTTTAGTTTTTTACAGGATATTTCAGTAATCGTTGTATTAAATTAGTTTTAAAAAATTTAGCGACAAGAAAAATCAATATGGCAATTATGCATTATTACTGTAATAATTACTATATATAAATTATGTCTTCCTCTTAGGAAAACAAAATAAACTCTTGTGCAGAGAAAGAAATCATTAAAATTCTGCAACAGAAACAAATATTTTTCTCCATCAAATAAATAAATTCAAATCTTGAGAAGCTTTCCAAATATACTGCAGTGCAGGTTTACTGTGAGATTATAATCATAATCATTCATAAATATTATATGACACCATGTAAGTGGGACTGATAATCAAAACGCTGTGTCTCATTTATATATAAGAGGAAAAAGTAATAATTTTAGTCAGAACTCCTCAGACACATCTAAACATATCAGTGCAGCTCATTTACAAATCAAGAAAAGACAGAAGAGGAGGAACAGTTGCACATTATCAGAATCAACAGCAAAGGTTCCATGGACATTGCTAATGAATTTCAGTTGACTGTTCTGCATTGCGGTGGTTAGGGGCCAAGTGATCTAGAAGGGCCCCCGGTGATCTAGAAAAACCACGTAAAATGTTTAGGTCCCCTCGGTGAGAGGAGCAATACAAAGATCTCTAAGAGATCACCGTGAGATATCACGTCAGAGGCTGCCGTAAATCAGCACTGCACATATATGTTATGCATTTCTGAGTCATTAAAATTTTGTGTGTTGTTTGCGGTTTTGCTCCCATTTAAATTCTTATTCTGACCCCCTGATATATGAGAATCATGATGAGAAAGTTGCAATGCAGAAGGGTCAACTATATTTCATTTGGGACTCTTTCAGAAAGTAGATGATTTGAAGAGTGTTATACATTATATAGACAAAAGTACTGGGACACACCTCTTAGTCTTTGAATTCAGGTATTTCATTCAGACCCATTGCCAGAGGTGTATAAAATCAAGCACCTAGCCATGCAGTCCAGTTCACAAACATTTGTGAAAGAATGGGTCATTCTGAAGAGCTCAGTGAATGCCTAGTATTGTCATCGCCATCTTTGCAATAAGTCAGTTTGTGAAATTTCTTCCCTGTTATATATTCCCTGGTGAACTATTAGTAGCATTATTGAACAGTGGCGGCGTTTAGGAATGACAGAATCTCAGGCACAAAGTAACAGAGTGGGGTCGCTGAGTGCTGAGGTGCACAGTGCGTAAAAGTCTCCAATGGTCTGTTGCAGAGTTCCAAACTTTCTCTGACATTAACCCCATTGTAAAAACTGTACACCAAGAACTTCATGGAATGGGCTTCTATGGTCAACCAGCTGCATGCAAGCCTCACATCACCAAGCGCAATGCCAAGCATCAGATGGAGTGGTGCAAAGCACTGGAGCAATGTAAATGTGTTCTGTGGAGTGACAAATCACGGTTCTCTGTCTGGCGGTCTGATGGATGCATCTGGGTTTGGTGGATGCCAGAAGATCTTTACTTGTCTGACTGCATTATGCCAACTGTAAAGATTGGTGGAGAAGGGATAATGGTATAGAGTTATTTTTCAGGAATTTGACTAAGTCCCTTAGTTTCAGTGAAGGAAACTTTTAATGCTTCAACAGACCAAGAAACTTTGGGCATTTCTATGCTTCCAACTTTGTGTGAACAGTTTGGGGACGGCCCTTCTCTGTTCCTGCGTGACTGTGCCCCAGTGCAGAAAGCAAGGTCCATAAAGACATGGTTGAGTGAGTTTGATGTGGAAGAACTCGACTGGCCTGCACAGAGCCCTGACCTCAACCCCATCAAATACCTTTGGGAAGAACTATAACAGAGATTATGAGCCAGGTCTTCACATCCAACATCAGTGCCTGACCTCACAAGTGTGCTTCTGGATGAATGGGTAAGAATTCCCACAGACATACTCCAAGATCTTTTGGAAGGCCTTAACAGAAGAGTGGCAGCTGTTATTGCTGCAAATGGGGGACCAACTCCATATCGATGCCTTTGGATTTAGAATGGATTGTTATAAAAATTTGTGTAGGTGCAATGGTCAGGTGTCCCAAAACTTTTGTCCATATAGTGCATGTCTTAAGCATAGTATAGTATAGTATAGTATAGTGTAATACAATAGTGTACTTTTACTTTTAGCCTTGAGTTAAATGTAGAATGAAGGCAACAGCCTAAGCAGAAGAAATGGGGAACAAGAAGTGCCTATCTTATAATGATTATGATTAATTTACCAATACCATAGTGCTATCTGTCTCATTGTAGTTACTGGACAGCTGGTCTACCCTTTGCTTGAACCTTGATAGGCAACCATGAAATGTCATGCTGCTGCTACTGTAGCAATGCAGGAAACACCTGCTGTTGTTGCTAATGAGCATGTCTGACAGGGACAGCGGTGACACCTTCTGACACAAGGGCCTGGCAGCGAACCAGAGGTTTATTGGGGATTTGCTCTTTTCTGGAGTGACTGAGTTTAGTGTAGGGATGGGGCAATCACCAAAGCTGGCAAAAAGTAAGGGAACCTAAAATAGCCAAATTGATGGGCTGGATGCACAAAGACAATCACACCGAAAGGTGAAGAAGAATGTCAGGCATGTTCTGCCCTGCTTACAGTAATCCGTCACTTTTTAAAATTGTCGCCAACTCTATACATCATTTTTATTGCCACTCACGACATCTTTATTATGCTAGTTTCTGATGCTGGTTAGCCAAGGTAAAATTCAGAAACAAACAAGCTGCATTATATGCACATTAATATCATTAGTGCATTGTACTGTATGACTAACTTTGTGTTGTTAGCTATAGAAAGGTAGATGAAGCAGGAGCAATATAATCATTGTATATCTTTCAAGACCTGAGCAGTTTAAATTTGAAGCTTAGCCTCTGATCTGTCCCATTTTGAAAATTCAAATACATTTTGCTCAAAGAAATGACTAGGAATGCAACCCATTTTGTAGTACAATGTGCACAACAGCCATGAAAATGGATGAAGAGAATTGCTCTAAGGTTAAAGACAGCTGCATATAATGAGATCATCCAGGTCATTCTGCTGATTTGATCTATTCTTGATTTTAATGAACCTCGAAAACACGTTTCCATAACATGGCTAAAAAATCTTGCTTCAAATCCTGGGCACTTCTCATTTTTTATCCTCCGATATAATTAGTTTCCAGCTATTGTACTGTATGCCCTTGTCTTGAACCAGGATGTACAAAATGCTGAAGTTGGAGTGGCAAGAGATGCACATGACACAAGAATAGGGACTGAAGAGCCTGCAGGAGATTGGATGGCAGTCCTGTTCTTACATGGAGTTTATAGGGATGGACCAAGAATGGGATTCAGCCAGCAGGTAAAGGAAACACAAAGATAAGTGGTCATTTCAATGGGTGAGAAACTGAAGGTGACTGTAGCAGGGTCCAGGTATCTCTATAAATTCACTGGAGCGAAGAAGCACATGACACACTAATTTATATGTTCAGTCAAAAGCCAGTGCCAGGTAGAATGAATTCACATGAAAAACCCTGGCCCCCTATATCGCACCTCCAAGTCACACCCCCTGCCCCCGTCACACTGCATTATCACTAATATCAAAGTGTTACACATGCTTTATTTATGCCTGATAAGATTTCATATACTGTATGGATATTTGCATTCTGCATTACAGTATAGTTGCCGTAATACAAAAATTACCCTCTGTTGCCAAGGATTGCATACAGGATATATCCTACTAATGGGCTTTTTAAAATAAATTAACTTAAGTAGTGTATTGACCATGTAATGAAAAAAACAAAAGGTACAGTAAAACAATGACAAATCATTTGCCATTGAGTTTAATTTTTTCCATTACATTTTATTATTCCTCTTTATTATTAACTTTACGCTTTCACCTGGGCACGTGAGAGTATGCGTTCTTCTTTTACTTCCATGTGTATGGGATGTCATATGACATTATTGATGCTTTACAAATTCCAGTTGTTGTGTCAGTGATCATATTGCAACTCATCTTGTTTTACTCAAGTATTAACAAAACACAAGGTCAGGTCAACACAAGACCCACCCAATTTACAGGTGTTCAATCCCAGAATCTATGGGAGGAAGATATTGCAGGAAGTAAGACATGCAGGGGAAACTCAGGTATGGCAGATGGCTACATACAGGAGAAAGAATCCAGGATCCAACCAAGATCCAGGAACCTGGAATTGGGAATAAGCAGATCGGATTTGGAAGTTATTTGGCAAGTATCTTGGAAAGCCCCAAATGAGATGAAGCCCCAAGAATGGCCTGTTATTCTGAAATACTTTGGACCTGATATATCCAGGCTGGGACAAAATCACAGGGACAATCCTCATCACTGATTGGCTGGGAAACACTTGGTGTCACACTAATGGGGGTGCTGTGTGAGTGGCTCACCAGGTTAGGACCCTGTGTCTTTGCTGGGACTGTTACTGGTTCAAATCCTGTGGCTAAGAGTGATTTCACTGTTGGTCCCTTGTGTTGCTCTGGACAAACGCATCTGCTAAATAAATAAATGTGGCGGTGTTCAGACGAGCGGGCAGTACTTCTCTTCAGATGACTTAAGTTTTTTTATTTGGAACTTTGTAAAATTTGCATTGCAACTCTCCATAAATGTGTAAATTGTTAAGGTTATACTAAAAGGTTCTACTAGGCCTAAGGTGGTTTTTGCAAAGGGAATTAAGAGCAATATATTTCTGATTGATAAATGAATGAACAGAAGGAGCAGTGCTACACTAAGACTAGCCCCTGTTCACACGGGTTGGCACCTTTATTCTTTGCCCTCTGGTGATGTATTCATTATTTATATAGCCTCTTGCTCTTAATTTACCTCCTACTCTGCACTCAAATATTCCTATTGGCTTTATTTTTTCTCTTTCAATACTGCTTCTGTTTATGGTGTAATAAAATATGTAAATAATATTGGACCCAATCAACCTTGTTATCAGTAACTAATGTTCAGATATTGTTTTTAGAAAGAATGATGATTGAAAACTAAATTGGGTATTTTTTAATACTTTAACTCTGTGGCCTCAACATGTCTGTTGGTGCAGTAAATTTTAATTTGTTTAGGAAAATATTGCCTTAAATTGTTCTGCAATAGTGATGTGAATGAAGCACATTGTGAACATTTGTCATCAGCCTTTAGGCCAATTTATTCATTTAAATGTACAATTTGTATTGTTATTATAATCATTTAACATTCAGGGCTGCTGTCTTGTATTGTTTTAGTTGGTAAGGACTTTTTAGGTGTGGCTGTGGAGTGTCTTTTGTTTGCTTGGAAGCAAACTGAGAATTATAGAAATTGTATAAATGGCCAGTTCTGCAAGACAATATTCATTAAAATGTACCCTTGAGCCAATACTTTATTTGAAATCAGAGCAGATATATGCACAGATATTTTGATATAAAAAACAGACCATTTAAGTAGTTTAGGGGAAGGGAGGGCTTGCCATGATAAAAAAATACATAAAACATCATTATACCACTGTGCTTTAGGGGTTACGATCTTCCAGTTCTGATGACTTTACATTCTGTAACAGTGCTCTCTAGTAATGTCCATGATATTTAACCTCTCTGCACAATCCTTAGGTAAATGATTATGGACAGCGGTCAGGAAAGCTGAATAATATACTAGGACTCCAGTTTACAAGCAGGTTCGAGGCAAGGGTGTACCTAGAAATTCAGGGCCCTGTGAAAAAATGTCATCTTGGGCCCCCTGGACAGTCATAGAGCTTATGTTTCGTCTTTAGGGGCCCCTGTGAAGTGCACAGCCCCCCGAATCTGCCAGAGCCTCCACATCCCTCTGATACCCCAGATCAGAGGGCATTCATTTTTGTGGTTTCTGTGTGCGACTTTCCAAAAGTTCTGCATATGTTTTAACTTGAAATGCAGCCAAAATGCTGTTATCACATTCTCCTTCCTACATTTGGTGTTATATCTTCAGCCAAAGATCAATACTAAGCAATAGGAATCTTTACAGGACAAATAGCATAAAGAAACGGAGGTAAGTGGTGTGTGCTGATAGAGCGTTGCCGCACCCACCACATGATGAACTACCTCAGGGATGAGAACCCAAATGCGGCTGTGGTACGGATGATACCTCAGCACCACACTAGTTTCAGTGGAATACAACAGTGTGAAGTTTTTCTCTGGTGGCTGGAGTGTCAATCCTGTCACCAACCCCCAAATGTTCCCTGCAAGTAGGAGGACCTGCTTGCAGGGCTGGATGTAGGTCAATGTCACACCCAGAATGAAGTAATTGCAGTGTAAGGGCCTTGCTCAAGGGTCCAATACAGTACAAACACTTCTCGCATTAATGGGATTCAAACCAACCTTCTGATTACCGGAACACCTCCCTTGCATCAGAGCCATCACTCTGCCCAATAGCTGAAACATCTGACGCTAATGACATCTTCTTGCTAGGGATAGTCATGCGATGCTACAGGGTCCATCAAATTATATTGAGTCCAGTGGTAGACCTAACAGTTCTACTTTTTTGTTTCTGAATTTTTGAGCATCATTTTGTAGTTTTTCGGCAAACTTAAGAGAGGTCTTCGTATTGCTCAGTTAGCTGCAGTTATAATGTTATGTTCTGTGGCATATTTGAGAAGATTCCATAAGTGATGATGCCAACAGAGACAAGAGAGGATTGTATATTCCAGAAAAAACTTTCACAGATGTATGTTCTTGTGACTTTCCAAGTCAGTGTACATCGTGATCGTGACGATGTGAAAGTGGTTTTCAAGAAAGTCATCTTCATAAAGTGGTCTTCAGATGTATTTTGAAGCTGGCTTGATACCTGTAAGAAACTGTTTAAGTATACTGTTCAGCAGAACGGGTCTTCCTTTACGTAACTACGGATGTTATTAAGTTAAGATTCTGGTAAGATCACAATGTTATAATTTACAAAAAATTAATAAAAATGACAGTTGGAATTAAATTTAACCAACAATCTTTTAATGAACTTCAAGTAAAAAAGACTAATACGTTTACAAGATAACATGCTATTCTTTGAAACTGTGATTATATTCTCTGGGGGAAAAAATGCAATAACATTTTAAATTGAGAAATGTCTTGAAAGAACAAATACAGAATTAAGAATTGTTGATATTAAAAGGAAAACTTCTGAGTCCTTTTTCTGTACTTTTCCAAAGCAAGATATTTAAAATGTAAAGGACTGTACAGAAGGTCAGGAATATTTTACCATTATTGAATTCAACTTCAATATCACATATTTGCCAAGATCCACACATTTGCAAGATCCACGTATATTGCATTTGCAAAGCACATTTCTGCACATAAATACTTATGTATTACTTTATGTAAAAACAAGAATAACAACATAATAATAATAATAATAATAATAATAATAATACATTAAAAGTAATGTAGTAGTGTGTTCTGTGTTTTATTTAACCTTAAAACATTAATAATGAAGCATGGTAAACAATAACAAAATGAATTCTTTGAATGCCTAATGTCACATTAGTATCTTTGGTCCACTTATTGTCAGATGCTAAATGCAAAGTGAGAAATGAATAACATACTCTGACAGCTCTATTTTGCATGGACTGACAATTCAAATACACCTCTCTGATAAGAAACGGTTGTCCAGGTCCTGACGAAACAGGTGATCAGTGTAAACAAAGCATGCGACGTGATGTAATGTCCAAGCAGTTCATAGTGTGTGGGTGAAAATACTCACAAATTAATGCTGACATTTTGCATTAGAGCCCATTAGTCATTGTGTCATTTCATGTTCAAGGTTGGAAAAAAGCACCAAACCATTAACACGCGTGTCACTGTCCACAGATCTACTATGTTATGCTGACTGGACACCTGACACTGGTAAAACTAAGGCTAGTGTCATTTTAAATACACGTTCAAATACATGTTTGTCAGGGACTGAGTTAGAAGGTAAGAGGAACACAGGCAAATTAATAGAAAAAATCCCTTTTTTTTAATTCATCAAAAAACAGTTTAACAAAAGCATAATCTTGGGCCCAAAAAACCACTTGTCAAACCGCACAGCTAACCATACCTCAAACCAAACAACTGACCTTCCCCTAGACCAGACATCATGAGGGCTATTTGTACTCATTGGCCAAAACCACAAAACACCGAAAGGGTACAACCAATAACAAGCACCACAAATA